>CANTAL010000093.1:0-600000 GCA_947650365.1 Chamaelirium japonicum | reverse complement strand
ATTCTAATTTATTCGTACGATCCATTCTAATTCATTCGTACGATCCATTCTAATTCATTCGTACGATCCATTCTAATTCATTCGCACGAATGTATCCATTCTAATTCATTCGTACGATCCATTCTAATTCATTCGCACGATCCATTCCAATTCATTCGTAAGATCCATTCTAATTCATTCATACGATCCATTCTAATTCATTCGTACGATCCATTCTAATTCATTCGCACGAATGTATCCATTCTAGTTCATTCGTACGATCTATTCGAATTCTTTCGTACGATCCATTCTAATTCCTTCGTACGATCCATTCTAATTCATTTGTACGATCTATTCTAATTCATTCGTACGATCCATTCTAATTCATCCGTACGATCCATTCTAATTCATTCGTACGATCCATTCTAATTCCTTCGTACGATCCATTCTAATTCATTCGTACGATCCATTCTAATTCCTTCGTATCCATTCTAATTCACTCATACGATCCATTCTAATTCATTTGTACGATCCAATCTAATTCATTCATACAATCCATTCTAATTCATTCGCACGAATGTATCCATTCTAATTCATTCGTACGATCAGTTCTAATTCATTCACAAAATCTATTCTAATTCATTCATACGATCCATTCTAATTCATTCACACGAATATATCCATTCTAATTCATTCATACGATCCATTCTAATTCATTCGTACGATCCATTCTAATTCAGTCATACGATCCATTCTAATACATTCATATGATCCATTCTAATTCATTTGCACGAATATATCCATTCTAATTCATTCGTACGATCCATTCTAATTCCTTCGCATGATCCATTCTAATTCATTTGTACGATCTATTCTAATTCATTCGTACGATCCATTCTATATCATTCGTACGATCCATTCTAATTCCTTCGTACGATCCATTCTAATTCATTCGTACGATCCATTCTAATTCATTCATACAATCCATTCTAATTCTTTCACACGATCCATTCTAATTCATTCGTACGATCCATTCTAATTCATTCGTGCAATCCATTCTATTTCATTCGTATGATCCATTCTTACTCATTCGTACGATCCATTTTAATTCATTCACACAAATGTATGCATTCGTACGAATGAATTAGAATAGATTGTACGAATGAATTAGAATGGATCGTACGAAAGAATTAGAATGGATCGTACGAAGGAATTAGAATGGATCGTACGAATGAATTAGAATGGATCGTACGAATGAATTAGAATAGATCGTACGAATGAATTAGAATGGATCGTACGAAGGAATTAGAATGGATCGTACGAATGAATTAGAATGGATATATTCGTGCAAATGAATTAGAATGAATCGTATGAATGTATTAGAATGGATCGTATGAGTGAATTAGAATGGATCGTACGAATGAATTAGAATGGATCGTATGAATGAATTAGAATGGATACATTCGTGCGAATGAATTAGACTTGATCGTACGAATGAATTAGAATGGATCGTGCGAATGAATTAGAATGGATCGTACGAATGAATTAGAATGGATCGTACGAATGAACTAGAATGGATACATTCGTGCGAATGAATTAGAATCGATCGTACGAATGAATTAGAATGGATCGTACGAATGAATTAGAATGGATCTTACGAATGAATTAGAATATATCGTACGAATGAATTAGAATGGATCGTACGAATGAATTAGAATGGATACATTCGTGCGAATGAATTAGAATGGATCGGACGAATGAATTAGAATGGATCGTACGAATGAATTAGAATGCATCAAATGAATGAATTGGAATGGTTACATTCATGCGAATGAATTTGAATGGATCGTACGAATGGATTAGAATGGATCGTACGAATGGATTAGAATGGATACATTCGAGCGAATGAATTAGAATGGATCGTATGAATGAATTAGAATGGATCGTACGAATGGATTAGAATGGATCCTACGAATGGATTAGAATGGATACCTTTGTGCATATGAATTAGAATGGATCGTACGAATGAATTAGAATTGATCATATTAATGAATTAGAATGGATCGTACGAATGAATTAGAATGGATACAATCGTGCGAATGAATTAGAATGGATCGTGCGAATCAATTAGACTGGATCGTGCGACTGAATAAGAATAGATCATACGAATGAATTAGAATGGATCGTACGAATTAATTAGAATGGTTACATTCGTGCGAATGAATTAGAATGGATTGTATGAATGAATTAGAATTGATCGTATGAATGAATTAGAATGGATCATACGAATTAATTAGAATGGATCATACGAATGAATTAGAATGGATCGTACGAATGAATTAGAATGGATTGTACGAATGATACATTCGTGCGAATGAATTAGAATGGATTGTGTGAATGAATAAGAACTGATCGTGCGAATGAATTAGAATGGATTGTACGAATGAATTAGAATGGATCGTGCGAATGAATTAGAATGGATCGTACGAATGCATTAGAATGGATACATTTGTGCGAATGAATTAGAATGGATCGTACGAATGAATTAGAATGGATCGTATGAATGAATTAGAATGGATCGTACGAATGAATTAGAATGGATCGTGCGAATGAATTAGAATGGATCGTACGAATGAATTAGAATGGATCGTATGAATGAACTAGAATGGATACATTCGTGCGAATGAATTAGAATGGATCGTACGAATGAATTAGAATGAATCATACGAATGAATTAGAATGGATTGTACGAATGAATTAGAATAGATCGTTCAAATGAACCTACGATCCATTCTAGTTCATTTGAACGATCTATTCTAATTCATTCGTACAATCCATTCTAATTCAATCGCACGATCTATTCTAATATATTCATATGATCCTTTCTAATTCATTCGTATGATCCATTCTAATTCATTTGTATGATCAATTCTAATTCATTCGCATGATCTATTCTAATTCATTCGTATGATCCATTCAAATTCATTCGCACGATCCATTCTAAGTCATTCGCACGATCTGTTCTAATTCATTCGTACGAGCTATTCTAATTCTAATTCACTCGTACGATCCATTCTAATTCATTCCCATAATATATTCTAATTCATTCGTTCGAGCTATTCTAATTCATTCATTCGAATGTTTCCATTCTAATTCATTCGTATGATCCATTCTAATTCATTCGTATGATCTATTCTAATTCATTGGCACGATCTAATCTAATTCATTCGTACGAACGTATCCATTCTAATTCATTCGTATGATCTATTCTAATTCATTCGCATGAATGTATTCTTACGAATGAATTAGAATGGATCATATGAATGAATTAGATGGATCGTGCGAATGAATTAGATTGGATCATACAAATAAATTAGATTGGATCGTACGAATGAATTAGAATGGATCGTGCGAATGAATTAGATTGGATCGTACAAATAAATTAGAATAGCTCGTACGAATGAATTAGAAATGGATTGTGCGAATGAAATAGAATTGATCGTACGAATGAATTATTAAAATGGATACATTCGTACGAATGAATTAGAATAGCTCGTATAAAAGAATTATAATAGAATAGATCGTGCGAATGAATTAGAATGGATCGTAGGAATGAATTAGAATAGCTTGTACGAATGAATTAGAATGGATACATTCCTATGAATGAATTAGAATAGCTCAGTACGAATAAATTAGAATCGATCGTGCGAATGAATTAGAATGGATTGTATGAATGAATTAGAATAGATCGTGCAAATGAATTAGAATAGATCGTACGAATGAATTAGAACGGATCGTGCGAATGAATTAGATTGGATTGTACAAATGAATTAGAATGGATCGTGCGAATGAATTAGAATGGATCGTGCGAATGAATTAGAATGGATCGTATCAATGAATTAGAATAGATCGTGCGAATGACTTAGAATGGATCGTGTGAATGAATTAGAATGGATCGTACGAATGAATTAGAATGGAAACATTCATACGAATGAATTAGAATAGCTCGTACGAATGAATTATAATAGATTATCCGAATAAATTAGACTGGATCGTATGATTAAACTAGAAAGGATCATGCGAATGAATTAGAATAGATCGTGCGAATGAATTAGAATGGATCGAACGAATGAATTAGAATGGCTCGTACAAATGAATTAGAATACATCGTACGAATGAATTAGAATAGATCGTGCGAATGAATTAGAATGGATCGTACGAATAAATTGGAATGGATCGTACCAATGAATTAGAATAGCTCGTATGAATGAATTAGAATTGATTGTGCGAATAAATTAGATTGGATCGTACGAATGTCTTAGAATAGCTCGTACGAATGAATTACAATAGATCGTGCGAATGAATTAGAATGGATTGTATGAATGAATTTGAATGGATCATGCGAATGAATGAGAATAAATTGTGCGAATGTATTAGAATGGATCGTATGAATGAATTAGAATGGATCGTTTGAATAAATTAGAATAGATTGTGCGAATGTATTAGAATGGATCGTATGAATGAATTAGAATGGATCGTACGAATGAATTAGAATAGATCGTGCAAATAAATTAGAATGGATCGTGCGAATGAATTATATTGGATCGTGCGAAGGAATTAGAATGGATATATTTGTATCATTGATTTAGAATAGCTCGTACGAATGAATTAGAATAGCTCATACGAATGTATTAAAATAGATCGTCCGAAAGAATTAGAATGGATCGTACGAATGAATTAGAACAGCATGTATGAATGAATTATAATAGATTGTGCGAATGAATTAGAATGGATCGTGCGAATGAATTAGAATGGATCGTGCGAATGAATTAGAATGGATCGTACGAATGAATTAGAATGGATCGTGACATTCTAATTCATTCGCACGATCCATTCTAATTCATACGCACGATCCATTCTAATTCATTCATACGAACTATTCTAATTCATTCGTACGAATGTTTCCATTCTAATACATTCATACGATCCATTCTAATTCATTCACACGATCTATTCTCATTCAATCGTACGAGCTATTCTAATTCAATGGTACGAATATATCGTTTTAATTTATTCGCACGATCCATTCTAAGTCATTCGCCCGATCCTTTCTAATTCATTTGGACGATCTATTCTAATTCTTTCATATGAGCTAATCTAATTCATTGGTATGAATATGTCCATTCTAATTCATTTGTACAAATTAATTAGAATGGATCGTGTGAATGAATTAGAATGGATTATGCGAATGAATTAGATTGGATACATTTGTACGGATGAATTAGAATAGCTTGTACAAATGAATTAGAATAGATCGTGCGATCCATTCTACTTCATTCGCATGACCTATTATAATTCATTCATACGAGCTATTCTAATTCATTCGTATGAATGTATCTATTCAAATTTATTCTAATTTATTCATTCATACGATCCATTCTACTTCATTCGGACGATCCATTCTATTCTAATTCTTTTATACGAGCTGCTCTATTTCATTGGTACAAATGTATCCATTTTAAAATATTCGTACGATCCATTCTAATTCATTCACACGATCTATTCTAATTCATTCGTATGAATGTATCCATTCTAATTCATTCATACGATCCATTCTAATTCATTCGCGCGATCCCTTCTAATTCATCATACGATCCATTCAAATTCATTCGCATCATCTATTTAATTCATTCATACGATCTATTCTAATTCAATGATATGAATATATCCATTCTAATTCATTTGTACGAATGAAATAGAATGGATCGTGCGAATAAGTTAGAATGGATCGTGCGAATGAATTAGAAAGGATCGTGCAAATGAATTAGATTGGATCGTGCGAATGAATTAGAATAGCTCGTACGAATGAATTAGAATAGATTATGCAAATGTATAAGAATGGATCGTACAAATGAATTAGAATGGATCGTGCGAATGAATTAGAATGGATCATGTGAATGAATTAGGTTGGATCGTATGAATGAATTAGAATGGACCGTACCAATGAATTAGAATGGATCGTACGAATGAATTAGAATAGATTGTGTGAATGAATTAGAAAGGATCATACAAATGAGTTAGAATGGAATGTGCGAATGAATTAGATTGGATCGTATGAATAAATTAGAATGGATCGTGACATTTTAATTCATTTGTACGATCTATTCTATTCTAATTCTTTTATACGAGCTATTCAAATTCATTCGTACGAATGTATCCATTTTAATTCATTCGTACGATCAATTCTAATTCATTCGCACGATCCATTTATATTTATTCGTACGATCCATTCTAATTCATTCGCACGATCTATTCTAATTCATTCGTATGAGCTATTCTAATTCTTTGGTATGAATGTATCCATTCTAATTCATTCGCATGATCCATTCTAAGTCATTCGCATGATCTATTCTAATTCATTCATACGATCCATTCTAATTCATTCGTACGATCCATTCTAATTCATTCGTACGATCCAGTCTAATTCATTTTTACGATCTAATCTAATTCATTCGTACGATCCATTCTAATTCATTGGTACGAATGTATCTATTCTAATTCATTCGTACGATCCATTCTAATATATTCGCGCAATCTATTCTAATTCATTCGCACGATCTATTCTAATTCATTCGTACGATCCATTCTAATTCATTCGCACAATTCATTCTAAGTCATTCGCACGATCCATTCTAATTCATTCATACGATCCATTCTAATTCATTCGCACGATCTATTCTAATTCATTCATACGAGCTATTCTAATTCATTCGTACGAATGTTTCCATTCTAATTCATTCGTACGATCTATTCTAATTCATACGTTCGATCCATTCTAATTCATTCGCATGATCTAATCTAATTCATTTGTATGAGCTATTCGTACGAATGAACTAGAATGGATCGTACGAATGAATTAGAATAGCTCGTACAAATGAATTAGAATAGCTCATACGAATGAATTAGAATAGATTGTGCGAATGAATTAGAATGGATCATGCGAATGAATTAGGTTGGATCGTATGAATGAACTAGAATAGATCTTACCAATGAATTAGAATGGATCGTACGAATAAATTAGAATAGATTGTGCGAATGAATTAGAAAGGATCATACGAATGAATTAGAATGGAATGTGCGAATGAATTAGATTAGATCGTACGAATAAATTAGAATGGATCATGACATTTTAGTTCATTCGTACGATCCATTCTATTCTAATTCTTTTATACGAGCTATTCAAATTCATTCGTACGAATGTATCCATTTTAATTCATTCGTACGATCAATTCTAATTCATTCGCACGATCCATTTATATTTATCCGTACGACCTATTCTAATTCATTCACATGATTTATTCTAGTTCATTCGTACAAGCTATTCTAATTCTTTGGTACGAATGTATCCATTGTAATTCATTCTGATGATCCATTCTAAGTCATTCGCTCGATATATTCTAATTCATTCGTATGATCCATTCTAATTCATTCGTACGATCTAGTCTAATTCATTCGAACGATCTAATCTAATTCATTCGTACGAGCCATTCTAAGTCATTCGCACGATGTATTCTAATTCATTCGTATGATCCAATCTAATTCATTCGTACGATCCATTCTTATTTATTCGCAAGATCCATTCTAAGTCATCCGCACGATCCATTTATTCGAGCTATTCTAATTCATTCGTACGAGCTATTCTAATTCATTCGCACGATCTATTCTAATTCATTCGTACGATCCATTTTAATACATTCATATGATCCATTCTAATTCGTTCATACGAGCTATTCTAATTCATTCATACGATCCAATCTAATTCTAATGCACGATCTATTCTAATTCATTCGAACAGTCCATTCTAATACATTCATACGATCCATTCTAATTCATTCGTACGATCCATTCTCATTCATTCGTACGATCCATTCTAATATATTCGGACGATCTATTCTAATTCATTCATATGATCCATTCTAATTCTTTCGTACGAAGGTGTCCATTCTAATTCATTCGTACGATCCATTCTAATTCATTTGCACGATCCATTCTAAGTCATTCGCACGATCCAATCTAATTCATTCGTACGATCTAATCTAATTCATTCTCACGATCTATTCTAATTCATTCGTACGGGCTATTCTAATTCATTCGCATGAATGTTTCTAATTCATTCGTACGAAGGTATCCATTCTAACTCATTCGCACGATCCATTCTAAGTCATTCGCAGGATCCATTCGAATTCATTCACACGATCCATTCTAAGTCATTCACATGATCCATTCGAATTCATTCGCACGATCCATTCTAAGTCATTCGCACGATCCATTCGAATTCATTCGCACGATCCATTATAATTCATTCGTACGATCCATTCTAATTTATTCGCACGATCCATTCTAATTCATTCGCACGATCGATTCTAATTGATTTGTATGATCAATTCTAATTCATTCACACGATCTAATCTAATTCATTTGCATGATCCATTCTAATTCATTCGGACGATCAATTCAAAGTCATTCGCACGATCCATTCTAATTTATTTGCACGATCTATTCAATTTCATTCCTACGTTCTATTCTAATTCATTCTTACAATCCATTCAAATACATTTGCACAATCTATTCTTAGTCATTCGCATGATCTATTCTAATTCATTCGCACGATCCGTTCTAATTCATTCATACGATCCATTCTAATTCAATCGCACGATCTATTCTAATTTATTCATACGAGCAATTCTAATTCATTCGTACGAATGTTTTGATTCTAATTCATTCGTACGATCCATTCAAATTCATTCGTACGATCCATTCAAATCATTGGTATGAATGTATCCATTCTAATTCATTCGTACGAGCTATCCTAATTCATTCATACAATTAGTTCTAATTCATTCGTACGATCCATTCTAATTCATTCGCATGAGCTATTCTAATTCATTCGTACGATCCATTCTAATTCATTGGTACGATCCATTCTAATTTATTCGCACTATCTATTCTAATTCATTCGTACGAGCTATTCTAATTCATTCGTACGAGTTATTCTAATTCTTTCGTACGATCCATTCTAATTCATTCGTACGAGCTATTCTAATTCATTCGCACGATCCATTCTAATTCATTCGCACGATCGATTCTAATTCATTCGCACGATCTAATGAAATTTATTCGTACGAAGGTATCCATTCTAATTCATTTGTATGATCCATTCTAATTCATTCGCATATTTCCATTCTAATTCATTCGTACGATCTATTCTAATTCATTGGTACGAATGTATCTATTCTAATTCATTTGTACGATCCATTCTAATTCATTCGCATAATCTAAACTAATTCATTCGTACGAGCTATTCGTACGAATGAATTAGAATGGATCGTACGATTGAATTAGAATGGATCGTGCGAATGAATTAGAATGGATCGTACGAATGAATTAAAATAGCTGGTACGAATGAATTAGAATAGATTGTACGAATGTATTATAATGGCTCGTACGAATAAATTAGAATAGATCGTGCGAATGAATTAGAATGGATCGTGCGAATGAATTAGAATGGATCGTACGAATGAATTAGAATAGATCGTGTGAATGAAGTAGAATAGATCGTACGAATGAATTAAATTGGATCGTGCGAATGAATTAGAATAGATCGTGCGAATGACTTAGAATGGATGGTACAAATGAATTAGAATAGATCATGCAAATGAATTAGAATAGATTGTACAAATGAATTAGATTGGATCGTACGAATGAATTAGAATGGATCGTGTGAATGATTTAGAATAGCTCGTACAAATGAATTAGAATAGATCGTGCGAATGACTTAGAATGGATCGTGCGAATGAATTTGAATGGATCGTACGAATGAATTAGAATAGCTCGTACGAATGAATTAGAATGGATCATGCGAATGAATTAGAATAGATCATGCGAATGAATTAGAATGAATCGTACGAATGAATTAGAATGGATTGTGCGAATGAATTAGAATGGATCGTACGGATGAATTAGAAGGGATTGTGCAAATGAATTAGATTGGATCGTACAAATGAATAAGATTGGATCGTACGAATGAATTAGAATAGGTCGTACGAATGAATTAGAATAGATTGTGCGAATGAATTAGAATGGACCGTCCTAATGAATTAGAATAGATAATGCGAATGAATTAGAATGGATCGTACGAATGAATTTGAATAAATCATGTGAATGAATTAGAATCGACACCAATGAATTAGAATGGATCGTGCGAATGAATTAGAATGGATCATGCGAATGAATTAGAATGGATTGTGCGAATGTATTTGAATGGATCGTACGAATGAATTAGAATGGATCATGCGATAGTATTAGAATTGTAGGAATAAATTAGAATAGATCGTGGGAATGAATTAGAATAGATCATAAGAATGAATTATAATGAATTAGAATAGATCGTATGAATGAATTAAAATGGATCGTACGAATGAATTAGAATAGCTCGTACGAATGAATTAGATTGGATCGTACGAATGAATTAGAATGGATCGTGACATTCTAATTCATTCGTACGACCCATTCGAATACATTCGCACAATCTATTCTAATTCATTCGCACGATCCATTCTAATTCATTCGCACGATCCATTCTAATTCATTCGCACGATCCAATCTTATTCATTCGTACGATCCATTCTAATTCCTTCGCACGATCGAGTCTAATTCATTCGTATGATCCATTCTAATACATTCGCACAATCTTTTATAATTCATTCGTATGAGCTATTCTAATTCTTTCATACAATCTATTCTAATTCATTTGCACGATCTACTCTAATTCATTCACACGCTCCATTCTAATTCATTCGCACGATTTATTCTAATTCATTCGCACGATCTATTCTTATTCATTAGAATGGATCGTACGAATGAATTAGAATGGATACATTTGTACTAATGAATTAGAATAGATCATACGAATAAATTAGAATAGATTGTACAAATGAATTTGAATGGATCGTACGAATGAATTAGAATGGATTGTGCGAATAAATTAGAATGGATTGTGCGAATGAATTAGAATTGATCGTGCGAATGAATTAGAATGGATCATATGAATGAATTAGAAAAGCTCGTAAGAATGAATTAGAATTGATTGTGTGAATGTATTAGAATGGATCGTACGAATGAATTAGAATGGATACCTTCGTACGAATGAATTAGAAATGATCGTGCAAATAAATTAGTTTGGATTGTACGAATGAATTAGAATGGATCGTGCAAATGAATTAGAATAGCTCGTATGAATGAATTAGAATGAATCGAACGAATGAATTAGAATAGCTCATATGAATGAATTAGAATAGATTGTGCGAATGTGTTAGAATGGATTGTGCGAATGTATTAGAATGGATCATACGAATGAATTATAATCGATCGTACGAATGAATTAGAATGGATCATACGAATGAATAAAAATAGATCGTTCGAATGAATTAGAATAGATCGTATGAATGAATTAGAATAGCTCGTATGAATGAATTAGAATAGATTGTGCAAATGTATTAGAATGGATCATACGAATAAATTAGAATGGATCGTGCAAATAAATTAGAATAAATCGTACGAATGAATTAGATTGGATCGTGCGAATGAATTAAAATGGATCGTGCGAATGAATTACAATGGATTGTGCGAATGAATTAGAATGGCATGATCCATTCTAATTCATTCATACGATCCATTATAATTCATTCGTATGATCTATTTTAATTCATTCGTATGAGCTATTCTAATTCATTCGTACGAGCTATTCTAATTCATTCGTACGAATGTTTCCATTCTAATTCATTCGTATGATCTATTCTAATTCATTCATACGATCCATTCTAAGTCATTCGCACGATCTATTCTAATTCATTCGTACGAGCTATTCTAACTCATTCGCACGATCCTTTCTAATTCATTGGTATGAAATATCCATTCTAATTCATTTGTACGAATGAATTAGAGTGGATCGTACGAATGAATTAGAATGGATCATATAAATGAATTAGAATGGATCGTATCAATGAATTAGAATAGATAGTGCGAATAAAATAGAATAGATCGTGTGAATAAATTAGAATGGATCGTCCGAATGAATTAGAATATCACGATCCATTCTAATTTATTCATACAATCCAATCTAATTCATTCGCACGATCTATTCTAATTCATTCGTACGAATGTTTCCATTCTAATACATTCGTAAGATCCATTCTAATTCATTCATACGATCTATTCCAATTTATTTGTATGATTCATTCTAATACATTCGCACAATCCATTCTAATTCATTCGTACGATCCATTCTAATTCATTCGTAAGATCCATTCTAATTCATTGGTATGAGCTATTGTAATTCATTAGTACGATCCATTTTAATTCATTCTCACGATCTATTCTAATTCATTCGTACGATCCATTCTAATACATTCGCACAATCCATTCTAATTCATTCTAATACATTCGCACAATCTATTCTAATTCATTCGTACTAGCTATTCTAATTTATTCGTACGATCCATTCTAATTCATTCGTACGATCCATTCTAATTCATTCATACGATCCATTCTAATACATTCGCACGAGCTATTCTAATTTATTCGTATGATCCATTCTAATTCATTCGCACGATCCATTCTAATTCATTCGCATGATCCATTCTAATTCATTCGTACGATCCATTCTAATACATTCACAGATTCTATTCTAATTCATTCCTACGAGCTATTCTAATTCATTCGTACGATCCATTCTAATTCATTCGTATGATCCATTCTAATTCATTCGTACGATTCATTCTAATTCTTTCGTAAGATCCATTCTAATTCATTCTCACAATCTATTCTAATTCATTCGCACGATCCATTCATTCGTACGATTCATTCTAATTCATTCGTACGATCCAATCTAATTCATTTGCATGATCCATTCTAATTCATTCGCACGATCCATTTTAATTCATTGATACGAGCTATTCCAATTCATTCGTACAATCTATTCTAATTCGTTCACATGATCTATTCTAATTCATTCATATGAGCTATTCTAATTCATTCGCATGATCCATTCTAATTTATTTGTACGATCCAATCTAATTCATTCGCACGATCTATTCTAATTCATTCGTACGAGGTATTCTAATTCATTCGCACGATCCATTCTAATTTATTTGTACGATCCAACCTAATTCATTCGTATTATCAATTATAATTTATTCGTACGATCCATTCTAATTCATTCATACGAGCTATTCTAATTCATTCGTACGAGCTGTTCTAATTCATTGGTATAAATGTATCTATTCTAATTCATTCGCATGATCCATGATAAGTCATTCATACGATCCATTCCAATTTATTCGCACGATCAATTCTAATTCATTCGTACGAGCTATTCTAATTCATTGGTACGATGCATCAATTCTAATACATTCGTACGATCCATTCTAATTCATTCGAACGATCTATTCTAATTCATTCGTACGAGCTATTCTACTTCATTGGTACGAATGTATCCATTCTAATTCATTCGCACGATCCATTCTAAGTCATTCGCACGATGCATTCTAATTCATTTGCACGATCTATTCTAATTCATTCGTACGAGCCATTCTAATTTATTCGTACGATCCATTCTAATACATTCGCACTATCTATTATAATTCATTCGCACAATCTATTCTAATTCATTCGCACAATCTTTCTAATTTATTCGTATGAATATATGCATTCTAATTCATTTATATGATCCATTCTAATTCATTCGCACGATCTATTCTAATTTATTCGTACGATCCATTCTAATTCATTCGCATGATCCATTCTAATTCATTCGTGTGATCTTTTCTAATTCATTGATATGACTGAATTAGAATAGATCATGCAAATGAATTAGGATTGATCGTGCGAATGAATTAGAATGGATCGTATGAATGAATTAGAATAGCTTGTACGAATGTATTAGAATAGATCGTGCAAATGAAATAGAATGGATCGTACGAATGAATTAGAATAGCTCGTACGAATTAATTAGAATGGATCGTGCATGGATTGTACAAATGATTTAGAATGGATCGTACGAATGAATTAGAATGGAAACATTCGTACGAATGAATTAGAATAGCTCATATTATACGAATGAATTAGAATAGCTCATATTATACGAATGAATTAGAATAGATCGTACCAATGAATTAGATTGGATCGTACGAATGAATTAGAATAGATCGTGCAAATGAATTAGAATGGATCGTGCGAACGAATTAGAATGGATCGTACGAATGAATTAATGAGAATGGATCGTGCGAATGAATTAGAATTGATCATGCGAATGAATTAGAATGGATCATACAAATAAATTAGAATGGATCGTACGAATGAATTAGAATAGATCGTATGAATGAATTAGAATAGATCGTGTGAATGAATTAGAATGGATCGTACGAATGAATTAAAATGGATCGTGTGAATGAATTAGAATGGATCATACGAATGACTTAGAATGGATCATGCGAATGAATTAGAATGGATCGTACGAATTAGAATAGACCGTGTGAATGAATTAGAATAGATCATACGAATGAATTAGAATGGATCGTACGAATAAATTAGAATAGCTCTTACGAATGAATTAGAATAGCTCGTACGAATGAATTAGATTGGATCGTATGAATGAATTAGATTAGATCATACGAATGAATTAGAATAGCTCGTACCAAAAAATTAGAATGGATCGTATGAATCAATTATAATAGATCGTGCGAATGAATTAGAATGGATCGTACGAATGAATTAGAATTGATCGTACGAATTAATTAGAATAGATTGTGCGAATGTATTAGAATGGATCATGCGAATGAATTAGAATGGATCGTACGAATGAATAAGAATAGATTATGTGAATGAATTAGAATGGATCGTACGAATAAATTAGAATAGATCATACGAACGAATTAGAATAGCTCGTATGAATGAATTAGAATAGATTGTATGAATGAATTAGAATGGATTGTATGAATGAATTAGAATGGATCGTATGAATGAATTAGATTGGATCGTACTAATGAATTAGAATAGATCGTGCGAATGAATTAGAATTGATCGTACGAATGAATTAGAATGGATCGTATGAATGAATTAGATTAGATCATACGGATGAATTAGTATGGATCGTGCGAATGAAATAGAATGGATCGTACGAATGAATTAGATTGGGTCGTGCGAATGAATTAGAATAGCTCGTACGAATGAATAAGAATAGATTGTGCGAATGAATTAGAATGGATCATACGAATGAATTAGAGTGGATTGTGCGAATGAATTAGAATGGTTCGTACGAATGAATTAGAATGGGTCATACAAATAAATTAGAATAGCTCGTATGAATGAATTAGAATAGATCGTGTGAATGAATTAGAATGGATCGTGCAAATGAGTTAATATGGATCGTACGAATGAATTAGAATAGATCGTAATTAGAATGGATCTTATGAATGAATTAGAATGGATAGTGCGAATGACTTAATGGATCATGCGAATGAATTAGAAAAATAAATTAGAATGGATCGTGCGAATGAATTAGATTGGATCGTACGATTGAATTAGAATAGATTGTGCGAATGAATTAGAATGGATCGTACGAATGAATTAGATTGTATCGTACGAATGAATTAGAATGGATCATGCGAATGAATTAGAATAGCTCGTATGAATGAATTAGAATAGATCGTGCGAATGAATTAGAATGGGTCGTGCGAATGAATTAGAATAGATCATACGAATGAATTAGAATAGATCGTAATTAGAATGGATCGTATGAATGAATTAGAATGGATCGTGCGAATGACTTAGAATTGATCTTGCGAATGAATTAGAATGGATACATTCATACCAATGAATTAGAATGGATCGTGCGAATGAATTAGAATGGATCGTTCGACTGAATTAGAATGGATCCTGCAAATGAATTAGAATATATCGTACGAATGGATTAGAATGGATCATGCGAATAAATTAGAATGGATTGTATGAATGAAATAGAATGGATCATACGAATGAATTAGAATGGATCGTATGAATGAATTAGAATGGATCGTGTGAATAAATTAGAATGGATCGTGCGAATGAATTAGAATGGATACATTCGTACCAATGAATTAGAATGGATCGTGCGAATGAATTAGAATGGATCGTGTGAATGAATTAGAATGGATCGTACGAATGAATTAGAATAGCTCGTACGAATGAATTAGAATAGATCGTGCGAATCAATTAGAATAGATTGTACGAATGATTTAGAATAGATCGTGCGAATAAATTAGAATGGATCTTGCGAATGAATTAGAATAGATCATACGAATGAATTAGAATGGATTGTATGAACAAATTAGAATGGATCGTGCGAATGACTTAGAATGGATCGTGTGAATGAATTAGAATGGATACATTCGTACCAACGAATTAGAATGGATCGTGCGAATGAATTAGAATGGATTGTGAGAATGAATTAGAATAGATACCTTTGTACGAATGAATTAGAATAGATCGTACGATTGAATTAGAATCGATCGTGCGAATGAATTAGAATGGATTGTATGAATGAATTAGAATAGCTCCTGCGAATGAATTAGAATAGATTGTGTGAATGTATTAGAATGGATCGTACGAATGAATTAGAATGGATCGTGCGAATGAATTAGAATGGATCGTATGAATTAATTAGAATGGATCGTGTGAATCAATTAGAATAGCTCGTACGAATGAATTAGAATAGATCGTACGAATGAATTAGAATGGATCGTATGAATGAATTAGAATAGATCGTGCAAATGAATTAAATGGATCGTATGAATGAATTAGAATGAATCATGCGAATGAATTAGAATCGATCGTGGAAATGAATTAGAATGGATCATGTGAATGAATTAGAATGGCTCATGCAAATGAATTAGAATGGATCGTGCGAATGAATTAGAATGGATCGTATGAATGAAGTAGAATAAATCATACGAATGAATTAGAATGGATCATGCAAATGAATTAGACTGGACCGTACGTATGAATTAGAATGGATCGTACGAATGAATTCGAATGGATCGTGCGAACCATTCTAAAATATTCGTACGATCCATTCTAATTCATTTGCACGATCCATTCTAATTCATTCGTACGATCCATTCTAATTCATTCACACAATCTGTTCTAATTCATTCTTACGAGCTATTCTAATTCATTCACACGATCCATTCTAATTCATTCACACGATCTATTCTAATTCATTCGTACGATCCATTCTAATTCATTTGTACGATCCAATCTAAATCATTCGTACGATCCATTCTAATACATTCGCACGATCCATTCTAATTCATTCACACGATCTAATCTAATTCACTCGTACGAAGGTATCTATTCTAATTCGTTCGCATGATCCATTCTAATTCATTCGTACGATCCATTGATTCATACGATTTATTCTAATTTATTTGTACGATCCAATCTAATTCATTCGTACGATCAATTTTAATACATTCGTACGAGCTATTCTAATTCATTCGTACGATCCATTCTATGTCATTCGCATGATCTATTCTAATTCATTCGTACGATCCATTCTAATTCATTCGTACGATTCATTCTAATTCATTCGTATGATCTATTCTAATTCATTCGCACGATCCATTCTAATTCATTCACACGATCTATTCTGATTCATTCGTACGATCCATTCTAATTCATTCGTACGAGCTATTCTAATTGATTCGCATGATCCATTCTAATTCATTCGCACGGTTTATTCTAATTCATTCGTATTAGCTATTCTAATTCATTCGTATGATCTATTCAAATTCATTGCTACGAATGTAACCATTCTAATTCATTCGTACGATCTAATCTAATCCATTCGTAGGATCCATTCTAATTCATTCGCATGATCCATTTTAATTCATTAGTACGATCCATTCTAAGAATAGCCCGTACGAATGAATTAGAATGGATCGTGCGAATGAATTAGAATGGATCGTACGAATGAATTAGAATGGATCGTACCAATGAATTAGAATAGATCATACGAATGAATTATAATAGATTTTGCGAATGTATTAGAATAGATCGTGCAAATGAATTAGAATGGATTGTATGAGTGAATTAGAATAGCTCGTACGAATGAATTAGAAAAGATCGTGCGAATGAATTAGAATGGATAGTACGAATGAATTAGAATAGCTCATACAAATGAATTAGAATGGATATATTCGTACCAATAAATTAGATCGGCTCGTACGAATGAATTAGCATGGATCGTGCAAATGAATTAGATTGGATCCATTCTAATTCATTGGTACGATCCATTCTAATTTATTCGCACGATCTCTTCTAACTCATTCATACGACCTATTCTAATTCATTCGTACGATCCATTCTAATTCATTTGCACGATATATTCTAATTCATTCGTACGATCTATTCTAATTCATTCGTACGATCCATTCTAATTTATTCGTACGATCCATTCAAATTCATTTGCACGATCTATTCTAATTCATTCGCATGATCCATTCTAATTCGTTCGAACGATCTAATCTAATTCATTCGTACGAAGGTATCCATTCTAATTAATTCATATGATCTATTCAAATTCAATTGTACGATCCATTCTAATTCATTCGCACAATCTTTTCTAATTCATTCGCACGATCCATTCTAATTCATTCGCACGATCTATTCTAGTTCAATCGTACGATCCATTCTAATACACTCGCACAATCTATTCTAATTAATTCGTACGAGCTATTCTAATTCATTCGTACGATACATTCTAATTCATTCGGACAATCTATTCTAATTTATCCGTACGAGACATTCTAATTCATTCGCATGATCCATTCTAATTTATTCGTACGATCCATTCTAATTCATTCGTACGATTCATTCTAATTCATTTGCATGATCTAATCTAATTCATTCGTAAGATCCATTCTAATTCATTCCTACGATCCAATCTAATTCATTCGTACTATCCATTCCAATTCATTCGCACGATCCATTCTAATTCATTCATACGATTCATTCAAATTCGTTCGTACGATCCATTCTAATTCATTCGTATGATCTTTTCTAATTCATTCGCACAATCCATTCTAATTCATTCGTATGATCCATTCTAATTCATACGTACGATCCATTCGAATTCATTTGTACGATCCATTCTAATTCATTCGTACGATCCATTCTAATTCATTCGCACGAGCCATTCTAATTCATTCGCACGATCCATTCTAATTCATTCGCACGATCTATTCTAATTCATTTGCACAATCCATTGTAATTCATTCATACGATCCATTCTAATTCATTCGTTTGATCTAGTCTAATTAATTCGCATGATCCATTCTAATTCATTCGCGTGATCCATTCTAATTCATTCATCCGATCCATTATAATTCATTCCTATCATCTATTCTAATTCATTCGCACAATCCATTCTAATTCATTCGTACGATTCATTCTAATTCATTTGCACGATCTATTCTAATTCATTCATACGATCCATTCTAATTCATTCGCACGATCTATTCTAATTCATTCATACGATCTATTCTAATTTATTCGTACGAGCTATTCTAATTGATTCGCACGATCCATTCTAATTCATTCATACGATCCATTCTAATTCATTCGCACGATCTATTCTAATTCATTCGTACGATCCATTCTAATTCATTCATACGATCCAATCTAATTCATTCGTACGATCCATTCTAATTCATTCATACGATGTATTTTAATTCATTCGCTCGATCCATTCTAAGTCATTCGCACGATCTAATCTAATTCAATCCAATGATCCATTCTAATTCATTCGCACGATCCAATCTAATTCATTTGTACGATCCAATAAATTCATTTGCACAATCTATTTTAATTCATTCGCACGATCTATTCAAATTCATTCGTATGATCCATTCTAATTCATTCGTACGATCCATTCTAATTCATTCGCACGATCTAATCTAATTCATTCATACGATCCATTCTAATTCATTCGTATGATCCAATCTAATTTATTCGCACGATCCATTCTAATTCATTCGCACGATCCATTCTAATTCATATCTCACAATCTATTCTAATTCATTCGCTCGATCCATTCTAATTCATTCGCACGATGTATTCAAATTCATTCGCATGATCCAATCTAATTCATTCGTACGATCAATTCTAATTCATTCGCACGATCTATTCTAATTCATTCGTACGATCCATTCTAATACATTCGCACAATCTATTCTAATTCATTCGTACGAGCTATTCTAATTCATTCATATGATCCATTCTAATTCATTCGTACGATCTATTCTAATTCATTCGTACGATCCATTCTAATTCATTCGTACGATCCATTCTAATATATTCACACAATCCATTCTAATACATTCGCACGAGCTATTCTAATTCATTCGTATGAGCTATTCTAATTCATTTGTATGATCCATTCTAATTCATTTGTACGAGCTATTCTAAATCATTTGCACGATCCATTCTAATTCATTCGTACGATCCAATCTAATTCATTCACACGATCCATTCTAATTCATTCGTACAAAGGTATCCAATCTAATTCATTCGTACGATCCATTCTAATATATTCGCACAATCTTATCTAATTTATTCATACGAGCTATTCTAATTCATTCATACGATTTATTCTAATTCATTCGCACGATCCATTCTAATTCATTCGCACGATCCATTCGAATTCATTCGTACGATCTATTCAAATTCATTCGCACGATCCATTCTAATTCATTCGTACGAGCTATTCTAATTCATTCGTACGAGCTATTCTAATTCATTCGTACTATCCATTCTAATTTATTCGCATGGTCCAATCTAATTCATTCATACGATCTATTTTAATTCATTCGTACAAGCTATTCTTAATCATTTGTACAAGCTATTCTAATTCATTTGCACGATCCATTCTAATTCATTCGTACGATCCATTCTAATTCATTCGTACGATCCTTTCTTGTTCATTCATACGATCCAATCTAATTCATTCGCACGATCTATTTTAATTCATTCGCACGATCCATTGTAATTCATTCGCACGATCCATTCTAATTCATTCGCATGATCCATTCTAAGTCATTCGCACGATCCACTCTAATTCTTTTATACGAGCTATTCTAATTCATTCGTACGAATGTATCCATTTTCATTCATTCGCACGATTCTAATTCATTCGCACAATCTATTCAAATACATTCGCACAATCTATTCTAATTCATTCGTGCGAGCTATCCTAATTCATCCTTACGATCCATTCTAATTTATTTGCACGATCTATTCTAATTCAATCGTACGAGATATTCTAATTCATTCATATGATCTGTTCTAATACATTTGTACAATCTATTCTAATTCATTCGCATGATCCATTCTAATTCATTCGTACGATCTACTCTAATTCATTCGCACGATCCATTCTAATTCATTCGCACGATCCATTCTAATTCATTCGCATGATACATTCTAATTCATTCGCATGATCCATTCAAAATCATTCGCACGATCCATTCTAATTCATTCACACGATCTATTCTAATTCATTGGTACGATCCATTCTAATTCATTCGTACGATTCATTCTAATTCATTCGCATGATCTATTCTTATTCATTCATACGACATATTCTAATTTATTCGTACGATCCATTCTAATTCATTCGCATGATATATTCTAATTCATTCGTTCGATCTATTCTTATTCATTCGTACGATCCATTCTAATTCATTCGTACAATCCATTCTAATTCATTCGCATGATCCATTCTAATACATTCGTACGATCCATTCTAATTCATTCGCATGATCTTATCTAATTCATTCGTACGAAGGTATCAATTCCAATTCATTCGTATGATCTATTCTAATTCAATCGTACGATCCATTCTAATTCATTCGCACGATCTATTCTAATTCATTCGCACGATCCATTCTAATTCATTCGCACGATCCATTCTAGTTCAATCGTACGATCCATTATTATACACTCGCACAATCTATTCTAATTCATTCGTACCCGCTATTTTAATTTATTCATATGATCCATTCTAATTTATTCGCACAATCCATTCTAATTCATTCGCACAATCTATTCAAATTCGTCCGTACGAGACATTCTAATTCATTCTCACATTCATTCTAATTCATTCGTACGATCCATTCTAATCATTTGTACGATCCATTCTAATTCATTCGTACGATCTAATCTAATTCATTCGTACGATCCATTCTAATTCATTCCTACGATCCAATCTAATTCATTCGCACGATCCATTCTAATTCTTTCGTACGATCCATTCTAATTCATTCGTATCATCTATCCAAATTCATTCGCACGATCCATTCTAATTCATTCGTACGATCCATTCTAATTCATTTGCACGATCTATTCTAATTCATTCATACGATCCATTCTAATTCATTCGTACGAGCTATTCTAATTGATTCGCACGATCTATTCTAATTCATTCATACGATCCATTCTAATTCATTCGTATGATCTATTCTAATTCTTTCATACAATCCATTCTAATTCATTCATACGATCCAATCTAATTCATTCGTACGATCCATTCTAATTCATTCATATGATCCATTCTAATTCATTCGCCCGATCCATTCTATGTCATTCGCACGATCTAGTCTAATTCATTCGCACGATCCATTCTAATTTATTCACACGATCCAATCTAATTCATTTGCACGATCCAATCTAAATCATTCCTAAAATCTATTCTAATTCATTCGCACATGCTATTGTAATTCATTCGTACGATCCATTCTAATTCATTCGTACGATCCATTCTAATTCATTCGCATGATCTAATCTAATTCATTCGTACGATCCATTCTAATTCATTCGCATGATCCATTCTAATTCATTTCTCACAATCTATTCTAATTCATTTGCACGATTCATTCTAATTCATTCGCAGGATCCATTCTAATTCATTCGCATGATCCAATCTAATTCATTCGTATGATCAATTCCAATTCAGTCGCACGATCTATTCTAATTCATTCGTACGATCCATTCTAATACATTCGCACAATCTATTCTAATTCATTAGTACGAGCTATTCTAATTCATTCATACGATCCATTCTAATTCATTCGCACGATCTATTCAAATTCATTCGTACGATCCATTCTAATACATTCGCACGATCCATTCTAATACATTCGCACAATCTATTCTAATTCATTCGTACGAGCTATTCTAATTCATTCGTATGATCCATTCTAATTCATTCGTACGAGCTATTCTAAATCATTCACACGATCCATTCTAATTCATTCGTACGATCCAATCTAATTCATTCAAATGATCCATTCTAATTCATTCGTAAGATCCATTCTAATACATTTGCACAATCTATTCTAATTCATTCGTACGAGCTATTCTAATTCATTCATACGATCCATTCTAATTCATTCGCACGATATATTCTAATTCATTCGTACGATCCATTCTAATTCATTCGTACGATCCATTCTAAATTCATTCATACGATGCTTTCTAATTCATTCGTACGATCCATTCTAATTTATTCGTATAATCTATTCTAATTTATTCGCATAATCTATTCTAATTCATTCATAGGATCCATTTTAATTCATTCATACGAGCTATTCTAACGATCCATTCTAATTCATTTGCAGAATTAGAATAGATCGTGCAAATGAATTAGAATAGATCGTATGAATGAATTTGATTAGATTGTGCGTATGAATTAGAATAAATCGTGCGAATGAATTATAATGGATCGTACGAATGGCTTAGAATGGATCATGCGAATGAATTAGAATGGATCGTGCGAATGAATTAGATTGGATCGTGACATTCTAATTCATTCGTACGATCCATTCTAATTCATTCGCACGAATGAATTACAATGGATCATACGAATGAATTAGAATGGATCCATACAAATGAATTAGAATAGATCGTATGAATGAATTAGAATGGATACATTCGTACCAATAAATTAGAATAGTTCGTACGAATGAATTAAAATGGATCATGCGAATGAATTAGAATAGCTCATACGAATGAATTAGAATAGATCTTGCGAATGAATTAGAATAGATCGTATGAATGAATTAGAATGGATTGTGCGAATGACTTAGAATAACTCGTACGAATGAATTAGAATAGCTCGTGCGAAATGGATTAGAATGGATCGTACGAATGAATTAGAATTGATCGTACGAATGAATTTGAATGGACCGTGCGAATGAATTAGAATAGAAACATTCATAAGAATGAATTAGAATAGCTCTTACGAATGAATTAGAATAGATCGTATGAATGAAGTAGAACAGATCATACGAATGAAATAGAATGGATACCTTCGTACGAATGAATTAGATTAGATCGTGCGAATGAATTAGAATGGATCGGACAAATGAATTAGAATAGCTCATATGAATGAATTACAATAGCTCGTACGAATGAATTAGAATGGATCGTACGAATGAATTACAATGGATCGTATAAATGAATTACAATGGATTGTACGAATGAATTAGAATGGATCGTATGAATGAATTAGAATGGATCGTACCAATGAATTAGAAAAGCTCGTACGAATGAATTAGAATTAGATTGGATCGTGCGAATGAATTAGAATGGATCGTACGAATAAATTAGAATAACTTGTACCAATGATTTAGAATAGCTCGTACGAATAAATTAGAATAGGTCGTGCGAATGAATTAGAATGGATCGTACGAATGAATTAGAATTGATCATACGAATGAATTAGAATGGATCGTGCGAATGACTTAGAATGGATCGTACGAATGAATTAGAATAGCTTGTACGAATAAATTAGAATAGATCGTGCGAATGAATTAGAATGGATCATACAAATGAATTAGAATAGATCGTACGAATGAATTTGAATAGATCATACGAATATATTAGAATGGATCGTACCAATGATTTAAGGATAGCTCGTATGAACGAATTAGAATAGATTGTGTGAATGAATTAGAATGGATCGTACGAAGGAATTAGAATGGATCGTGCGAATGAAATTCATTCGTACGATCCATTCTAATTCATTCGTACGATCCATTCTAATTCATTCGCACGATCTAATCTAATTCATTTGTACGAAGGTATCCATTCTAATTCACTCATACGATCCATTCTAATTCATTCGCACGATCCATTCTAAGTCATTCGCACGATCCATTATAATTCATTCGTATGATCCATTCTAATTCATTCGTACGAGCTATTCTAATTCATTGGTATGAATATTTCCATTCTAATTCATTTGTACGATCCATTCTAATTCATTCGTATGATCCATTCTAATAAATTCATACGAGCTATTCTAATTCATTCGCATGATCAATTCTAATTCATTCGCACGATCCATTCTAATTCATTCGTACGATCCATTCTAGTACATTCGTACGATCCATTCTAATGTATTCGCACGATCCATTCTAATTCATTCGTACGATCCATTCTAATTCATTCATACGATCAATTCTAATTCATTCATATTTAATACATTCGCACAACCTATTCTAATTCATTCGTACGATCTATTCTAATTCATTCTTACGATCCATTCAAATTCATTTGCATGATCCATTCTAATTCATTCGGACAATCTATGCAAATTCATTGATACGATCCATTCTAATTCATTCATATCTAATACATATGCACAATCTATTTTAATTCATTCGTAGGAGCTTTTCTAATTTATTCGTACTATCCATTCTAATTCATTCGCACAATCTATTATAATTCATTCATACGATCTATTCTAAATCATTCGTACGATCCATTCTAATTCATTTGCATGATCCATTGTAATTCATTCATACGATCCATTCTAATTCATTCGCACGATCTATTCTAATTCATTCGTATGATCTATTCTAATTCTTTTGTATGATCCATTCTATTTCATCGCTCGATCCATTCTAAGTCATTCTCACGATCTATTCTAATTCATTCATACGATCCATTCTAATTCATTCATACGATCCATTCGAATTCTTTCATATGATCCATTCTAATTTATTCGTACGAGCAATTCAAATTCATTTGCACGATCCATTCTAAGTCATTCGCACAATCTATTCTAATTCATTCATTCAAACCATTCTAATACATTCGCACAATCTATTCTAATTCATTCGTATGAATGAATTAGAATGGATCGGGCGGATGTATTGGAATAGCTCGTACGAATGAATTAGATCGGATCGTGCGAATGAATTAGAATTGCTCGTACGAATGAATTAGAATAAATCGTACGAATGAATTAGAATGGATCGTACGAATGAATTAGAATAGAATAGATCGTTCGAATTTATTAGAAATGATACCTTCGTACGAATGAATTAGAATAGATTGTGCGAATGAAATAGAATGTCACGATCTATTCTTATTTATTCGTACGATCTTTTCTATTTCATTCGTATGATCTATACTAATTCATTTGTATGATCCATTCTAATTCATTCGCACGATCCATTCTAATTCATTCGCACAATCTATTCTAATTCATTCGTACGACCCATTCTAATTCATTAGTATGATCCATTCTAATTCATTCGCCCGATCTATTCTAATTCATTTGTACGATCCATTCTATTCATTCGTACGAACTATTCTAATTCATTTGTACGATCCATTATAATTCATTCGTATGATCCATTCTAATTCATTCGCACGAGCTATTCTAATTCATTCGTACGATCCATTCTAATTCATTCATACGATCCAATCTAATTTATTCGCACGAGCTATTCTAATTCATTCGTACGATTCATTCTAATTCATTCGCACGATATATTCTAATTCATTCGTACGATCTATTCTAATTCATTCGTACGATCCATTCTAATTCATTCGTACGATCCATTCTAATTCATTCGCACGATCCATTCTAATTCATTCGAACGATCTAATCTAATTCATTCGTACGAAGGTATCCATTCTAATTAATTCATATGATCTATTCAAATTCAATCGTATGATCCATTCTAATTCATTCGCACAATCTATTCTAATTCATTCGCACGATCCATTCTAATTCATTCGCACGATCCATTCTAATTCAATCGTACGATCCATTCTAATACACTCGCACAATCTATTCTAATTCATTCGTACGAGCTATTCTAATTCATTCGTACGATCCATTCTAA
The DNA here is from genome assembly GCA_947650365.1 of Chamaelirium japonicum. Classification (NCBI taxonomy): domain Eukaryota; kingdom Viridiplantae; phylum Streptophyta; class Magnoliopsida; order Liliales; family Melanthiaceae; genus Chamaelirium; species Chamaelirium japonicum. The sequence continues at coordinate 572,728 of CANTAL010000093.1, read as the reverse complement.
TTCATTCGCACAATCTATTCTAATTCATCCGTACGAGACATTCTAATTCATTCGCATGATCCATTCTAATTTATTCGTATGATCCATTCTAATTCATTCGTACGATCCATTCTAATTCATTTGCATGATCTAATCTAATATATTCGTAAGATCCATTCTAATTCATTTCTACGATCCAATCTAATTCATTCGTACGATCCATTCCAATTCATTCGCACGATCCATTCTAATTCATTCATATGATCCATTCAAATTCGTTCGTACGATCCATTCTAATTCATTCGTATGATGTATTCTAATTTATTCGCATAATCTATTCTAATTCATTCGTATAATTCATTCTAATTCATACGTACGATCCATTCTAATTCATTTGCACGATCCATTCTAATTCATTCGTACGATCCATTCTAATTCATTCGTACGTGCCATTCTAATTCATTCGCAGGATCCATTCTAATTCATTCGCACTATCTATTCTAATTCATTTGCACAATCCATTGTAATTCATTCATACGATCCATTCTTATTCATTCGTATGATCTATTCTAATTAATTCGCATGATCCATTCTAATTTATTCGTGTGATCCATTCTAATTCATTCATGCGATCTATTATAATTCATTCCGATTGTCTATTCTAATTAATTCGCACGATCCATTCTAATTCATTCGTACGATCCATTCTAATTCATTTGCATGATCTATTCTAATTCATTCATATGATCCATTCTAATTTATTCGCACGATCTATTCTAATTCATTCGTACGATCTATTCTAATTTATTCGTACGAGCTATTCTAATTGATTCACACGATCCATTCTAATTCATTCATACGATCCATTCTAATTCATTCGCACGATCTATTCTAATTCATTCGTACGATCCATTCTAATTCATTCATACGATCCAATCTAATTCATTCGTACGATCCATTATAATTCATTCATACGATCTATTTTAATTCATTCGTACGATCCATTCTAATTCATTCGCACGATCTAATCTAATTCAATCGCATGATCCATTTTAATTCATTCGCACGATCCAATCTAATTCATTTGTACGATCGAATATAATTCATTCGAATAATCTATTTTAATTCATTCGCACGATCTATGCAAATTCATTCGTACGATCCATTCTAATTCATTCGTACGATCCATTCTAATTCATTCGCACGATCGAATCTAGTTCATTCGTACGATCCATTCTAATTCATTCGTATGATCCAATCTAATTCATTCGCACGATCCATTCCAATTCATTCGCACGATCCATTCTAATTCATATCTCACAATCTATCCTAATTCATTTGTTCGATCCATTCTAATACATTCCACGATCCATTCAAATTCATTCGCATGATCCAATCTAATTCATTCGTACGATCAATTTTAATTCATTCGCACGATTTATTCTAATTCATTCGTACGATCCATTCTAATACATTCGCACAATCTATTCTAATTCATTCGTACGAGCTATACTAATTCATTCATACGATCCATTCTAATTCATTCGCACGATCTATTCTAATTCATTCGTACAATCCATTCTAATTCATTCGTACGATCCATTCTAATACATTCGCACAATCCATTCTAATACATTCGCACGAGCTATTCTAATTCATTCGTATGAGCTATTCTAATTCATTCGTACGATCCATTCTAATTCATTTGCACAATCCATTCTAATTCATTCGTACGATCTAATCTAATTCATTCACACGATCCATTCTAATTCATTCGTACAAAGGTATCCAATCTAATTCATTCGTACGATCCATTCTAATATATTCGCACAATCTATTCTAATTCATTCGTACGAGCTATTCTAATTCATTCATACGATCCATTCTAATTCATTCGCATGATCCATTCTAATTCATTCGCACAATCCATTCGAATTAATTCGTAGGATCCATTCTAATTCATTCGCACGATCCATTATAATTCATTCGCACGATCTATTCTAATTCATTCGTACGAGGTATTCTAATTCATTCGTACGATCCATTCTAATTCGTTCGCACGGTCCAATCTAATTCATTCATACGATCTATTCTAATTCATTCATACAAGCTATTCTAAATCATTTGTACAAGCTATTCTAATTCATTTGCACGATCCATTCTAATTCATTCGTACGATCCATTCTAATTCATTTGTACGATCCTTTCTAGTTCATTCGTACGATCCAATCTAATTCATTCGCACGATCTATTTTAATTCATTCGCACGATCCATTCTAATTCATTCGCACGATCCATTCTAATTCATTCGCATGATCCATTCTAAGTCATTCGCACGATCCATTCTAATTCTTTTATACGAGCTATTCTAATTCATTCGTACGAATGTATCCATTTTAATTCATTCGCACGATTCTAATTCATTCGCACAATCTATTCAAATACATTCGCACAATCTATTCTAATTCATTCGTGCGAGCTATTCTAATTCATTCGTACGATCCATTCTAATTTATTTGCACGATCTATTCTAATTTAATCGTACGAGATATTCTAATTTATTCGTACGATCTATTCTAATACATTTGCACAATCTATTCTAATTCATTCGCACGATCCATTCTAATTCATTCGTACGATCTACTCTAATTCATTCGCACGATCCATTCTAATTCATTCGCACGATCCATTCTAATTCATTCGCATGATCCATTCTAATTCATTCGCTTGATCCATTCAAAATCATTCGCACGATCAATTCTAATTCATTCACACGATCTATTCTAATTCATTGGTACGATCCATTCTAATTCATTCGTACGATTCATTCTAATTCATTGGCATGATCTATTCTAATTCATTCATACGACCTATTCTAATTCATTCGTACGATCCAATCTAATTAATTCGCATGATATATTCTAATTCATTCGTTCGATCTATTCTTATTCATTCGTATGATCCATTCTAATTCATTCGTACAATCCATTCTAATTCATTCGCACGATCCATTCTAATATATTCGTACGATCCATTCTAATTCATTCGCATGATCTTATCTAATTCATTCGTACGAAGGTATCAATTGCAATTCATTCGTATGATCTATTCTAATTCAATCGTACGATCCATTCTAATTCATTCACACGATATATTCTAATTCATTCGCACGATCCATTCTAATTCATTCGCACGATCCATTCTAATTTAATCGTACGATCCATTATTATACACTCGCACAATCTATTCTAATTCATTCGTACGCACTATTTTAATTCATTCGTATGATCCTTTCTAATTTATTCGCACAATCCATTCTAATTCATTCGCACAATCTATTCTAATTCGTCCGTACGAGACATTCTAATTCATTCGCACGATCCATTCTAATTCATTCGTACGATCCATTCTATTTCATTCGTACGATCCATTCTAATTCATTCGTACGATCTAACCTAATTCATTCGTACCATCCATTCTAATTCATTCCTACGATCCAATCTAATTCATTCGTACGATCCATTATAATTCATTTGCATGATCCATTCTAATTCATTCGTACGATCCATTCTAATTCATTCGTATCATCTATTCTAATCCATTCGCACGATCCATTCTAATTCATTCGTACGATCCATTCTAATTCATTTGCACAATCTATTCTAATTCATTCGTACGATCCATTCTAATTCATTCATACGAGCTATTCTAATTGATTCGCACGATCCATTCTAATTCATTCATACGATCCATTCTAATTCATTCGCACGATCTATTCTAATTCTTTCATACGATCCATTCTAATTCATTCATACGATCCAATCTAATTCATTCGAACGATCTATTCTAATTCATTCATACGATCCATTCTAATTCATTCGCAAGATCTATTCTATGTCATTCGCACGATCTAGTCTAATTCATTCGCACGATCCATTCTAATTCATTCGCACGATCCAATCTAATTCATTTGCACGATCCAATCTAAATCATTCCCACAATCTATTCTAATTCATTCGCACAAGCTATTCTAATTCATTCGTATGATCCATTCTGATTCATTCGTACGATCCATTCTAATTCATTCGCACGATCTAATCTAATTCATTCGTACGAGCCATTCTAATTCATTCATACGATCCAATCTAATTCATTCGCACGATCCATTCTAATTCATTCATACGAGCTATTCTAATTCATTCATACGATCCATTCTAATTCATTCGTATGATCCATTCTAATTCATTCGCACGATCCATTCGAATTAATTCGTAGGATCTATTCGAATTCATTCGCACGATCCATTCTAATTCATTGGCACGATCCATTCTAATTCATTCGTACGAGGTATTCTAATTCATTCGTACGATCCATTCTAATTCGTTCGCATGGTCCAATCTAATTCATTCATGCGATCTATTCTAATTCATTCATACAAGCTATTCTAAATCATTTGTACAAGCTATTCTAATTCATTTGCACGATCCATTCTAATTCATTCGTACGATCCATTCTAATTCATTCGTACGATCCATTCTAATTCATTTGTACGATCCTTTCTAGTTCATTCGTACGATCCAATCTAATTCATTCGCACAATCTATTTTAATTCATTCGCACGATCCATTCTAATTCATTCGCACGATCCATTCTAATTCATTCGCATGATCCATTCTAAGTCATTCGCACGATCCATTCTAATTCTTTTATACGAGCTATTCTAATTCATTCGTACGAATGTATCCATTTTAATTCATTCGCACGATTCTAATTCATTCGCACAATCTATTCAAATACATTCGCACAATCTATTCTAATTCATTCGTGCTAGCTATTCTAATTCATTCGTACGATCCATTCTAATTTATTTGCACGATCTATTCTAATTCAATCGTACGAGATATTCTAATTTATTCGTACGATCTATTCTAATACATTTGCACAATCTATTCTAATTCATTCGCACGATCCATTCTAATTCATTCGTATGATCTACTCTAATTCATTCGCACGATCCATTCTAATTCATTCGCACGATCCATTCTAATTCATTCGCATGATCCATTCTAATTCATTCGCATGATCCATTCAAAATCATTCGCACGATCCATTCTAATTCATTCACACGATCTATTCTAATTCATTGGTACGATCCATTCTAATTCATTCGTACGATTCATTCTAATTCATTCGCATGATCTATTCTAATTCATTCATACGACCTATTCTAATTCATTTGTACGATCCAATCTAATTAATTCGCATGATATATTCTAATTCATTCGTTCGATCTATTCTTATTCATTCGTACGATCCATTCTAATTCATTCGTACAATCCATTCTAATTCATTCGCACGATCCATTCTAATATATTCGTACGATCCATTCTAATTCATTCGCATGATCTTATCTAATTCATTCGTACGAAGGTATCAATTGCAATTCATTCGTATGATCTATTCTAATTCAATCGTACGATCCATTCTAATTCATTCACACGATATATTCTAATTCATTCGCACGATCCATTCTAATTCATTCGCACGATCCATTCTAGTTTAATCGTACGATCCATTATTATACACTCGCACAATCTATTCTAATTCATTCGTACGCACTATTTTAATTCATTCGTATGATCCTTTCTAATTTATTCGCACAATCCATTCTAATTCATTCGCACAATCTATTCTAATTCGTCCGTACGAGACATTCTAATTCATTCGCACGATCCATTCTAATTCATTCGTACGATCCATTCTATTTCACTCGTACGATCCATTCTAATTCATTCGTACGATCTCATCTAATTCATTCGTACCTTCCATTCTAATTCATTCCTACGATCCAATCTAATTCATTCGTACGATCCATTCTAATTCATTTGCACGATCCATTCTAATTCATTCGTACGATCCATTCTAATTCATTCGTATCATCTATTCTAATCCATTCGCACAATCCATTCTAATTCATTCGTACGATCCATTCTAATTCATTTGCACAATCTATTCTAATTCATTCATACGATCCATTCTAATTCATTCGTACGAGCTATTCTAATTGATTCGCACGATCCATTCTAATTCATTCATACGATCCATTCTAATTCATTCGCACGATCTATTCTAATTCTTTCATACGATCCATTCTAATTCATTCATACGATCCAATCTAATTCATTCGTACGATCTATTCTAATTCATTCATACGATCCAATCTAATTCATTCGCAAGATCCATTCTATGTCATTCGCACGATCTAGTCTAATTCATTCGCACGATCCATTCTAATTCATTCGCACGATCCAATCTAATTCATTTTCACGATCCAATCTAAATCATTCCCACAATCTATTCTAATTCATTCGCACAAGCTATTCTAATTCATTCGTATGATCCATTCTGATTCATTCGTACGATCCATTCTAATTCATTCGCACGACCTAATCTAATTCATTCGTATGATCCATTCTAATTCATTCATACGATCCAATCTAATTCATTCGCACGATCCATTCTAATTCATTCGCATGATCCACTCTAATTCATTTCTCACAATCTATTCTAATTCATTTGCATGATCCATTCTAATTCATTCGCATGATCCATTCTAATTCATTCGCATGATCCAATCTAATTCATTCGTACGATCAAATTCCAATTCTGTCGCACGATCCATTCTTATTCATTCGTACGATCCATTCTAATACATTCGTACAATCTATTCTAATTCATTAGTACGAGCTATTCTAATTCATTCATACGATCCATTCTATTTCATTCGCACGATCTATTCTAATTCATTCGTACGATCCATTCTAATACATTCGCACGATCCATTCTAATACATTCGCCCGAACTATTCTAATTCATTCGTACGAGCTATTCTAATTCATTCGTACAATCCATTCTAATTCATTCGTACGAGCTATTCTAAATCATTCACACGATCCATTCTAATTCATTCGTACGATCCAATCTAATTCATTCAAATGATCCATTCTAATTCATTCGTATGAAGGTATCCATTCTAATTCATTCGTAAGATCTATTCTAATACATTTGCACAATCTATTCTAATTCATTCGTACGAGCTATTCTAATTCATTCATACGATCCATTCTAATTCATTCGCATGATCTATTCTAACTCATTCGTACGATCCATTCTAATTCATTCGTACGATCCATTCTAAATTCATTCATACGATCCTTTCTAATTCATTCGTACGATCCATTCTAATTCATTCGTATAATCTATTCTAATTTATTCGCACAATCTATTCTAATTCATTCGTAGGATCCATTCTAATTCATTCATACGAGCTATTCAAACGATCCATTCTAATTCATTCGCAGAATTAGAATAGATCGTACAAATGAATTAGATTAGATTGTGCGAATGAATTAGAATAAATCGTGCGAATGAATTATAATGGATCGTACGAATGGCTTAGAATGGATCATGCATATGAATTAGAATGGATCGTGCGAATGAATTAGATTGGATCGTGACATTCTAATTCATTCGTACGATCCATTCTAATTCATTCGCACGAATGAATTACAAGGGATCATACGAATGAATTAAAATGGATCCATACGAATGAATTAGAATAGATCGTATGAATGAATTAGAATGGATCGTGCGAATGTCTTAGAATAACTCGTACGAATGAATTAGAATAGCTCGTGCGAAATGTATTAGAATGGATCGTACGAATGAATTAGAATTGATCATACGAATGAATTTGAATGGATCGTGCGAATGAATTAGAATAGAAACATTCATACGAATGAATTAGAATAGCTCTTACGAATGAATTAGAATAGATCGTATGAATGAAGTAGAACAGATCATACGAATGAAATAGAATGGATACCTTCGTACGAATGAATTAGATTAGATCGTGCGAATGAATTAGAATGGATCGGACAAATGAATTAGAATAGCTCATACGAATGAATTAGAATAGCTCGTACGAATGAATTAGAATGGATCGTACGAATGAATTACAATGGATCGTATAAATGAATTACAATGGATTGTACGAATGAATTAGAATAGATCGTATGAATGAATTAGAATGGATCATACCAATGAATTAGAAAAGCTCGTACGAATGAATTAGAATTAGGTTGGATCATGCGAATGAATTAGAATGGATCGTACGAATGAATTAGAATAGCTTGTACCAATGATTTAGAATAGCTCATACGAATAAATTAGAATAGGTCGTGCGAATGAATTAGAATGGATTGTACGAATGAATTAGAATTGATCATATGAATGAATTAGAATGGATCGTGCGAATGACTTAGAATGGATCGTACGAATGAATTAGAATAGCTCGTACGAATAAATTAGAATAGATCGTGCGAAAGAATTAGAATGGATCATACAAATGAATTTGAATGGATCGTACGAATGAATTAGAATAGATCATACGAATATATTAGAATGGATCGTACCAATGATTTAAGGATAGCTTGTATGAATGAATTAGAATAGATCGTGTGAATGAATTAGAACGGATCGTACGAAGGAATTAGAATGGATCGTGCGAATGAAATTCATTCGTACGATCCATTCTAATTCATTCGTACGATCCATTCTAATTCATTCGCACGATCTAATCTAATTCATTCGTACAAAGGTATCCATTCTAATTCACTCATACGATCCATTATAATTCATTTGCACGATCCATTATAAGTCATTCGCACAATCCATTATAATTCATTCGTATGATCCATTCTAGTTCATTCGTACGAGCTATTCTAATTCATTGGTATGAATATTTCCATTCTAATTTATTCGTACGATCCATTCTAATTCATTCGTATGATCCATTCTAATAAATTCGTACGAGCTATTCTAATTCATTCGCATGATCAATTCTAATTCATTCGCACGATCCATTCTAATTCATTCGTACGATCCATTCTAGTACATTCGTATGATCCATTCTAATGTATTCGCACGATCCATTCTAATTCATTCGTACAATCTATTCTAATTCATTCATTCGATCCATTCTAATTCATTCATATTTAATACATTCGCACAATCTATTCTCATTCATTCGTACGATCTATTCTAATTCATTCTTACGATCCATTCAAATTCATTTGCACGATCCATTCTAATTCATTCGGACAATCTATGCTAATTCATACACACGATCCATTCTAATTCATTCATATCTAATGCATTCGCACAATCTATTTTAATTCATTCATAGGAGCTTTTCTAATTTATTCGTAAGATCCATTCTAATTCATTCGCACAATCTATTATAATTCATTCATACGATCTTTTCTAAATCATTCGTACGATCCATTCTAATTCATTTGCACGATCCATTGTAATTCATTCATAAGATCCATTCTAATTCATTCGCACGATCTATTCTAATTCATTTATATGATCTATTCTAATTCATTCGTACGATCCATTCTATTTCATCGCTCGATCCATTCTAAGTCATTCGCACGATCTATTCTAATTCATTCATACGATCCATTCTAATTCATTCATACGATCCATTCGAATTCTTTCATATGATCCATTCTAATTTATTCGTACGAGCAATTCAAATTCATTTGCACGATCCATTCTAAGTCATTCGCACAATCTATTCTAATTCATTCATTCAAACCATTCTAATACATTCACACAATCTATTCTAATTCATTCGTATGAATGAATTAGAATGGATTGTGCGAATGTATTGGAATAGCTCGTACGAATGAATTAGATCGGATCGTGCGAATGAATTAGAATTGCTCGCACGAATGAATTAGAATAAATCGTACGAATGAATTAGAATGGATCGTACGAATGAATTAGAATAGAATAGATCGTTCGAATTTATTAGAATGGATACCTTCGTACGAATGAATTAAAATAGATTGTGCGAATGAAATAGAATGTCACGATCTATTCTAATTCATTCGTACGATCTATTCTAATTCATTAGTATGATCTATACTAATTCATTCGCATGATCCATTCTAATTCATTCGCACGATCCATTCTAATTCATTCGCACAATCTATTCTAATTCATTCGTACGACCCATTCTAATTCATTAGTATAATCCATTCTAATTCATTCGCGCGATCTATTCTAATTCATTTGTACGATTCTTTCTAATTCATTCGTACGAACTATTCTAATTCATTTGTACGATCCATTCTAATTCATTCATATGATCCATTCTAATTCATTAGCACGAGCTATTCTAATTCATTCGTACGATCCATTCTAATTCATTCATACGATCCAATCTAATTCATTCGCACGAGCTATTCTAATTCATTCGTACGAGCCATTCTAATACATTCGTACGATCCATTCTAATTCATTCGCATGATCGATTCTAATTCATCCGTACGAGCTTTTCTAATTCATTCGTACGAGCCATTCTAATTTATTCGTACGACCCATTCTAATACATTGGCACAATCCATTCTAATTCATTCGTATGATCTATTCCAATTCATTCGCACGACCTATTCTAATTCATTCCTACGATTCTAATTCATTCGCATGATCCATTCTAATTCATTCGTACGATTATTCTAATACATTCGTACAATCAATTCCAATTCATTCGTACGATCCATTCTAATTCATTTGCACGATCCATTCTAATTCAATGATATCCATTCTAATTCATTCGTATGATCTATTCTAATTCATTCGCACGATCTATTCTAATTCATTTGCACGATCCAATCTAATTCATTCATACGATCCATTCTAATTCATTTGCACGATCTATTCTAATTCATTCGTACGATCCATTCAAATTCATTCGTATGATCCAATCTAATTCATTCGTATGATCTATTCTAATTCATTCGTACAAGCTATTCTAGTTCATTTGCACGATCCATTCTAATTCATTCGTACGATCCATTCTAATTCATTCGTAGGATCCTTTTTAATTCATTCGCACGATACATTCTAATTCATTCGCACAATCCATTCTACTTCATTCGTATGATCCATTCTAAATCTTTCGCACGATCCATTCTAATTCTTTTATACGAGTTATTCTAATTCATTCGTATGAATGTATCCATTCTAATTCGTTCGCACGATTCTAATTCATTCGCAGAATTTATTCTAATACATTCGCACAATCTATTGTAATTCATTCAAGCGAGCTATTCTAATTCATTCGTACGATCCATTCTAATTCATTCGCACGATCTATTCTAATTCATTCGTATGAGCTATTCTAATTCATTCGCAGGATCCATTCTAATTCATTTGCACGATCCATTCTAATTCAATCGTACGATCTATTCTAATTCATTCATACGATCCATTCTAATTCATTCACATGATCTATTCTAATTCATTCATACGAGCTATTCTAATTCATTGCTACGATCCATTCTAGTTCATTCGTACGATCCATTCTAATACATTCGCACAATCCATTCTAATTCATTTGCATGATCCATTCTAATTTATTTGTACGATCCATTATAATTCATTCGCACGATCCAATTTAATTCATTCGCACGATCTATTCTAATTCATTCGTATGAGCTATTCTAATTCATTGATACGAGCTATTCTAATTCATTCGCACGATCTATTCTAATTCATTCATACGATCCATTCTAATTCATTCGCACGATCCATTCTAATTCATTCATACGGTCCAATCTAATTCATTCATACGATCCATTCTAATTCATTCATATGATCCATTCTAATTCATTCACATGATCCATTCTAATTTATTCGCACGAATGTATCCATTCTAATTCATTAGCACGATCCTTTTTAATTCATTAGCACAAGCCAATCTAATTCATTCACACAATCTATTCTAATTTATTCGCACGAGCTATTCTAATTCATTCGTACGATCCATTCTAATTTATTTGTACAATCCATTCTAATTTATTCGCACGATCTAATCTAATTCATTCATACGATCCATTCTAATTCATTCATACGATCCAATCTAATTCATTCATACGATCCATTCTAATTCAATCATACGATCCATTCTAATTCATTCGCACGATCCATTCTAAGTCATTTGCACGATCTAATCTAATTCATTCGCACGATCCAATCTAATTCATTCGCACGATCCAATCTAATTCATTCGCACAATCTATTCTAATTCATTCGCACGAGCTATTCTAATTCATTCGTACGATCCATTCTAATTCATTCGTACGATCCATACTGATTCATTTGCACGATCTATTCTAATTCATACGTACAAGCTATTCTAATTCATTCGTCCGATCCATTCTAATACATTCGCACAATCTATTTTTACTCATTCGCACAACCCATTCCAATTCATTCGTACGATCTATTCTAATTCATTCGCACGATCCATTCTAATTCATTCGCATGATCCATTCTAATTCATTCGCACGATCCATTCTAAATCATTCGCACGATCCATTCTAATTCATTCGCACGATCTATTCTAATTCATTGGTACGATCCATTCTAATTCATTCGTACGATCCATTCTAATTCATTCACACGATATATTCTAATTCATTTGTATGATCTATTCTAATTCATTCATACGATCCATTCTAATTCATTCGCATGATCTACTCTAATACATTTGTAAGGTCCATTAAATTCATTTTCACGATCTAATCTAATTCATTCGTACGAAGGTATCCATTCTAATTCATTCGTATGATATATTCTAATTCATTCGCACGATCTATTCTAGTTCATTCGCACGATCCATTCTAATTCTTTCGCATGATCCATTCTAGTTCAATCGTACGATCCTTTCTAATACACTCGCACAATCTATTCTAATTTTTTCGTACGAGCTATTCTAATTCATTCGTATGATCCATTCTAATTTATTCGCACAATCCATTCTAATTCATTCGCACAATCTATTCTATATCATCCGTACGAGACTTTCTAACTCATTCGCACGATCCATTCTAATTCATTCGTACGATTTATTCTATTTCATTCATACGATCCATTCTAATTCATTCGCACGATCTAATCTATTTCATTCGTACGATCCATTCTAATTCATTCCTACGATCCAATCTAATTCATTCATACGATCCATTCTAATTTATTCGTACGATCCATTCTAATTCATTCGCACGATCTATTCGAATTCATTCGTACGATCCATTCTAATTCATACGTACGATCCAGTCTAATTCATTTACACAATCCATTCTAATTCATTTGTACGATTCATTCTAATTCATTCGTACGATCCATTCTAATTCATTCGCATGATATATTCTAATTCATTCGCATGATCCATTCTAATTCATTCATACGATCCAATATAATTCATTCGTACTATCTATTCTAATTCATTTGCACGATCCATTCTAATTCATTCATACGATCCATTCCAATTCATTTGCACGATCTATTCTAATTCATTCATACGATCCATTCTAATTCATTCGGACAAAGGTATCCTTTCTAATTCATTCGCACAATCCATTCTAATTCAATCACACGATCCATTCTAATTCATGGGTACGAATGTATCCATTCTAATTCATTCACACGATCCATTCTAAGTCATTAGCATGATCCATTCTAATTCGTTCATACAATCCATTCTAATTCATTCGTATGATCTATTCTAATTCATTCGCATGATCCATTCTAATTTATTTGCACGATCTATTCTAATTCATTCGTACAATCTATTCTAATTAATTCGCACGATCTATTATTATTCATTCGTACGAGCTATCCTAATTCATTCGTACGAGCTATTCTAATTTATTCGTACGACCCATTCTAATTTATTCGTACGATCCATTCTAATTCATTCACACGATCCATTCTAATTCATTCGCACGATCCATTCTAATTCATTGGTACGAATGTATCCATTCTAATTCATTCGCATGATCCATTCTAAGTCATTCGCATGATCCATTCTAATTCATTTGTATGATCTATTCTAATTCATTCGTACGAGCCATTCTAATTTATTCGTACGATCCATTCTAATACATTCGCACGATCTATTATAATTTATTCGCACAATCTATTCTAATTCTAAGTCATTCGCACGATCCATTCTAATTCATTCATATGATCCATTCTAATTATGATCTATTCTCATTCATTCATACGATCCATTCTAATTCATTCGCACGATCTATTCTAATTCATTCGTACGAGCTATTCTAATTCATTCGCACGATCCATTCTAATTCATTCTTACGATACAATCTAATTCATTTGTACGAATTATTCTAATTTATTCGTACGATCTATTCTAATTCAATCGTACGATCCAATCTAATTCATTCGCACGATCCATTCAAATTTATTTTTCTAATTCATTCGCACGATCCATTAAGTCATTCGTACTATCCATTCTAATTCATTCATACGATCCATTCTAATTACGATCTATTCTAATTCATTCGTACGATCCATTCTAATTCATTTGCACGATCCATTCTAATTTCTTCGTATGATCTATTCTAATTCATTCATACGAGCTATTCTAATTCATTCGTACGGCCCATTCTAATTTATTCGTACGATCCATTCTAATTCATTCACACAATCCATTCTAATTCATTCGTATGATCCATTCTAATTCATTCGCACAATCTATTCTTATTCATTCGTACGAGCTATTCTAATTCATTCGTACGATCTATTCTAATTCATTCACACGACCCAATCTAATTAATTCGTACGATCCATTCTATTTCATTCGCACGATCCATTCTAATTCATTCGTACGATCCAATCTAATTCATTCATACGATCCATTCTAATTCATTCGTACGATCAATTCTAATTCATTCGCACGATCTATTCAAATTCATTAGTACGATCCAATCTAATTCATTCATACGATCCATTCTAATTCATTCATATAATCCATTCTAATTCATTCGTACGAGCTATTCTAATTCGTTCGTATGATCCATTCTAATTCATTCGTACGATCCATTCTAATTCATTCACACGATCTATTCTTATTCATTCGTACGATCCATTCTAATTCATTCGTACGATCCAATCTAATTCATTCATACGATCCATTCTAATTCATTCGTACGATCAATTCTAATTCATTCGCACGATCTATTTTAATTCATTAGTACGATCCAATCTAATTCATTCATACGATCCATTCTAATTCATTCATACAATCTATTCTAATTCATTCATACGAGCTATTCTAATTCGTTCGTATGATCCATTCTAATTCATTCATACGATCCATTCTAATTCATTCACACGATCTATTCTTATTCATTCGTACGATCCATTCTAATTCATTCGCACGAGCCATTCTAATACATTCGCACAATCTATTCTAATTAATTCGTATGATCTATTCTAATTCATTCGTACGATCCATTCTAATTCATTTGCACGATCTATTATAATTGATTCGTACGATCCATTCTAATTTATTGGTACGATCCATTCTAATTCATTCATACGATCCAATCTAATTCATTCGTACAAGCTATTCTAATTCATTTGTAAGAGCTATTCAAATTTATTCGTACGATCCATTCTAATTCATTCGTATGATCTATTCTCATTCAATCACCCGATCTATTCTAATTCGTACGATCCATTCTAATTCATTCGCACGATCCATTCTAAGTCATTCGTACGATCCATTCTAATTCATTTGCACGATCCATTTTAATTCATTTGTACGATCCATTCTAATTCATTCGCACGATCTATTCTAATTCATTCATACGATCTATTCTAATTCATTCATACGATCCATTCTAATTCATTCGTATGATCAATTCTAATTCATTCGCACAATCCATTCTAATTCATTCGCACGATCCATTCTAATTCATTCGCACAATCCATTCTCATTAATTCATTCGTACGATCCATTCTAATTCGTTCGCATGATCCATTCTAATTCATTTGCACGATCTATTCTAATTCATTCGTACGATCCAATCTAATTCATTGGTACGATCTTTCTAATTCATTCGTATAATACGAGCTATTCTAATTCATTCATACGAATGTTTCCATTCTAATTCATTCGTATGATCCATTCTAAATCATTCATACAATCCATGCACGATCCATTCTAATTAATTCGTACGAGCTATTCCAATTCATTCGTACGATCCATTCTAATTCATTTGCACGATCTATTCTAATACATTCGTAGGAGCTATTCTAATTCATTCATACGATCCATTCTAATTCATTCGCACGATCCATCCTAATTCATTTGCACGATCTATTCTAATTCATTCGTATCAATGAATTAGTAAAGATCATACAAATAAATTAGAATGGATCATGCGAATGAATTAGAATAGATCGTACGAATAAATTAGAATTGATCCTGCGAATGAATTAGAATGGATCGTATGACTGAATGAGAATAGATACATTCATACGAATGAATTAGAATAGATTGTGCGAATGAATTAGAATAGATTGTGCGAAGGAATTATAATAGATCGTGCGAATGTATTAGAATGGATCGTACGAATAAATTAGAATGACTCGTACGAATGAATTAGAATAGATCGTGCAAATGAATTAGAATGGATCGTGCGAATGACTTAGAATAGATCGTGCGAATGAATTAGAATGGATACATTCATACCAATGAAGTAGAATAGCTCGTACGAAGGAATTAGAATAGATCGTGCGAAAGAATTAGAATGGATCGTACGAATGTATTAGAATGGATACATTCGTACCAATGAATTAGAACAGCTCGTATGAATGAATTAGAATAGCTCGTACGAATGAATTAGAATGGATCGTACGAATGAATTAGAATTGATAATACGAATGAATTAGATTGGATCATACAAATGAATTAGAATGGATCGTGCGAATTAATTAGAATACCTCATACGAATGAATTAGAATAGATCGTGCGAATGAATTAGATTTGATCGTACAAATGAATTAGAATGGATCATGCGAATGAATTAGAATAGCTCCTATGAATGAATTAGAATAGATCATGTGAACGAATTAGAATGGATTGTATGAATGAATTAGAATAGCTCGTATGAATGAATTAAAATGGATCGTGCGAATGAATTAGAATGGATCATGCGAATGAATTTAGATTGGATCGTACGAATGAATAAGAATGGATCGTACGAATGAATGGATCGTGCGAATGAATTAGAATAGATTGTGAGAATGAATTAGAATGGATCTTACGAAAGAATTAGAATGGATCGTACGAATGAATTAGAATGGATCGTACGAATGAATTAGAATGGATCGTACGAATGAATCAGAATAGCTCGTACGAATGAATTAGAATAGAATCCGTGAATGTATTAGAATGGATCATACGAATGAATTAGAATGGATCATGCGAATGAATTAGAATAAATCGTGCGAATGAATTAGAATATATCGTACGAATAAATTAGAATAGCTCGTGTGAATGTATTAGAATGGATCGTACGAAAGAATTAGAATGGATCGTACGAATGAATTAGAATGGATCGTACGAATAAATTAGAATAGCTAGTACGAATGAATTAGAATAGATTGTGCGAATGTATTAGAATGAATTAGAATGGATTGTGCGAATGTATTAGAATGAATCGTGCGAATGAATTAGAATAGATCGTGAGAATGAATTAAAATGGATCGTACCAATGAATTAGAATAGGTCATACAAATGAATTAGAATGGATCTTACGAATGAATTAGAATGGATCATACGAATGAAATAGAATGGATTGTGCGAATGTATTAGAATGGATCGTACAAATAAATTAGAATAGATCGTATGAATGAATTAAAATGGATCTTACGAATGTATTAGAATGGAAACATTCGTACGAATGAAGTAGAATAGATCGTGCGAATGAATTAGATTGGATCGTATGAATGAATTAGAATGGATGGTGACATTCTAATTCATTCGCACGATCCATTCTATTTCATTCGCACGATCCATTCAATTTCATTCGCATGATCCATTCTAATTCATTCATATGATCCATTATAATTCATTTATACGATCTATTCTAATTCATTCGTACGATCCACTCTAATTCATTTGTACAAATAAATTAGAATGGATATATTCATACCAATGAATTAGAATGGATCGTGCGAATGAATTAGAATAGCTCATACGAATGAATTTGAATAGATCGTGTGAATGACTTAGAATGGATCGTATGAATGAATTAGAATAGATCGTACAAAATAAATTAGAATAGAAACAATCGTACGAATGAATTAGAATAGCTCGTACGAATGAATTAGAATAGCTCATACTAATGAATTAAAATAGATCATTCGAATGCATTAGAATGGATCGTATGAATGAATTAGAATAGATCAGGCCATTCTAATTCATTCGCATAATCCATTCTAATTCATTCGCACGATCCATTTTAATTCATTCGCACGACCCAATCTAATTCATTCGTACGATCTATTCTAATTCATTCGCACGATCAATTCTAATTTATTCGTACGATCCATTCTAATACATTTGCACAATCTATTCTAATTCATTCATACGAGCTATTCTAATTCATTCATACGATCTATTCTAATTCATTCGAATGATCTATTCTTATTCATTCGTATGATCTATTCTAATTCATTCGTACGATCCATTCTAATTCATTCGTATGATCCATTCTAATACATTCGCACAATCCATTCTAATACATTCGCACAATCTATTCTAATTCATTCATATGAGCTATTCTAATTCATTCGTACAATTTATTCTAATTCATTCGTACGAGTTATTCTAATTTATTCGCACGATCCATTCTAATTCATTCGTACGATCCAATCTAATTTATTTGCACGATCCATTCTAATTCATTCGTACGAAGGTATTCATTCTAATTCATTCGTACGATCCATTCTAATACATTCAAACAATCAATTCTAATTCATTCTTAGAAGCTATTCTAATTCATTCATACAATCCATTCTAATACATTCGCACGATCAATTCTAATTCATTCGCACAATCCATTCTAATTCATTCGCACAATCCATTCTAATTCATTCGTACGATCCATTCTAATTCATTTGCACGATCTATTCTAATTTATTCGTATGATCTATTCTAATTCATTGCTACAAATGTATCCATTCTAATTCATTCGTACGATCTATTCCTATGAATAAGAATAGATCGTACGAATGAATTAGAATAAATCGTGCGAATGAATTAGAATGGAGCGTGCGAATGAATTAGAATAGATCATGCGGATGAATTAGAATGGATGGTATGAACGAATTAGAATAGCTCGTACGAATGAATTAGAAAAGATTGTGCGAATATATTAGAATGGATTATACGAATGAATTAGAATCGATCGTGCGAATGAATTAGAATGGATCGTACGAATGAATAAGATTGGATCGTGTGAATGAATTAGAATGGATCGTGCGAATAAGTTAGAATGGATCGTGCGAATGAATTAGAATAGATTGTGCGAATGTATTAGAATGGATCGTACGAATGAATTAGAATGTCACGATCCATTCTAATTCATTCGTACGATCCAATCTAATTCATTCGTATGAGCTATTCTAATTCATTCGTACGATCTATTTTAATTCATTCGTACGATCTATTCTAATTCATTCGTATGATCTATTCTAATTCATTCCCACGATCTATTCTAATTCATTCCTATAATTCTATTACATTCGCATGATCAATTCTAATTCATTCGTATGATCCATTCTAATACATTCGCACAATCCATTCTAATTCATTCGCACGATCCATTCTAATTCATTCGCACGATCCAATTTAATTCATTGGTATCGATTCTAATTCATTCACACGATTTATTCTAATTCATTCGTACGATCCATTCTAATTCATTCGCATTATCTATTCAAATTCATTAGCACGGTGCATTCTAATTCATTCGCACAATCTATTCTAATTCATTCGTATGACCTATTCTAATTCATTCGTACGATCCAATCTTATTCATTTGTACGATCCAATCTAATTCATTTGCACAATCCATTCTAATTCATTCGTACGATCCATTCTAATTCATTCACACGATTCATTCTAATTCATTCGTACGATTCATTCTAATTCATTCGCATGATCAATTCTAATTCATTCGCACGATCCATTCTAATTCATTCATACGAGCTATTCTAATTCATTCGTACGATCCATTCAAATTTATTCGCACGATCCATTCTATGTCATTCGCACGATCTATTCTAATTCATTCGTATGAGCTATTCTAAATCATTCGCACGATCCATTCTAATTCTTTCATACGATCCAATCTAATTCATTTGAACAATCTATTCTAATTCATTTGCGTGATCCATTCTAATTCATTCGTACCATCTATTCTAAGTCATTCGCACGATCTATTCTAATTCATTCATACGATCCAATCTAATTCATTCGTACGATCTATTCTACTTCATTCACACGATCTATTCTAATTCATTCGTACGATCCATTCTTATTCATTCGCACGATCTATTCTAATTTATTTGTACGAGCCATTATAATACATTAGCACAATCTATTCTAATTCATTCGTACCAGCTATTTTAATTCATTCGTACGATCCATTCTAATTCATTCGCAAGATCCATTCTAATTCAATCGTACGATCCATTCTAATTCATTCGTACGAATAGCTCGTACGAATGAATTAGATTAGATTGTGCGAATGAATTAGAATGGATCGTACGAATGAATTAGAATGGATACATTCATACCAATGAATTAGAATAGATCGTACGCATTCGTACCAATGAATTAGAATAGATCGTACGAATGAATTAGAATGGAAACATGTGAATGAATTAAAATGGATCATACGAATGAATTAGAATGGATAACTTCATATGAATAAATTTGATTAGATCATGCGAATGAATTAGAATCAATCGTGCGAATGAATTAGAATGGATTGTGCGAATGAATTAGAATAGCTCGTACGAATGAATTAGAATGGATCGTACGAACGAATTAGAATAGCTCGTACGAATGAATTAGAATAGATCGTGTGAATAAATTAGAATGGAACGTACCAATAAATTAGAATGGATCGTACGAATGAATTAGAATAGCTCGTGCGAATGAATTAGAATGGATCATACGAATGAATTAGAATTGATCGTACGAATGAATTAGGATCGCTCGTACGAATGAATTAGAATGGATACATTCGTACTAATGAATTAGAATGGATCGAACGAATGAATTAGATTAGATCGTACGAATGAATTAGACTGGATCATACGAATAAATTAGAATCAAAACATTCGTATGAATGAATTAGAATTGCACGTACGAATAAATTAGAATAGATCGTGCGATTGAATTAGAATGGATCGTATGAATGAATTATAACGGATCATGCGAATGAATTAGAATGGATCATGCGAATGAATAAGAATAGATTGTGCGAATGTATTAGAATGGATCGTAAGAATGAATTAGAATGGAACGTAGGAATGAAATTGAAAAGATCGTGTAAATGAATTAGAATGGATCGTGCGAATGACTTTGAATAGATCGTCTGAATGAATTAGAATGGATCGTGTGAATGAATTAGAATGGATCATGCAAATCAATTAGAATCGATCGTGCGAATGAATTAGAATGGATCGTGTGAATGAATTAGAATGGATCGTACGAATGAATTATAATGGATCGTGCGAATGAATTCGAATGGATCGTGCGAATGACTTAGAATGGATCGTGCGAATAAATTCGAATAGACCGTGCGAATGACTTAGAATGGATCATGTGAATGAATTCGAATGGATCATGCAAATGACTTAGAATGGATCGTGTGAATGAATTAGAATGGATACCTTCGTAAGAATGAATTAGAAACATTCGTGCGAATGAATTAGAATAGCTCGTACGAATGAATTTGAATAGATCGTGCGAATGAATTAGATTAGATCATACGAATGAATTAGATTGGATCGTGCGAATGACTTAGAATGGATCGTGCAAATGAATTAGAATGGATCGTACGAATGAATTAGAATGGACACCTTCGTACGAATTAATTAGAATGGATCATATGAATGAATTAGAATAGATCGTCCGAATGTATTAGAATGGATCGTACGAATGAATTAGAATGGATCGTACGAATGAATTAGAATGGATCATATGAATGTATTAGAATGGACTGTTCGAATGAATTAGAATAGATCGTGCATTAGAATTAGATTGGATCGTATGAATGAATTAGAATAGCTCGTACGAACGAATTAGAATGGATCGTATGAATGTATTAGAATGGATCGTACGAATGAATTAGAATAGATCGTGCGAATAAATTAAAATGGATCGTACGAATGAATTAGATTGGGTCGTACGAATGAATTAGAATAGATCGTGCGAATGACTTAGAATGGATCGTACGAATGAATTAGAATAGATCATGCGAATGAATTAGAATAGATTGTACAAAAGAATTAGATTGTATCGTAGGAATGAATTAGAATGGATCGTACGAATGAATTAGAATGGATCATGCGAATGAATTAGAATGGATCGTGCGAATGACTTAGAATGGATCGTGCGAATGAATTAGAATGGATACCTTCATACGAATGAATTAGAAACATTCGTGCGAATGAATTAGAATAGCTCGTACGAATGAATTAGAATAGATCGTGCGAATGAATTAGAATGGATCATGCGAATGACTTAGAACGGATCGTGCGAATGAATTAGAATGGGTCGTACGAATGAATTAGAATGGACACCTTCATACGAATGAATTAGAATGGATCATACGAATTAATTAGAATAGATTGTGCGAATGTATTAGAATGGATCGTATGAAAGAATTAGAGTGGATCGTGCGAATGAATTAGAATGGATCGTACGAAAGTATTAGAATGGATCGTACGAAAGAATTAAAATAGGTCGTGCGAATGAATTAGATTGGATCGTACGAATCAATTAGAATAGCTCGTATGAATGAATAAGAATGGATCGTACAAATGTATTAGAATGGATCGTACGAATGAATTAGAATGGATCGTGTGAAGGAATTAGAATAGCTCATACGAATGAATTATAATAGCTCGAATGAATGGATCGTGCGAATGACTTAGAATGGATCGTGCGACTGAATTAGAATAGATCATACGAATGAATTAGAATAGATCGTGCGAATGAATTCGAATGGATCGTACAAATGAATTAGATTGGATCGTACGAATGAATTAGAGTAGATCGTGCGAATGGCTTAGAATAGATCATACGAATGAATTAGAATGGATCGTGAATAAATTAGAATAGATTGTACGAATGAATTAGATTGGATCGTACGAATGAATTAGAACGGATCGTGCAAATGAATTAGAATAGCTCGTACGAATGAATTAGAATAGATCGTGCGAATGACTTAGCATGGATCGTGCGAATGAATTACAATGGATCGTATGAATGAATTAGAATAGCTCTTACGAATGAATTAGAATGGATCGTGCGAATGAATTAGAATAGATCATACGAATGAATTAGAACGGATCGTACGAATGAATTAGAATGGATCATGCGAATGAATTAAAATAGATTATACAAATGAATTAGATTGGATCGTACGAATGATTTAGAATGGATCGGGCAAATGAATTAGAATAGCTCATACAAATGAATTAGAATAGATCATGCGAATGACTTAGCATGGATCGTGCGAATGAATTAGAATGGATCGTACGAATGAATTAGAATACCTTATACGAATGAATTAGAATGGATCGTGCGAATGAATTAGAATAGATCATACAAATGAATTAGAATGGATCGTACGAAGGAATTAGAATGGATCGTGCGAATGAATTAGAATGGATTGTACGAATGAATTAGAATGGATCGTACGAATGAATTAGACTGGATCGTACGAATGAATTAGAATAGATCATGCGAATCTAATACATTCGCAGAATCTATTCATTCGTGCGATCCATTCTAATACCTTCATACGATCCATTCTAATTCATTCACATGATCTATTCTAATTAATTCGTTCGAGCTATTCTAATTCATTCGTACGAATGTTTCCATTCTAATTCATTCGTACGATCCATTCTAATTCATTCATACGATCCATTCTAATTCATTCGCACGATCCATTCTAATTCATTCGCATAATCTATTCTTATTCATTCGCACGATCCATTCTAATTCATTCATACAATCCATTCCAATTCATTCGTATGAGCTATTCTAATTCATTCGTACGAGCTAGTCTAATTGATTCGTACGATCCATTCTAATTCAATCGTACGATCTATTCTAATTCAATCGTATGATCTATTCTAATTCATTCGTACGATCTATTCTAATTCATTCGTACGATCTATTCTAATTCATTCGTACGATCCAATCTAATTCATTCGTACGATCCATTCTATTTTATTCGTATGATCCATTCTAATTCATTCGCACGATCTAATCTAATTCATTCGTACGAAGGTATCCATTTTAATTCATTCGTATGATCTATTCTATATCATTCGCACGATCTATTCTAATTCATTCGCACGATCCATTCTAATTCATTCGCATGATCTATTCTAATTCATTCATATGATCTATTCTAATTCATTCGTACGAATATTTCCATTCTAATCATTCGTACGATCCAATCTAATTAATTTATATGATCCAATCTAATACATTCGCACAATCTATTCTAATTCATTTGTATGATCTATTCTAATTCATTCGCATGATCCATTCTAATTCATTCGCATGATCTAATCTAATTCATTCGTACGAAGGTATCCATTCTAAATCATTCGTACGATCCATTCTAATTCATTCGCAAGATCCATTCTAATTCATTCGCACGAGCCCTTCTAAGTCATTCACAGAATCCATTCTAATTCATTAGCACGATCTATTCTAATTCATTCGTACGATCCATTCTAATTCATTCGCACGATCCATTCTAATTCATTCGTACGATCCAATCTAATTCATTCGTACGATCCATTCTAATTCATTCGTACGAACCATTCTAATCCATTCTAATTCATTCGTACGATCCAATCTAATTCATTTGTACGATCCTATATAATTCATTCGTACGATTCATTCTAATTCATTCGTATGATCCATTCTAATTCATTCGCACGATCCATTCTAATTCATTCATATAATCCATTTTAATTCATTCGAACAATCCATTCTAATTCATTCGCATGATCTAATCTAATTCATTAATACGATCCATTCTAATTCAATCGCACAATCTATTCTAATTCATTCGTACGAGCTATGCTAATTCATTCATTCGATCCATTCTAAGTCATTCGCACGATCTATTCTAATTCATTCGTATGAGCTATTATAATCATTCGTACGATCCATTCTAATTTATTCGTATGAGCTATTCTAATTTATTTGTACGATCCAATCTCATACAT
Source organism: Chamaelirium japonicum (assembly GCA_947650365.1). Classification (NCBI taxonomy): domain Eukaryota; kingdom Viridiplantae; phylum Streptophyta; class Magnoliopsida; order Liliales; family Melanthiaceae; genus Chamaelirium; species Chamaelirium japonicum. Next base: position 547,303 of record CANTAL010000093.1, on the reverse strand, counting down.
TCGTACGATCCAATTAGAATAGATCGTGCGAATGACTTAGAATAGATCGTGCGAACGAATTAGAATGGATAAATTTGTACCAATGAATTAGAATAGCTCGTACGAATGAACTAGAATAGATCGTGCGAATGAATTAGAATAGATCGTGCGAATGACTTGGAATGGATCATGCGAATGAATTAAATTAGATCGTTCGAATTTATTAGAATGGATCGTACGAATGAATTAGAATAGCTCGTATGAATGAATTAGAATAGATCGTGTGAATGAATTAGATTGGATCATACGAATGAATTAGAATGGATCGTGCGAATGTATTAGAACGGATCGTGCAAATGTATTAGAATGGATCGTGCGAAAGACTTAGAATGGATCGTGCGAATCAATTAGAATGGATACATTCGTACCAACGAATAAGAATGGATCGTGGGAATTAATTAGAATAGATTGTGCGAATGTATTAGAATGGATCGTACGAATGAAATAGAATAGATCGTTCTAATGAATTAGAATAGATCATGCAAAAGAATTAAAATGGATCGTACGAATGAATTAGAATGGATCGTACGAATGAATTAGAGTAGATCATGCGAATGAATTAGAATGGATCATACGAATGAATTAGAATGGATCATACGAATGAATTAGAATGAATTGTGCGAATGAATTAGAATGGATCGTATGAATGAATTAGAATGGATCGTATGAACAAATTAGAATGGATCTTGCAAATGAATTAGAATAGATCATACGAATGAATTAGATTGGATCGTACAGATGAATTAGAATAGATTGTGCGAATAGATTAGAATGGATCGTACGAATGAATTAGAATGAATCATATGAATGAATTAGAATGGATCGTATGAATGAATTAGAATGGATCGTACGAAAGAATTAGAATGAATCGTACGAATGAATTAGACTAGCCCGTACGAATGAATTAGATGATCTCGTACGATTGAATTAGAATAGATCGTGCGAATGAATAAGAATGGATCGTATGAATGAATTAGAATGGATCGTGCCAGATCTATTCTAATTCATTCGTACGAGCTATTGGCATGATCTATTCTAATTCATTCATACGAGCTATTCTAATTCATTCCCACGATCCATTCTAATTCTTTCGTACGATCTATTCTAATTCATTCGCATGATCCATTCTAGTTCATTCGTACGATCCATTCTAATTCATTCGTATGATCTATTCTAATTCATTCGTACGAGCTATTCTAATTTATTCGTACGAATGTATCCATTCTAATTCATTCGTACAAGTTATTCTAATTCATTCGTACGATCCATTCTAATTCATTCGTACGAGCTATTCTAATTCATTCGCACGATCTATTCTAATTCATTCGTACGATCCATTTTAATTCATTCGTACGATCCATTCTAATTCATTCGTACGAGCTATTCTAAATCATTTGCATGATCCATTCTAAGTCATTCGCACGATCTATTCTAATTCATTCGTACGAGCCATTCTAATACATTCGCACAGTATATTCTAATTCATTCATAGGAGCTATTCTAATTCATTCGTACGATCCATTCTATTTCATTCTCACGATTCATTATAATTCATTCGTACGATCCCTTCTAATTCATTCATACGATCCATTCTAATTTATTCGAATAATCTATTCTAATTCATTCATACGATCTATTCTAATTCATTCGTACGATCCATTCTAAGTCATTCGCATGATCTATTCTAATTCATTCGTATGATCCATTCTAATAGATTCGCACAGTCTATTCTAATTCATTCATACGATCTATTCTAATTCATTGGTACGATACATTCAAAGTCATTCATACGATTCATTCTAATTTATTCGCACGATCCATTCTAATTCACTCATAGGATCCTTTCTAGTTCATTCGCACGATCTACTCTAATTCATTCGCACGATCCATTCTAAGTCATTCATACGATCCATTCTAATTCATTCGTATGATCCATTCTAATTCTTTCGCACAATCTATTCTAAGTCATTCGCACGATCCATTCTAATTCATTCGTACGAGCTATTCTAATTCATTCGTACGATCCATTCTAATTCATTTGTACGAGCTCTTTTGATTCATTCGCACGATCCATTCTAATTCATTCGTACGATCCAATCTAATTCATTCGTACGATCCATTCTAATTCATTCGCACAATCTATTCTAATACATTCGTACGATCCAATATAATTCATTCGCACGATCCATTCTAATTGGTTTTTCTAATTCTTTCGCACGATCCATTCTAACTCATTTGCACGATCTAATCTAATTCATTCACACGAAGGTATCCATTCTAATTCATTCGTATGATCTTTCTAATTCATTCACATGATCCATTCTAATTTATTCGTATGAGCTATTCTAATTCATTCGTACGAGTTATTATAATTAATTCGTACGATCCATTCTAATTCATTCGTACGATCCATTCTAATTCATTCACACGATCCATTCTAATTCATTCGTACGATCCATTCTAATTCATTCGCACAATCGATTCAAATTCATTCGTACAAGCTTTTCTAATTCATTTGTACGATCCAATCTAATTCAATTGCACAATCCAATCTAGTTCATTCGTATGATCCATTCTAATTCATTCGCATGAATCATTATAATTCATTCGTATGATTCAATCTAATTCATTCATACGATCCATTCTAATTCATTTGTACAAATGAATTAGAATAGATCATGCGAATGAATTAGAATAGATCGTGCGAATGAAGTAGAATAGATCGTGCGAATGTATTAGAATGGATCATACGAATGAATTAGAATGGATCGTACGAATGAATTAGAATGGATCGTGCGAATGAATTAGAATGGATCGTACGAATGAATTAGATTGGATCGTACGAATGAATTAGATTGGATCGTACGAATGAATTAGAATGGATCGTGCGAATGAATTTGAATAGATTGTGCGAATGAATTAGAATAGCTCGTACGAATGAATTAGAATAGCTCGTACGAATGAATTAGAATAGATCGTGCGAATGAATTAGAATGGATCGTACGAATGTATTAGAATGGAAACATTCGTACGAATGAAATAGAATAGCTCGTACGAATTAATTAGAATAGATCGTGCAAATGAATTAGAATAGATTGTACGAATGAATTAGAATAGATCGTACGAATGAATTAGAATAGATAGTGGGAATGAATTAGAATGGATCGTTTGAATGAATTAGAATAGCTCGTACGAATGAATTAGAATAGATTGTGTGAATGTATTAGAATGGATCTTACGAATGAATTAGAATGGATCGTGTGAATGAATTAGAATGGATTGTACGAATGAATTAGATTGGATCGTACGAATAAATTAGAATGGATTGTATGAATGAATTAGAATGGGTCGTACAAATGAATTAGAATAGCTCGTACGAATGAATTAGAATAGCCCGTACGAATGAATTAGAATGGATCGTTCGAATGAATTAGAATGGATCGTGCAAATGAATTAGAATGCATCGTACGAATGAATTAGAATAGCTCATGTGAATGAATTAGAATAATTCGTACGAATGAATTAGAATGGATCGTGCGAATGAATTAGAATGGATCGTATGAATGAACTAAAATGGATACATTCATACCAATGAATTAGAATAGCTCGTACGAATGAATTAGAATAGATTGTGCAAATGTATTAGAATGGATCATACGAATGAATTAGAATGGACACCTTCGTACGAATGAATTAGAATGGATTGTGCGAATATATTAGAATGGATCATATGAATGAACTAAAAAGGATCATGCGAATGAATTAGAATTGATCATACGAATCAATTAGAATGGATACCTTCGTACGAATGAATTAGATTGGATCGTACGAATGAATTAGAATGGATCGTGCGAATGAATTAGAATGGATCGTATGAAAGAATTAGATTGGATCGTACGAATGAATTTGAATAGATCGTGCGAATGAATTAGAATGGATTGTGCGAATGAATTAGAATGGATCGTGCGAATGAATTAGAATGTATCATACAAATGAATTAGATTCGATCGTACGAATGAATTAGAATGGATTAGAAAGGATCATACGAATGAATTAGAATGGATCGTACGAACGAATTAGAATAGATCGTGCAAATGAATTAGAATGGATCGTGCGAATGAATTAGAATGGATCGTGCAATTGAATTAGAATAGGAATATACGTACGAATGAATTAGAATGGATCGTGCGAATGAATTAGAATGGAACATGCGAATGAATTAGAATGGATCGTACGAATGAATTAGAATGGATACCTTCGTATGAATGAATTAGATTAGATCGTGCGAATGAATTAGAATGGATCGTGCGAATGAATTAGAATAGAACATACAAATGAATTAGAATAGATTGTGCGAATGTATTAGATTGGATTATACAAATGAATTAGATTGGATAGTACGAATGAATAAGAATAGAAACATTCTTACGAATGAATTAGAATAGCTCATACGAATGAATTAGAATAGATCGTGTGAATGAATTAGAATAGATCATACGAATGAATTAGAATGGATACCTTCGTACGAATGAATTAGATTAGATCGTGCGAATGAATTAGAATGTATCATACGAATGAATTAGAATGGATCATACGAATGAATTAGAATAGAAATATTCATACAAATAAATTAGAATAGCTCGTACGAATGAATTAGAATGGATCATATAATTGAATTAGAATGGATTGTGCGAATGAATTAGAATAGATCGTGCGAAAGAATTAGAATGGATCGTGCGAATGAATTAGATTAGATCGTGCGAATGAATTAGAATGGATCGTGCGAATGAATTAGAATGGATCGTACGAATGAATTAGATTAGATCGTGCGAATGAATTAGAATGCATCGTACAAATGAATTAGAATGGATCATACGAATGAATTAGAATAGAAATATTCGTACAAATAAATTAGAATAGCTCGTACGAATGAATTTGAATGGATCATATGAATGAATTAGAATGGATTGTGCGAATGAATTAGAATGGATCGTGCGAAAGAATTAGAATCCATCGTGCGAATGAATTAGATTAGATCGTGCGAAAGAATTAGAATGGATCATGCGAATGAATTAGAATGGATCGTACGAATGAATTAGAATAGATCATATGAATGAATTAGAATGGATCGCACAATCTATTCTTAATCATTCGTACGAGCTATTCTAATTCATTCGTACGATCCATTCTAATTCATTCGCACGATACATTCTAATTCATTCGCACGAGCTATTTTAATTTATTCCTACGAGCCATTCTAAATCATTGGTACGAATGTATCCATTCTAATTCATTCGCACGATCCATTATAATTCATTCGTACAATCTATTCTAATTTATTCGTACGAGCTATTCTAATTCATTCATACAATCCATTCTAATTCATTCGTATGATCCAATCTAATTCATTCATACGATCCAATCTAATTCATTTCTATCCATTCTAATACATCCGTACGATCCATTCTAAGTCATTTGCACGATCCATTTTAATTTATTCGGACGATCTTATCTAATACATTTGCATAATCTATTCTAATACATTAGTACGATCCATTCTAACTCATTCATACGATCCATTCTAATACATTCGCACAATCTATTCTAATTCATTCGCACGATCCATTCAAATTCATTCGCACGATCCATTCTAATTCATTCGTACGATCTATTCTAATACATTCGTACGATCCATTCTTATTCATTCGTACGATCCATTCTAATTCATTCGCACGATCTTTTCTAATTCATTTGTATGATCCATTCTAATTCATTGGTACGAATGTATCCATTCAACTTCATTGGTACGAATGTATCCATTCTAATTCATTCGCACTATCTATTCTAATTCATTCGTATGAGCTATTCTAATAAATTCGTACGATCCATTCTAATTCATTCGTACGATCCATTCCAATTTATTCGCACGATCCATTCTAATTCATTTATATGATCCATTCTAATTCATTCATATGATCTATTCTAATTCATTTGCACGATCCATTATAATTCATTCGTACGAGCTATTCTAATTCATTCGTACAATCCATTCTAATTCATTTGCACGATCTATTCTAATATATTCATACGAACCATTTTAATTCATTCGTACGATCCATTCTAATTCATTCGCACGATCTAATCTAATTAATTCATACGAAGGTATCCATTCTAATTCATTCGTATGATCTATTCTAATTCATTCGTACGAGCTATTCTAATTTTTTCGCACGATCTAATCTAATTCATTCGTACGAAGGTATCCATTCTAATTCATTCGCACAATCTATTCTAAGTTATTCCCATGATCTATTCTAATTCATTTATACGATCTATTCTAATTCATTCGTACGATATATTCTAATTCATTCGTACGATCCAATCTAAATCATTTGTACGATCTATTCTAATTCATTCGCATGATCCATTCTAATTCATTCGCACGATCTAATCTAATTTAATCATACGAAGGTATCTATTCTAATTTATTCTTTTGATCTATTCTAATTCATTCGCACCATCCATTCTAATACATTCGTACGAATGTATCGATTCTAATTCATTCGTTCGATCTATTCTAATTTATTCGCACGATCCATTCTAAGTCATTCGCACAATCTATTCTAATTCATTCATACGATCCATTCTAATTCATTCGCACGATCTATTCTAATTCATTCGTACGAGCTATTCTAATTCATTCGTACAAATGTTTTCATTCTAATTCAATCGCACGATCCAATCTAATTCATTCGTACGATCCAATCAAATTCATTCGCATTATCTATTCTAATTCATTCGCACGAGCTATTCTAATTCATTCGCACGATCCATTCTAATTCATTCGTACGAAGGTATCCATTCAAATTTATTCGCACGATCCATTCTAAGTCATTCGCACGATCCATTTTAATTCATTAGCGCGATCTATTCTAATTCATTCATACGATCCATTCTTATTCATTCGTACGATCTATTCTAATACATTCGAACAATCTATTCTAATTCATTCGCACGATCTATTATAATTCATTCATACGAGTTATTCTAATTCATTCGTACGATACATTCTAATTCATTCGTACGATCCATTCTAAAACATTCGCACAATCTATTCTAATTCATTCGTACGAGCTATTCTTATTTATTCGTACGAATGTTTCCATTCTTATACATTCGTACGATCCATTGAAATTCATTCGTATGATCTATTATAATTCATTCGCACGATCCAATCTAATTCATTCATACGATCCATTCTAATTCATTCGCACGATCTATTCTAATTCATTCGCATGATCCATTCTAATTCATTGGTACAAATGTATCCATTCGAATTCATTCATACGATCCATTCTAAGTCATTCGCACGATCCATTCTAATTCTTTCGCACGATCCATTCTAATTTATTCGTACGAGCTATTCTAATTCATTCGTACGAATATTTCCATTCTAATTCATTCGTACGATCAATTCTAATTCATTCATACGATCCATTCTAATTCATTCGCATGATCTAATTTAATTCATTCATAGAAAGGTATCCATTCTAATTCATTCGTATGGTCTATTCTAATTCATTAGAATGATCGATTCTATGTCATTCGCACGATCCAATCTAATTCATTCGTATGATTTATTCTAATTCATTCGCACCATCCATTTTAAGTTATTCTCACGATACATTCTAATTCATTCGCATGATCTATTCAAATTCATTCGTATGAGCTATTCTAATTCATTCGTACGAATATTTCCATTCTAATTCATTCGTACGATTCATTCTAATTCATTCATACGATCCATTCTAATTCATTCGCACGATCTAATCTAATTTATTCGTACGAAGGTATCCATTCTAATTCATTAGTATGACCTATTCTAATTCATTCAAAAGATCCATGATAAGTCATTCGCACGATCCATTCTAATTCGTTTGCTCGAACTATTCTAATTCATTCGTACGAGCTATTCTAATTCATTCGTACGAATATTTCTATTCTAATTCATTCATATGATCCATTCTAATTCATTCGTATGATCCATTCTAATTCATTCGTACGAGCTATTCTAATTCATTGGTACGAATGTATCCATTCTAATTTATTCGCACGATCCATTCTAAGTCATTCGCATGATCGATTCTAATTCATTCGTACGAATAGCTCTTACGAATCATTCGTATGATCCATTCTAATTCATTCGTACGATCTATTCTAATTCATTCGCATTATCTATTCTAATTCATACGTACGATCCATTCTAATTCATTGGTAAGAATGTACCCATTCTAATTCATTCGTACGATCCATTCTAATTCATTCGCACGATCCATTCTAATTCATTCGTACGAATAGCTCGTACGAATGAATTAGAATAGATTGTGCGAATCAATTAGAATGGATCGTGTGAATGAATTAGAATGGATCGTACGAATGAATTAGATTGGATACATTTGTACGAATGAATTAGAATAGCTCGTACGAATGAATTAGAATAGATCGTGCGATCCATTCTAATTCATTCGCATGATCTATTCTAATTCATTCGTACGAGCTATTTTAATTCATTCGTATGAATGTATCCACATGATCCATTCTAATTCATTTGTACAAATGAATTAGAAAGGATATATTCATACTATTGAATTAGAATAGCTCGTACGATTGTATTATAATGGATCGTACGAATGAATTAGATTTGATCGTACGAATGAATTAGGATAGATTATGCGAATGAATTAGAATTGATCATATGAATGAATTAGAATGAATCGTACGAATGAATTAGAATTGATCATATGAATGAATTAGAATAGCTCGTGCGAATGAATTAGAATAGATTGTGCGAATGAATTAGAATGGATCGTACAAATGATTTAGATTGGATCGTGCGAATGAATTAGAATGGATCGTATGAATGAATTAGAATCGTCCGTACGAATGAATTAGAATAGATCGTGCGAAAGAATTAGAATATATCATACGAATGAATTAGAATGGATAGCTTCGTATGAATGAATTTGATTGGATCGTACGACTGAATTAGAATGGATCGTACGAATGAATTAGAATGGAAACATTCGTACGAATGAATTAGAATAGATCATACGAATGAATTAGAATGGATCGTACGAATGAATTAGAATAGATAGTGCAAATGAATTAGAATGGATCGTGCGAAAGACTTAGAATAGAACGTGCGAATGAATTAGAATGGATATATTCGTACTAATGATTTAGAATAGCTCGTATGAATGAATTAGAATAGCTCGTACGAATGAATTAGAATAGATCGTACAAATGAATAAGAATAGATTGTGTGAATGTATTAGAATAGATCGTGCGAATGAATTAGAATGTATTGTCCGAATGAATTAGATTGGATCATACAAATGAATTAAATTGGATCCTAATAGCTCGTACAAATGAATTAGATTAGAATGGAAACAATCATACGAATGAATTAGAATAGCTCGTACGAATGAATTAGAATGGATCGCACTAATGAATTAGAATAGCTCGTACGAATGAATTAGAATAGGTCGTACGAATTAATTAGAATAGATCATGCGAATAAATTAGATTAGATCGTGCGAATGAATTCGAATGGATCGGACGAATGAATTAGAATGGATCGTACGAATGAATTATAATGGATCGTACGAATGAATTAGAATGGATCGTTCAAATGAATTAGATTAGATCGTGCGAATGAATTAGAATGGATCGTACAAATGAATTAGAATGGATCGTATGAATGAATTAGAATAGCTCGTACGAATGAATTAGAATAGTTCGAATGAACTAGAATAGCTCGTACGAATGAATAAGAATAGATCGTGCGAATGAATTAGAATGAATCGTACCAATGAATTAGAATGGATCGTATGAATGAATTAGAATGGTTCGTACAAATGAATTAGAATAGCTCGTATGAATGAATCAGAATGGAGACATTCGTACCAATGAATTGAATGGATCGTACGGATTAATTAGATTAGATCGTGCTAATGAATTAGAATGGATCGTACGAATGAATTAGAATCGATCGTACGAATGAATTAGAATGGAAACATTCGTACGAATGAATTAAAATAGATCGTACGAATGAATTAGAATGGATCGTGCGAATGAATTAGAATGGATCGTACGAATGAATTAGAATAGCTCGTACGAATGAATTAGAATAGATTGTGCGAATGTATTAGAATGGATCGTGCGATTGAATTAGAATGGATCGTGCAAATGAATTAGAATAGCTCGTGTGAATGAATTAGAATAGCTTGTACGAATGAATTAGAATAGATCGTGCGAATGAATTAGAATGGATCGTATAAATGAATTAGAATGGATCATATGAATGACTTAGAATGGATCGTGCGAATGACTTAGAATGGATCGTGCGAATGTATTAGAATAGAAACATTCGTATGAATGAATTAGAATAGCTCGTACGAATGAATTAGAATAGATCGTGCGAATTAATTAGAATGGATCATACGATTGAATTAGAATAGCTCGTACGAATGAATTAGAATAGATCGTGCTAATGAATTAGAATGGATCGTATGAATGAATTAGAATGGATCATGTGAATGAATTAGAATGGATCGTGTGAATGTATTTGAATGGATCATACGAATGAATTAGAATAGATCGTACGAATAAATTAGAATAGCTCGTATGAATGAATTAGAATAGATGTGCGAATGAATTAGAATAGATCATGCGAATGAATTAGAATAGATCATACGAATGAATTAGAATGGACACATTCATACGAATGAATTAGAATAGCTCGTACGAATGAATTAGAATAGATCATGTAACACCTGAGGTGTTAAATTTGAGAATAATAAAAATCCTCCCAGGGCTCTTTTCGTCTTTTTACCGTCAGACTTTCTTGTTGGGTTTTTTCTAGAATAATGGGTCGTAAACCCATGAGATGTTTTACGTTCACTTTTTCTATATTTTCGAGTACATCGTATTGGTGTGTCCCGTACAGGGATCGGGTGTATGCGCAGCCTGTTTCGGCAGCCCGGTAGTTAAAACCCTAGAATTTCGATGATCAGCCCATTGTCGGTATTGTTTGGTTTACCACAGGAGATTGGGTGATCGGATCGTAGCAAGGTTGGATACGTTGGGTGAGGCTCTGAAAGAGCTTTTCAACGAGCCTGAGCGAGGGTCGATCCGACACCCGGACAATGAGTTATTGCTATTTTAAAATTCAGAGTATTTCCTTTATTGTGGGAGATCTACAAGACAGAAAAATATGTACAAAGCGCCGTTGTGTTCGCGTCGATGAGAACTTTCCAACGGGTCCTTCCGTGCCTACTTCTGACCTCCGGTTTATGACTTATGGCTGATTATTCTTTTCAACCATGTAATTCGACGGTTCACACCCGGGTTCCAACCGAGCGCAGTTCAGGCTCGGGACCAAGCCCGACCAGCCATAGAATCTTTCTTTCAACCTTTTGGCTGGGTTTAGACCCCCTCCATCGCCCTCCCCGGGATTTAAAATTTGAATTTCGGATGGGGAGGATATGGCAGGATTCGGGATGATAACAACCGGATCTTCTTGCCATAACCACCCCTCCTTGTTAGGGGAGGCCTTAACAAACCCGATTCCCCAGCCGACTTACCATACCGGCTCCCTCCCTTCTTTCCTTTTTACGTGAACCGAAGAGAGAGAGAGAGAGGACGGAGCGGAGTAGAGAGAGAGAGAAGACTAGAGAGAGAAAGAGAGAAAGAGAGAAAGAGAGAGAGAGATCGGGAGAAGGAGGGGAAGAGTAGAGAGATCGAGGGAGAGGACTGGAGAGAGAGAGCGGGCCCTGCCTCCTCCCCTAACTCCGGCGAGCTCCGAGCCCAGGTTTGCTCACCTCCTTCTCTTCTCCTCTTCCACCCGAACCCAACCCAAAACTTGAGACCCCTTCCTCCATCCCTTGGCCGAGGCCCACTCGGGTGGAGAACGTCACCACGAACCCACCTTCGGTCCTCGTCGAGAGGACCAATACCCAATCCCCACCGGCGATCGCCGGTGCAACCAAAACCAACCCAAACCACCCGCGCAAACCCCTCCGGCCAATGCCTTCCCGGACTCCGACGGTGCTCCGGTCCCCTCCTCCCGTGTCTCCTCCGTGGGGTGATACGCGGGAGACCGGCCGGGCACCGCCGGCGCACTCAAACCCGGTCACCCCGCCACCGCGCCGTCGTGCAAAAACCAGAGCACTGGTTTTTCCGTATAGAAGAAACAGCAGGGACCATTCTGTAATTAAAGTTTTATTACAGGTCATTTTGAAAGTATTAACACTGCAACCCGACCCGACTGCACAGTAAACCCGATCCATCAGACCCGACCCGCAGACCCAACCTGATAACACAGACCCGACCCAGCAGTGAACCGGTCTGGTTCACCTGAACCAGACCCTTAAACCGACTAGAAATTGGTTTAGCCGCCATTTCTTCGTCCGATCTCGGAATCGAACGAAACCAGCGGCATTACGACCGGCTCGGAAAATACTACCTGTTGGCCATATTTAGGTACAGTAATAATACTGTATAGTATCCCCTTTTATCCATGAACCCGATCTAGTCGGCGCACCGTGGTTTGACCGCCAATTCTCCGTCCGATCTCGGAATTGGACGAAACCAGTGGCATCGTGCTCAGATCATCGATGCCGATGTATGAAACCTATTTTAGGACCCTAGAGACCCCTTTTCCCTATTGAACCGATCGTAGACCGGTTTTTACCGGTTCGACCCTAAAACCTCCGACCGAAGTCGGACTCGAGCGAGACCGGATCCCATGGGTCCCTCATCCCTAAACCAACTGTTTTAGAAACCTAGTTTGAGTAATTTATGAATGTAACAACTTATACATTTCAAACCATGATGGTCAGTTTCTCCTTCGACGGTACACCGGACCGATAGGCGTGAGGAGCGTGGACTACTGAGCTATTCTCCAGGTGAACATGATTAATTCTATTCTAGTTAGAGTAGATTGTAGTTGTATCTATAAAATAATAAATAAAACCGTATGTGGCATAGTATGTCCAATGCATGCAGGCGGGAAACCGGTACTGCATGTGGGAGGTGGGCATACTATCCCTGGCCTCTGAATAATCATATATGTAATATTTTGATAGCTGTAACAGATTGACTCAACCTAGATTCACACTAGGATGCATGCAAACAAGTAGATACATGTACTGATTATTAATTAATATTCTGTTGAATGAGTGTGTTTGGTGACCATGGGTCGCGTGGTGTAGTCCAGTTGCTATTGAGCAACAAAGACTGGTGGTCTCAGTGGAGAGACCGGTGGTCTCAGTAGAGAGACCGGTTGTTGTACTTCCTCAGTCGAGGTTCACTTCCCAGAGGGAAGACTCACTACTCACGGGCATGGGTAGGGGACCCGAGTGCACAGGATGGGAGGTGAACCACCGCCTGTGCATAATCCGAATCAAGTAGGTAGGGTCACAGGGTTGGGCAGGCGGTAAAGCCCCTAGTGGCCTAGTAGTCCACCCCTGGGTAATGACCCCTAAAAGCAAGGTGGGTGGGAGTGCCCCGTGGTGAAAGACCAAGCCCCCTTATGGCCATATGGGTATTTCTGGCTCTCCAGGTACACTTGGACCCAGGTTCTGTTGGCAGACCCAGTTAGAAAACTGTCGGTTCACTTTAGGAGTAGGTAGAACTAACCTTCGGTGATTAGTTGTATACTTTTAATCTGGATGCTTATTTGTCTTACATTTACTAGTTGTAGTTGTACCATAGTCAAACTGTCATATTAGCTAGCTGAACTATCTTATTTACAATATATGTATGTATATGTTATCGCCCTCGTAGACTTCTAGAAGGGCAGGGTATGACTATGGTTTACCCTAGCTAGTTTAGGGTTAACGGTTCACTGAGTTTACCTAGTAAACTCACCCCGTTGTTGCACACTCTTTTCAGGTACCATAGATCCTTCTCAGGCGCTTCCTAGAGGAGCTTGATTAGCTATCGAGGGAGGACATTAGAGGTGTTAACTAATTTATTATTTCAGTTGATTATGTAATAACGGTAGAACCATATTCTAGATGCTCTGAATAATGCCAGAACCAACAATATTTCTTTGGTAAGCTTCTCCTCAAAGCTTCTTGCCTGGCAGGCCTTTCCTTAAGGCCAAGTTTATTGGTAGGCTTCTCCTCAAAGCCGTCCCTCGATCATCAGCTAGTAAGTAGTTAATGATAAATTAGTAATAAATAATAAATAATAGAATCAATCTCGCAACCTTATAACATTGACTTACCTTTAAAACCCCATCACCCCCGGGTTTGACTGGTTTACCCTTGTAGTCAGATCCGGGGCGTGACAGATCATGCGAATGAATTAGAATTGATCGTACGAATGAATTAGAATAGATCGTGTGAATGAATTAGAATGGATCGTACGAATGAATTAGAATAGCTCGTAAGAATGAATTAGAATAGATCGTGGGAATCAATTAGAATGGATCGTATGAATGAATTAGAATGGATCATGCGAATAAATTAGAATGGATCGTATGAATGACTTAGAATGGATCGTGCGAATGAATTAGAATAGCTCGTACGAATAAATTAGAATAGATTGTGAGAATGCATTAGAATGGATCGTACGAATGAATTATAATGGATCGTGCGAATGAATTAGAATGGATCGTGCGAATGAATTAGAATAGCTCGTAAGAATGAATTAGAATAGATTGTGTGAATGTATTAGAATGGATCATACGAATGAATTAGAATGGATCGTGCGAATGAATTAGAATGGATCGTACGAATGTTTTAGAATGGTTCGCACGATCAATTCTAATTCATTCATATGATCTATTCTAATTCATTCGCATGATCTATTCTAATTCATTCGCACATCTATTCTAATTCATTCATATGAGCTATTCTAATTAATTCGTACGATCTATTCTAATTCATTCGTATGATCCATTCAAATACATTCGCACGATCCATTCTAATTCATTCACATGAACCATTCTAATTCATTCATACGATTTATTCTAATTCATTCGCACGATCTATTCTAATTCATTCGTATGAGCTTTTCTAATTCAATCGTATGATCCATTCTAATTTATTCGCACGATCTATTCTAATTCATTCGTACGAGCTATTCTAATTCATTCATACGAATGTTTCCATTCTAATACATTCGCACGATCCATTCAAAGTCATTCGCACGATCTATTCTAAGTCATTCATACGATTCATTCTAATTTATTCATACGACCCATTCTAATTCATTCGCACGATCTATTCTAATTCATTCGTACGAGCTATTCTAATTCATTCGCACAAGGTATTCTAATTCATTCGCACGATCCATTCTAATTCATTCGCACGATCCATTCTAATACATTCGTACAATCTATTCTAATTCATTTGTACGAGCTATTCTAATTCATTAGTACGATCCATTCTAATTCATTCGCACGATCCATTCTAATTCATTCGTACGATCTATTCTAATTCATACGTACGAATGTTTCTAATTCATTCGTACGAATGCTTCCATTCTTATTCATTCGTACGATCGATTCTAATTCGTTCGTACGATCCATTCTAATTCATTTCTACGATCCATTCTAATTCATTCACACGATCTATTCTAATTCATTTGAACGATCCATTCTAATTCATTCCTACGATCCATTCTAATACATTCTTCCGATCCATTCTAATTTATTCGCACAATCTAATCTAGTTTATTCGCACGATCTATTCTAATTAATTCGTACGAGCTATTCTAATTCATTGGTACGAGCTATTCTAATTCATTCGTACGATCCGTTCTAATTCATTCGTACGAGCTATTCTAATTCATTCGTATGAAAGTTTCCATTCTAATCTAATTCATTTGTACGAGCTATTAGGATCCAATTTAATTCATTTGTACGATCCAATCTAATTAATTCAGACAATCCATTCTAATTCATTCGCACGATCTATTCTAATACATTCGCACAATGTATTCTTATTTATTCGTACGATCCATTCTAATTCATTCGTACGATCCATTCTAATACATTCGCACGATCTATTCTAATTCATTCGTACGAGCTATTCTAATTCATTCGTACGAGCTATTCTAAATCATTGTTACGAATGTATCCATTCTAATTCATTCGCACGTTACATTCTAAGTCATTCGCACGATCCATTCTAATTCATTTGCATTATCTATTCTAATTCATTCGTACGATCCATTCTTGTTCATTCGCACGATCTAGATCTATTCTAATTCATTCGTACGAATGTTTCCATTCTAATTCATTCGTACGATCCATTATAATTCATTCGTACGGTCCAATCTAATTCATTCGTACGAAGGTATCCATTCTAATTCATTCGTATGATCTATTCTAATTCATTTGCACGATCTATTCTAATTCATTCGTATGGGAGATTCCTATTCATTCGTACGATCCATTCTAATTCATTCGCACGATCCAATCTAATTCATTTGTACGATCCAATCTAATTCATTCGCACAATCTATTCTAATTCATTCACACGAGCTATTCTAATTCATTCATACAATCAATTCTAATTCATTCGTACGATTCATTCTAATTCATTCGTATGATCAATTCTAATTCATTCGCATAATCTATCCTAATTCATTCGTATGATAAAATCTAATTCATTCGTACGATCCATTATAATACAATCGTACGAGCTAGTCTAATTCAATGGTATGAATTTATCCATTCTAATTCATTTGTACAAATGAATTAGAATTGATCGTGTGGATACATTCATACGAATGAATTAGAATAACTCGTATGAATGAATTAGCATAGATCATGCGAATGAATTAGAATGTATCGCACGATCTATTCTAATTTATTCGTACGAGCTATTCTAATTCATTCATACAAATGTATCCAATCTAATTCATTCGTACGAGCCATTCTAATTCTTTCGCACAATCCATTCTAATTGATTCGCACAATCTATTCTAATTCTTTCCTACGAGCTATTCGTACGAATGAATTAGAGTGGATCGTGCGAATGAATTAGAATGGATCGTAGGAATGAATTAGAATGCGCACATTCGTACCAATGAATTAGAATGGATCGTACGTATGAATTAGAATAGATCGTGCGAATGAATTAGAATAGATCTTACGAATGAATTAGAATGGATCGTACGAATGATTCGTAAGAGCTATTCGTACGAATGAATTAGAATGGATCATGCGAATGACTTAGAATGGATCGTGCGAATAAATTAGAATGGATACATTCGTAGCAATGAATTAGAATAGCTCGTACGAATGAATTAGATTGGATCGTACGAATGAATTAGAATGGATCATATGAATGAATTAGAATAGAAATATTCGTACGAATGAATTAGAATAGCTCGTACGAATGAATTAGAATAGTTCGAGCGAACGAATTAGAATGGATCGTGCGAATGACTTATAATAGATCTTGCGAATGAATTAGAATAGGTCATACGAATGAATTAGAATGGATACCTTCGTACAAATGAATTAGATTAGATTGTGTGAATGAATTAGAATGGATCGTACGAATGAATTACAATGAATCGTACGAATGAATTAGAATAGAAATATTCGTACGAATGAATTAGAATAGCTCATACGAATGAATTAGAATAGATCATGCGAATGAATTAGAATGGATCGTGTGAATGACTTAAAATGGATGGTGAGAATGAATTAGAATAAATCATGAGAATGAATTAGATTGGAACATGCGAATGACTTAGAATAGATCATGCTAATGAATTAGAATAGACCATACGAATGAATTAGAATGGATACCTTCCTACGAATGAATGAGATTAGATCATACGAATGAATTAGAATGGATCGTATGAATGAATTAGAATGGATCGTACGTATGAATTAGAATGGAAACATTCGTACGAATGAATTAGAATAGCTCGTACGAATAAATTAGAAGGGATCGTGCGAATGAATTAGAATGGATCGTGCAAATGACTTAGAATGGATCGTATGAATGAATTAGAATGGATACATTCATACCAATGAATTAGATTGGATCGTACGAATGAATTAGAATAGATCGTGCGAATGAATTAGAATGGATCGGATGAATGAATTAGATTGGATCGTGCGAATGAATTATAATAGATCTTACGAATGAATTAGAATGGATCGTACGAATGTATTAGAATGGAAACATTCGTACGAATAAATTAGAATAGCTCGTACGAATGAATTAGAATAGATTGTGCGAATGTATTAGAATGGATCACACGAATGAATTAGAATGTATCGTACGAATAAATTAGAATAACTCGTATGAATGAATTAGAATAGATCGTGCGAATGAATTAGAATAAATTGTGCGAATGTATTAGAATAGATCGTACGAATGAATTAGAATGGATCGTATGAATGAATTAGAATAGATCGTGCAAATGAATTAAAATGGATCGTGCGAATGACTTAGAATGGATCGTGCGAATGAATTTGAATGGATAGCTTCGTACGAATGATTTAGAATGGATCGTGCGAGTGAATTAGAATAGCTCGTGCGAATGAATTAGAATAGATCGTGCGAATGAATTAGAATGGATCGTGCGATTGAATTAGAATGAAAACATTCGTACGAATGAATTAGAATAGCTCGTACGAATGAATTAGAATAGATCGTGCGAATGAATTAGAATGGATCGTATGAATGAATTTGAATAGATCGTGTGAATGACTTAGAATGGATCGTGCGAATCAATTAAAATAGATCGTACGAATGAATTAGAATCGATACATTCGTACGAATGTATTAGAATGGATAGTGTGAATGAATTAGAATAGATCAAAAGAATGAATTAGAATAGATACCTTCGTACGATTAAATTAGATTAGAACGTGCGAATGAATTAGAATGGATCGTGTGAATGAATTAGAATAGATCGTACAAATCAATTAGATTGGATCGTACGAATGAATTAGAATTGATCGTACGAATGAATTAGAATGGACCGTATAAATCAATTAGAATAGATCATGGGAATGACTTAGAATAGATCGTGCGAATGAATTAGAATAGCGCATACGAATGAATTATACGAATGAATTAGAATGGATCATACGAATGAATTAAAATAGCGCGTACGAATGAATTAGAATAGATTGTGCGAGTGTATTAGAATGGATCGTACGATTGAACTAGAATGGATCGTGCGAGTGAATTAGAATGGATCGTGCGAATGAATTAGAATAGATCGTGCGAATGAATTAGAATGAATCGTACAATTGAATTAGAATAGATCATACGAATGAATTGGTATTGATACCTTCGTACGAATGAATTAGATAAGATCATGCGAATGAATTAGAATGGATTGTACGAATGTATTAGAATGGATCGTGCGAATGAATTAGAATGGATTGTACGAATGAATTAGAATGGATCGTACGAATGAATAAGAATAGATCGAACGAATGAATTAGAATATATCATGCGAATGAATTAGAATGGATCGTACGAATGAATTAGAATAGGTCGTATGAATAAATTAGAATAGATCATGCGAATGAATTAGAATGAATCGTACGATTGAATTAGAATGGATCGTACCAATGAATTAGAATAGATCGTGCGAATGAATTAGAATGGATCGTGCGAATGATTTAGAATGGATCATGCGAATAAATTAGAATGGATCATGCGAATGAATTAGAATGGATCGTGCGAATGAATTAGAATGGATCGTGCGAATGAATTAGAATAGATCGTACGAATGAATTAGAATGGATCGTGCGAATGAATTAGAATAGATTGTGCGAATGTATTAGAATAGATCGTACGAATGAATTAGAATATCTCGTACGAATGAATTAGAATAGATCGTGCAAATGAATTTGTATGGATCGTACGAATGAAATAGAATGGATCGTACGAATGAATTAGAATAGCTCGTGCGAATTAATTAGAATAGATTGTGCGAATGAATTAGATTGGATCGCACAAATAAATTAGATTGGATCGTGCGAATGAATTAGAATGGATCGTGCGAATGAATTAGATTTGATTGTGCGAATGACTTAGAATGGATCGTGCGAATGAATTAGAAGGGATCGTAGGATTGAATTAGAATGGAACGTACGAATGAATTAGAATGGATCGTATGAATGAATTAGAATGGATCGCATGAAAGAATTAGATTAGATCGTGCGAATGAATTAGAATGGATTGTACGAATGAATTAGAATGGATCGTACGAATGAATTAGAATAGTTCGTGCGAATGAATTAGAATAGATTGTGCGAATGAATTAGATTGAATCGTGCTAATGAATTAGAATGGATCGTGCTAATGAATTAGAATAGATCGTGCGAATGAATTAGAATGGATCGTATGAATGAATTAGAATGTATCTTACGAATGAATTAGATTGGATCGTATGAATGAATTAGAATGGATCGTGCGAACGAATTAGAATGGATCGTGCGAATGAATTAGAAATGATCGTACGAATGAATTAGAATAGATCGTGCGAATGAATTAAAATAGCTCGTATGAATGAATTAGAATAGCTCGTACGAATGAATTAACATAGATCGTGTGAATGAATTAAATTGGATCGTACGAATGAATTAGAATAGATCGTATGAATGAATTAGAATGGATCGTGCGAATGAATTAGAATAGATTGTGTGAATGTATTAGAATGGATCGTACTAATGAATTAGAATGGATCATAGCAATGATTTAGAATAGCTCGTATGAATGAATTAGAATCGATCGTGCGAATGAATTGGAATAAATCGTGTGAATGACTTAAATTAGATCGTACGAATGAATTAGAATAGATCGTACGAATAAATTAGAATAGACCGTGCGAATGAAATAGAATGGATCGTGTGAATGAATTAGAATAGCTCGTACGATTGAATTAGAATAGATCGTGCAAATAAATTAGAATGGATCGTAAGAATGAATTAGAATAGCTCGCACGAATGAATTAGAATAGATTGTGCGAATGTATTTGAATAGATTGTGCGAATGAATTAGAATCGTGCGAATGAATTAGAATGGATACATTCGTATGAATGAATTAGAATAGCTCGTATAAAAGAATTCGAATGGATCGTGCGAATGACATAGCATGGATCATGCGAATGAAGCAGAATGGATCATGCGAATGAATTAGAATGGATCGTGCGAATGAATTAAAATAGATCGTGCGAATGAATTAGATTGGATCGTACGAATGAACTAGAAAGGATCGTACGAATGAATTAGAATGGATCGTACGAATGAATTTGAATGGATCGTGCAAATGAATTAGAATAGCTCTTACGAATGATTTAGAATAGCTTGTATGAATGAATTAGAATAGATCGTACAAATGAATTAGATTGGACCATGCAAATGAATTAGAATGGATCGTACGAATGAATTAGAATAGCTCGTATGAATGAATTAAAATAGATCGTGCGAATGAATTCGAATGGATCGTGCGAATGAATTTGAATGGATCGTACGAATGAATTAGAATAGCTCGTATGAATGAATTAGAATAGATTGTGCGAATGTATTAGAATGGATCGTACGAATGAATTAGATTGGAGACCTTCGTACGAATGAATTAGAATGGATCGTGCAAATGAATTAGATTGAATCGTACGAATGAATTAGAATGGATCGTGCGAATGATTTAGAATAGCACGTACGAATGGATCATACGAATGAATTAGAATAGCTTGTACGAATGAATTAGAATAGCTCCTGCGAATGTATTTGAATGGATTGTGCGAATGTATTAGAAAGGATCGTACGAATGAATTAGAATAGATCGTACGAATGAATTAGAATAGATCGTGCTAATGAATTAGAATGGATCGTATGAATGAATTAGAATAGCTCGTACGAATGAATTAGAATAGATTGTGCGAATTTATTAGAATGGATCGTACGAATGAATTAGATTGGATCGTGCGAATGAATTAGAATTGATCTTACGAATGAATTAGATTGGATCATGCGAATGAATTTAAATGGATCGTGCGAATGAATTAGAATGGATCGAGCGAATGAATTAGAATAGATTGTGAGATATTAATTAGAATGGATTGTGCGAATGAATTAGAATGGATCGTGCAAATGAATTAGATTGGATCATACGAATGAATTAGAATGGATCGTACGAATGAATTAGATTAGATCGTGCGAATGAATTAGAATGGATCGTACGAATGAATTAGAATGGATCGTATGAATGAATTTGAATAACTCGTGTGAATTAATTAGAATAGATTGTGCGAATGAATTAGATTGGATCGCACAAATAAATTAGATTGGATCGTGCGAATGAATTAGAATGGATCGTGCGAATGAATTAGATTTGATTGTGCGAATGACTTAGAATGGATCGTGCAAATGAATTAGAAGGGATCGTATGATTGAATTAGAATGGAACGTACGAATGAATTAGAATGGATCGTATGAATGAATTAGAATGGATTGTATGAATGAATTAGATTAGATCGTGCGAATGAATTAGAATAGATTGTACGAATGAATTAGAATGGATCGTACGATTGAATTAGAATAGTTCGTGTGAATGAATTAGAATAGATTGTGCGAATTAATTAGATTGGATCGTGCTAATGAATTAGAATGGATCGTGCTAATGAATTAGAATAGATCGTGCGAATGAATTAGAATGGATCGTATGAATGAATTAGAATGTATCGTACGAATGAATTAGATTGGATCGTATGAATGAATTAGAATGGATCGTGCGAATGAATTAGAATGGATCGTGCGAATGAATCAGAAATGATCGTACGAATGAATTAGAATAGATCGTGCGAATGAATTAGAATAGCTCGTATAAATGAATTAGAATAGCTCGTACGAATGAATTAGAATAGATCGTGTGAATGAATTAAATTGGATCGTACGAATGAATTAGAATGGATCGTATGAATGAATTAGAATGGATCGTGCGAATGAATTAGAATAGATTGTGTGAATGTATTAGAATGGATCGTACGAATGAATTAGAATGGATCATAGCAATGATTTAGAATAGCTCGTATGAATGAATTAGAATCGATCGTGCGAATGAATTAGAATTAATCGTGCGAATGACTTAGATTAGATCGTACGAATGAATTAGAATAGATCGTACGAATGAATTAGAAAGGACCGTACGAATGAAATAGAATGGATCGTGTGAATGAATTAGAATAGCTCGTACGATTGAATTAGAATAGATCGTGCAATTAAATTAGAATGGATCGTAAGAATGAATTAGAATCGCTCGCACGAATGAATTAGAATAGATTGTGCGAATGTATTTGAATAGATTGTGCGAATGAATTAGAATCGTGCGAATGAATTAGAATGGATACATTCGTACGAATGAATTAGAATAGCTCGTATAAAAGAATTCGAATGGATCGTGCGAATGACATAGAATGGATCATGCGAATGAAGCAGAATGGATCATGCGAATGAATTAGAATGGATCGTGCGAATGAATTAAAATAGATCGTGCGAATGAATTAGATTGGATCATACGAATGAACTAGAAAGGATCGTACGAATGAATTAGAATGGATCGTACGAATGAATTAGAATGGATCGTGCAAATGAATTAGAATAGATCTTACGAATGATTTAGAATAGCTTGTACAAATGAATTAGAATAGATCGTACAAATGAATTAGATTGGACCATGCGAATGAATTAGAATGGATCGTACGAATGAATTAGAATAGCTCGTACGAATGAATTAGAATAGATCGTGCGAATGAATTCGAATGGATCGTGCGAATGAATTTGAATGGATCGTACGAATGAATTAGAATAGCTCGTACGAATGAATTAGAATAGATTGTGCGAATGTATTAGAATGGATCGTACGAATGAATTAGATTGGACACCTTCGTACGAATGAATTAGAATGGATCGTGCAAATGAATTAGATTGAATCGTACAAATGAATTAGAATGGATCGTGCGAATGATTTAGAATAGCGCGTACGAATGAATTAGAATGGATCATACGAATGAATTAGAATAGCTTGTACGAATGAATTAGAATAGCTCCTGCGAATGTATTTGAATGGATTGTGCGAATGAATTAGAATGGATCATATGAATGAATTAGAATAGCTCATACGAATGAATTAGAATAGATTGTGCGAATTATTAGAATGGATCGTACGAATGAATTAGAATGGATCGTGCGAATGCATTAGAATTGATCTTACGAATGAATTAGATTGGATCATGCGAATGAATTAGAATGGATCGTACGAATAAATTAGATTAGATCGTGCTAATGAATTAGAATGGATCGTACGAATGAATTAGAATGGATCGTATGAATGAATTTGAATAGCTCGTGCGAATAAATTAAAATAGATTGTGCGAATGAATTATATTGGATCGTACAAATGAATTAGATTGGATCGTGCAAATGAATTAGAATGGATCATGCGATTGAATTAGATTAGATCGTGCGAATGACTTAGAATGGATCGTGCGAATGAATTAGAATAGATCGTATAAATGAATTAGAATGGATCGTGCGAATCAATTAGAATAGCTCGTACGAATCAATTAGAATAGATCGTACGAATGAATTAGAATAGATCGTGCAAATGAATTAGAATGGATCGTATGAATGAATTAGAATAGATCGTGCAAATGAATTTGATGGATCGTACGTATGAATTAGAATGGATCGTGCGAATGAATTAGAATAGATGATACAAATGAATTTTAATGGATCACATGAATGAATTAGAATGGATCACGTGAATGAATTAGAGTGGATCATGCGAATTAATTAGAATAGATCTTAAGAATGAATTAGAATGGATAGTATAAATGAATTACAACGGATCGAGCAAATGAATTAGAATAGATCGTGCGAATGAATTAGAATGGATCGTGCGAATGAATTAGAATGGCTCGTACGAATGAATTAGAATGGATCGTATGAATGAATTAGAATGGATCGTGCAAATGAATTTGAAAGGATCGTACGTATAAATTAGAATGGATCATACGAATGGATTAGAATGGATTGTGCGAAGGAATTAGAATAGATCATACGAATGAATTAGAATGGATCGTACGAAGGAATTTGAATGGATTATACGAATGAATTAGAATGGATCGTGCGAATGAATTAGAATGGATCGTACGAATGAATTAGATTGGATCGTAGGAATGAATTAGAATGGATCTTACGAATGAATTAGATTAGATCGTGCAAATGAATTAGAATGGATCATACGAATGAATTAGAATAGATCGTACGAATGAATTAGAATGTCTCGTACAGATGAATTAGAATATATTGTGCGAATGAATTAGAATGGATCGTACGAATGAATTAGAGTACCTCGTACGAATGAATTAGAATAGATTGTGCTGTATTAGAATGGATCGTACGATTGAACTAGAATGGATCGTGCGAATGAATTAGAATGGATTATGTGAATGAATTAGAATAGATTGTGCGAATGAATTAGAAAGGATCATACGATTGAATTTGAATAGATCATATGAATTTTTAGAATGGATACCTTCGTACGAATGAATTAGATTAGATCATGCGAATGAATTAGATTGGATCGTGCTAATGAATTAGAATGGATCGTGCTAATGAATTACAATAGATCGTGCGAATGAATTAGAATGGATCGTATGAATGAATTAGAATGTATCGTACGAATGAATTAGATTGGATCATATGAATGAATTAGAATAGATCGTGCGAATGAATTAGAATGGATCGTGCGAATGAATCAGAAATGATCGTACGAATGAATTAGAATAGATCGTGCGAATGAATTAGAATAGCTCGTATGAATGAATTAGAATAGCTCGTACAAATGAATTAACATAGATCGTGTGAATGAATTAAATTGGATCGTACGAATGAATTAGAATGGATCGTATGAATGAATTAGAATGTATCGTGCGAATGAATTAGAATAGATTGTGTGAATGTATTAGAATGGATCGTACGAATGAATTAGAATGGATCATAGCAATGATTTAGAATAGCTCGTATGAATGAATTAGAATCGATCGTGCGAATGAATTAGAATAAATCGTGCAAATGACTTAAATTAGATCGTACGAATGAATTAGAATAGATCGTATGAATAAATTAGAATGGACCGTGCGAATGAAATAGAATGGATCGTGTGAATGGATTAGAATAGATCGTACGATTGAATTAGAATAGATCGTTCAAATAAATTAGAATGGATCGTAAGAATGAATTAGAATAGCTCGCACGAATGAATTAGAATAGATTGTGCGAATGTATTTGAATAGATTGTGCGAATGAATTAGAATCGTGCGAATGAATTAGAATGGATACATTCGTACGAATGAATTAGAATAGCTCGTATAAAAGAATTCGAATGGATCGTGCGAATGACATAGAATGGATCATGTGAATGAAGCAGGATGGATCATGCGAATGAATTAGAATGGATCGTGCGAATGAATTAAAATAGATCGTGCGAATGAATTAGATTGGATCGTACGAATGAACTAGAAAGGACCATACGAATGAATTAGAATGGATCGTACGAATGAATTAGAATGGATCGTGCAAATGAATTAGAATAGCTCCTACGAATGATTTAGAATAGCTTGTATGAATGAATTAGAATAGATCGTACAAATGAATTAGATTGGACCAAGCGAATGAATTAGAATGGATCGTACGAATGAATTAGAAAAGCTCGTACGAATGAATTAAAATAGATCGTGCGAATGAATTCGAATGGATCGTGCGAATGAATTTGAATGGATCGTACGAATGAATTAGAATAGCTCGTACGAATGAATTAGAATAGATTGTGCAAATGTATTAGAATGGATCGTTCGAATGAATTAGATTGGAGACCTTCGTACGAATGAATTAGAATGGATCGTGCAAATGAATTAGATTGAATCGTACGAATGAATTAGAATGGATCGTGCGAATGATTTAGAATAGCGCGTACGAATGAATTAGAATGGATCATACGAATGAATTAGAATAGCTTGTACGAATGAATTAAAATAGCTCCTGCGAATGTATTTGAATGGATTGTGCGAATGTATTAGAATGGATCGTACGAATGAATTAGAATAGATCGTACGAATGAATTAGAATAGATCGTGCGAATGAATTAGAATGGATCGTATGAATGAGTTAGAATAGCTCGTACGAATGAATTAGAATAGATTATGCGAATTTATTAGAATGGATCGTACGAATGAATTAGAATGGATCGTGCGAATGAATTAGAATTGATCTTACGAATGAATTAGATTGGATCATGCGAATGAATTTGAATGGATCGTGCGAATGAATTAGAATGGATCGAGCGAATGAATTAGAATAGATTATGAGATATTAATTAGAATGGATTGTGCGAATGAATTAGAATGGATCGTGCAAATGAATTAGATTGGATCATACGAATGAATTAGAATGGATCGTACGAATGAATTAGATTAGATCGTGCGAATGAATTAGAATGGATCGTACGAATGAATTAGAATGGATCGTATGAATGAATTTGAATAGCTCGTGTGAATTAATTAGAATAGATTGTGCGAATGAATTAGATTGGATCGCACAAATAAATTAGATTGGATCGTGCGAATGAATTAGAATGGATCGTGCGAATGAATTAGATTTGATTGTGCGAATGACTTAGAATGGATCGTGCGAATGAATTAGAAGGGATCGTATGAATCAATTAGAATCGAACGTACGAATGAATTAGAATGGATCGTATGAATGAATTAGAATGGATCGTATGAATGAATTAGATTAGATCGTGTGAATGAATTAGAATGGATTGTACGAATGAATTAGAATGGATCGTACGAATGAATTAGAATAGTTTGTGTGAATGAATTAGAATAGATTGTGCGAATGAATTAGATTGGATCGTGCTAATGAATTAGAATGGATCGTGCTAATGAATTAGAATAAATCGTGCGAATGAATTAGAATGGATCGTATGAATGAATTAGAATGTATCGTACGAATGAATTAAATTGGATCGTATGAATGAATTAGAATGGATCGTGCGAATGAATTAGAATGGATCGTGCGAATGAATCAGAAATGATCGTACGAATGAATTAGAATAGATCGTGCGAATGAATTAGAATAGCTCGTATGAATGAATTAGAATAGCTCGTACGAATGAATTAGAATAGATCGTGTGAATGAATTTAATTGGATCGTACGAATGAATTAGAATGGATCATATGAATGAATTAGAATGGATCGTGCGAATGAATTAGAATAGATTGTGTGAATGTATTAGAATGGATCGTACGAATGAATTAGAATGGATCATAGCAATGATTTAGACTAGCTCGTATGAATGAATTAGAATCGATCGTGCGAATGAATTAGAATAAATCGTGCGAATGACTTAGATTAGATCGTACGAATGAATTAGAATAGATCGTACGAATGAATTAGAATGGACCGTGCGAATGAAATAGAATGGATCGTGTGAATGAATTAGATTAGCTCGTACGATTGAATTAGAATAGATCGTGCAAATAAATTAGAATGGATCGTAAGAATGAATTAGAATAGCTCGCACGAATGAATTAGAATAGATTGTGCGAATGTATTTGAACAGATTGTGCGAATGAATTAGAATCGTGCGAATGAATTAGAATGGATATATTCGTACGAATGAATTAGAATAGCGTGTACGAATGAATTAGAATGGATCATGTGAATGATTTAGAATAGCGCGTACGAATGAATTAGAATGGATCATACGAATGAATTAAAAGAGCTTGTACGAATGAATTAGAATAGCTCCTGCGAATGTATTTGAATGGATTGTGCGAATGTATTAGAATGGATCGTACGAATGAATTAGAATAGATCGTACGAATGAATTAGAATAGATCATGCGCATGAATTAGAATGGATCGTATGAATGAATTAGAATAGCTCGTACGAATTAATTAGAATAGATTGTGCGAATTTATTAGAATGGATCGTACGAATGAATTAGAATGGATCGTGCGAATGAATTAGAATTGATCTTACGAATGAATTAGATTGGATCATGCGAATGAATTTGAATGGATCGTGCGAATGAATTAGAATGGATCGAGCGAATGAATTAGAATAGATTGTGAGATATGAATTAGAATGGATTGTGCGAATGAATTAGAATAGATCGTGCAAATGAATTAGATTGGATCATACGAATGAATTAGAATGGATCGTACGAATTAATTAGATTAGATCGTGCGAATGAATTAGAATGGATCGTACGAATGAATTAGAATGGATCGCATAATGAATTTGAATAGCTCGTGCGAATAAATTAAAATAGATTGTGCGAATGAATTATATTGGATCGTACAAATGAATTAGATTGGATCGTGCAAATGAATTAGAATGGATCATGCGATTGAATTAGATTAGATCGTGCGAATGACTTAGAATGGATCGTGCGAATGAATTAGAATAGATCGTATGAATGAATTAGAATGGATCGTACGAATGAATTAGATTGGATCGTACGAATAAATTAGAATGGATCGTATGAATGAATTAGAATAAATCGTGCGAATGAATTAGAATGGATCATATGAATGAATTAGAATGGATCGTGCGAATCAATTAGAATAGCTCGTACGAATCAATTAGAATAGATCGTACGAATGAATTAGAATAGATCGTGCAAATGAATTAGAATGGATCATATGATTGAATTAGAATAGATCGTGCAAATGAATTAGATGGATCGTACGTATGAATTAGAATGGATCGTGCGAATGAATTAGAATAGATGATACAAATGAATTATAATGGATCGCATGAATGAATTAGAATGGATCACGCGAATGAATTAGAGTGGATCATGCAAATTAATTAGAATAGATCTTACGAATGAATTAGAATGGATAGTATAAATGAATTACAACGGATCGTGTAAATGAATTAGAATAGATCGTGCGAATGAATTAGAATGAATCGTGCGAATGAATTAGAATGGCTCGTACGAATGAATTAGAATGGATATTACGAATGAATTAGAATGGATCGTGCAAATGAATTTGAAAGGATCGTACGTATGAATTAGAATGGTTCATACGAATGAATTAGAATGGATTGTGCGAAGGAATTAGAATAGATCATACGAATGAATTAGAATGGATCGTACGAACGAATTTGAATAGATTGTACGAATGAATTAGAATGGATCGTGCGAATGAATTAGATTGGATCGTACGAATGAATTAGATTGGATCGTAGGAATGAATTAGAATGGATCTTACGAATGAATTAGATTAGATCGTGCAAATGAATTAGAATGGATCGTACAAATGAATTAGAATAGATCGTAGGAATGAATTAGAATGTCTCGTACATATGAATTAGAATATATTGTGCGAATGAATTAGAATGGATCGTACGAATGAATTAGAATACATCGTACGAATGAATTAGAATAGATTGTGCTGTATTAGAATGGATCGTACGATTGAACTAGAATGGATCGTGCGAATGAATTAGAATGGATCATGTGAATGAATTAGAATAGATTGTGCGAATGAATTAGAATGGATCGTACGATTGAATTTGAATAGATCATATGAATTAATTAGAATGGATACCTTTGTACGAATGAATTAGATTAGATCATTCGAATGAATTAGAATGGATCGTACGAATGTATTAGAATGGATCGTGCGAATGAATTAGAATGGATCGTACGAATGAATTAGAATGGATCGTATGAATGAATTAGAATAGATCGTACGAATGAATTAGAATATATCGTGCGAATGAATTAGAATGGATCATACGAATGAATTAGAATAGGTCGTATGAATGAGTTATAATAGATCGTGCGAAGGAATTAGAAATGATCGTACCAATGAATTAGAATGATCGTGCGAATGAATTAGAATGGATCGTGCGAATGATTTAGAATGGATCGTGCGAATAAATTAGAATGGATCATGCGAATGAATTAGAATGGATCGTGCGAATGAATTAAAATGGATCATGCGAATGAATTAGAATAGATTGTGCGAATGTATTAGAATGGATTGTACGAATGAATTAGAATAGCTCGTACGAATGAATTGGATTAGATCTGCAAATGAATTAGTATGGATCGTATGAATGAATTAGAATGGATCGTACGAATGAATTAGAATAGCTCGTGCGAATGAATTAGAATTGATTGTGCGAATGAATTTGATTGGATCGTACAAATGAATTAGATTGGATCGTGCGAATGAATTAGAATGGATCGTGCTAAAGAATTAGATTAGATAGTGCGAATGACTTATAATGGAACGTGCGAATGAATTAGAATGGATCGTATGATTGAATTAGAATGGATCGTACGAAGGAATTAGATTGGATCGTATGAATGAATTAGAATGGATCGTATGAATGAATTAGATTAGATTGTGCAAACGAATTAGAATGGATTGTA
This sequence comes from Chamaelirium japonicum, assembly GCA_947650365.1. Lineage (NCBI taxonomy): Eukaryota > Viridiplantae > Streptophyta > Magnoliopsida > Liliales > Melanthiaceae > Chamaelirium > Chamaelirium japonicum. The sequence goes on along the minus strand of CANTAL010000093.1, from coordinate 515,743 downwards.
TGAATGAATTAGAATGGATCGTACGAATGAATTAGAATAGCCTGTGTGAATGAATTAGAATAGATTGTTTGAATGAATTAGATTGGATCATCCTAATGAATTAGAATGGATCGTGCTAATGAATTAGAATGGATCGTGCGAATGAATTAGAATGGATCGTATGGATGAATTAGAATGGATCGTACGAATGAATTAGATTGGATCATATGAATGAATTAGAATGGATCATGCGAATGAATTAGAATTGATCATACGAATAAACTAGAATAGATCGTGCGAATGAATTAGAATAGCTCGTACGAATGAATTAGAATAGCTCATACGAATAAATTAGAAAAGCTCGTACGAATGAATTAGAATATATCGTGCGAATGAAATAAATTGGATCGTACGAATGAATTAGAATGGATCATATGAATAAATTAGAATGGATCATGTGAATGAATTAGAATAGATTGTGCGAATGTATTAGAATGGATCGTACGAATGAATTTGAATGGATCGTAGCAATGAATTAGAATAGCTCGTATGAATGAATTAGAATAGATCGTGTGAATGAATTAGAATAGATCGTGTGAATGAATTAGAATGGATCGTACAAATGAATTATAATAAATCGTGCGAATGACTTAGATTAGATCATGTGAATGAATTAGAATAGATCGTACAAATGAATTAGAATAGATCATACGAATGAATTATTATGGATCGTGTGAATGAATTAGAAAGGATCGTGCGAATGAATTAGAATAGCTTGTACGAATGAATTAGAATAGATCGGGCGAATGAATTAGAATGGATCGTACGAATGAATTTGAATAGCTCGCATGAATGAATTAGAATAGATTGTGCGAATGTATTATAATAGATTGTGCGAATGAATTAGAATCGTGTGAATGAATTAGAATGGATACATTCGTACGAATGAATTAGAATAGCTCGTATAAAAGAATTGGAATGGATCGTGCGAATGACTTAGAATGGATCATGCGAATGAATTAAAATGGATCGTGCAAATGAATTTGAATGGATCGTGCGAATGAGTTAAAATAGATCGTGCGAATGAATTAGATTGGATCATACGAATAAATTAGAAAGGATCGTACGAATGAATTAGAATGCATCGTACAAATGAATTAAAATGGATCGTGCAAATGAATTCGAATAGCTCGTATGAATGAATTAGAATAGCTTGTAAGAATGAATGAGAATAGATCGTACGAATGAAATAGATTGGATCATGCGAATGAATAAGAATGGATCATACAACTGAATTAGAATAGCTCGTATGAATGAATTAGAATAGATCGTGCGAATGAATTAGAATGGATCGTATGAATGAATTAGATTGGATCGTGCGAATAAATTAGAATAGATCGTGCGAATGAATTGGAATAGATCATACGAATGAATTAGAATGGATACCAATGAATTAGAATGGATCGTGCGAATGAATTAGAATGGACCGTGCGAATGAATTAGAATGGATCGTGCGTATGAATTAGAATTGATTGTACGAATGTATTAGATTGGATCGTACAAATGAATTAGATTGGATCATATGAATGAATTAGAATGGATCGTATTAATACATTCGTATAAAGGTATCCATTCTAATTCATTCGTACAATCCATTTTTAGTAATTCGCATGATCTATTCTAATTCATTCGCATAATCTATTCTAATTCATTCGTACGATCCACTCTAATTCATTCGTACGATCCATTCTAATTCATTCACACGATCCATTCTAATTCATTTGCACAATCCATTCTAATTTTTTTGCATGATCCATTCTAATTCATGCGTACGATCTATTCTAATTCATTTGCACGATCCATTCTAATTCATTCGCACGATCCATTCTAATACATTCGTACGATCCATTCTAATTCATTCGTACAATCCAATCTAATTCATTTGCACGATCCATGCTAATTCATTCGTACGATCCAATCTAATTCATTGGTACGAATATATCCATTCTAATTCATTCGTATGAGCATTCTAATTCATTCATACTATCCATTCTAATTCATTCGCACGATCTATTCTAATTCATTCGTACGAGCTATTCTAATTCACTCATACAATCCATTCTAATTCATTTGCACGATCTATTCTAATACATTCGCAAAATCTATTCTAATTCATTCCTATGATCTATTCTAATTAATTGGTACGATCCATTCTAATTCATTCGTACGATACATTCTAATACATTCGTGCAATCTATTCTAATTCATTCGTACGAGCTATTCTAATTCATTCGTACGATCCATTCTAATTCATTCGCACGATCTATTCTAATTCATTCGTACGGGCTATTCTTAGAATGGATCGTACCAATGAATTAAAATGGATCATGCGAATGAATTAGAATGGATCCTACGAATGGATTAGATTAGATCATACGAATGAATTAGAATGAATACATTCGTAGCAATGAATTTGAATAGATCATACGAATGAATTAGAATAGCTAATACGAATGAATTAGAATAGATCGTGCGAATGAATTAGAATGGATCGTGCAAATGAATTAGAATAGCTCGTACGAATGAATTAGAATGGATCATACGAATGAATCAGAATAGATCGTGTGAATGAATTAGAATGGATCGTGCGAATGAATTAGAATAGATCATACGAATGAATTAGAATGAATCGTACGAATGAATTAGAATGGATCGTATGAATGAATTAGAATAGATCGTGCGAATGGCATAGAATGGATCGTACGAATGAATTAGAATAGCTCGTCCGAATGTATTAGAATGGATCGTATGAATGAATTAGATTGGATCGTACAAATAAATTAGAATAGATCGTATGAATGAATGGATCGTACGAATGAATTAGAATGGATCATGTGAATGAATTAGAATGGATCATGCGAATGAATTAGAATAGATACCTTCGTACGAATGAATTAGATTAGATTGTGCGAATGAATTAGAATGGATCGTGCGAATGTATTAGAATGGATTATAAGAATGATTTAGATTGGATCGTACGAATGAATTAGAATAAATCGTACGAATGAATTAGAATATATCGTGCAAATGAATTAGAATGGATTGTGCGAATGAATTAGAATGGATTGTACGAATGAATTAGAATGGCCCATACGAATTAATTAGAATTATTTCGTACGAATGAATTAGAATAGAATGAATTAGAATGGATCGTGCAAATGAATTGGATTGGATCATACAAATGTATTTGAATGGATCGTACGAATTAATTAGAATAGATCATAGGAATGAATTAGAAGAGATCATACGAATGAATTAGAATTGATCGTACGAATTAATTAGAATAGATACATTCGTACGAATGAATTAGAATAGCTCGTACGAATGAATTAGAATGGATCGTACGAATGTATTAGAATGGATCGTACGAATGAATTAGAATTGAAACATTCGTACGAATGAACTAGAATAGATCATGCGAATGAATTAGAATGGATCTTACGAATGAATTAGAATGATCATGCGAATGAATTAGAATAGATCATACGAATGAATTATAAAAGATTTTGCGATCCATTCTAATTCATTCGTGCGAATGTATCCATTTTCATACATTCGAGCGAATGAATTAGAATAGATCATACGAATGAATTAGAATGGATCGTGCGAATGAATTAGAATGGATCATGCGAATGAATTAGAATGGAAATATTCATACGAATGAATTAGAATAGATCTTCGTACGAATATATTAGAATGGATCGTACGAATGAATTAGAATGGATCGTGCGAATGAATTAGAATGGATCGCATGAATGAATTAAAATAGATCGTACGAATGAATTAGAATGGATCGTACGAATGTATTAGAAGGGATCGTGTGAATGAATTAGATTGGATCATACGAATGAATTAGAATAGATCATACGAATAAATTAGATTGTATCATATGAATGAATTAGAATGGATCATACAAATAGAATAGAATAAATCATCCGAATGAATTAGAATGGATCGTGAGAATGAATTAGAATAGATCACACGAATGAATTAGAATGGATCATACCAATGAATTAGAATAGCACGTATGAATGAATTAGAATAGATCGTGCGAATGAATTAGAATGGATCGTACGAATAAATTAGAATGGATACATTCGTACCAATGATTTAGAATAGCTTGTACAAATGAATTACAATGGATATATTCGTACTAATGATTTAGAATAGCTTGTACGAATGAATTAGAATAGCTCGTATGAATGACTTAGAATGGATCATACGAATGAATTAGAATGGATCGTGCGAAAGAATTAGAATGGAAACATTCGTATGCATGAATTAGAATAGCTCGTACGAATGAATTAGAATAGCTCGTACGAATGAATTAGAATGGATACATTCATACGAATAAATTAGATTGGATCGTACGAGTGAATTAGAATAGATCGTGCGAATGAATTAGAATGGATGAATTAGAATAGATCGTACGACTGAATTAGATTAAATCATTTGAATGAATTAGAATAGATTGTGCGAAATTTATTAGATTGGATCGTACAAATGAATTAGATTGGATCATACGAATGAATTAGAATGGATAGTATTAATACATTCAAACGAAGGTATCCATTCTAATTCATTCGTATGATCCATTCTAATTCATTCTTATTCATTCGCATGATCTATTCTAATTTATTCGCACAATCTATTCTAATTCATTCGTACGATCCATTCTAATTCATTCGTACGATCCATTCTAATTCATTCGCATGATCTATTCTAATTCATTCGTACGATCCATTCTAATTTATTTGCCCGATCCATTCTAATTCATTCGCACGATCCATTCTAACTCATTCATACAATCCATTCTAATTCATTCGTAGGATCCATTCTAATTCATTCGTACGATCTATTATAATTCATTACGAATGAATTAGAATAGCTCGTACAAATGAATTAGGTTAAATCATACGAATGAATTAGAATGGATAGTATGAATAAATTAGAATGGAAACAATCGTACGAATGAATTAGAATAGCTTGTACGAAAGAATTAGAATAGATCATGCGAATGAATTAGAATGGATCGTATTAATGAAATAGAATGGATCGTGCGAATGGATCGTGCGAATGGATTAGAATGGATCGTGCGAATGAATTAGAATGTCACGATCCATTCTAATTCATTCGCACGATCTATTCTAATTCATTCGTACGATCAATTCTAATTCATTTGCACGAACCATTCTAGTTCATTCGTACGATCTATTCTAATTAATTCTTACAAGCTATTCTAATTCATTCGTACGAGCTATTCTAATTCATTCGCACGATCCATTCTAATTCATTCGTACGAGCTATTCTAATTCATTCGTACGATCCATTCTAATTCATTCGTATGATCTAGTCTAATTAATTCGTACGAGCTATTCTAATTCATTCGTACGAGCAATTCTAATTGATTTGTACAAATGGATGCAATCTAATTTATTTGTACGTTCCATTCTAATTCATTCACTCGATCCATTCTAATTCATTCATACGAGCTATTCAAATTCATTCGCACGAGCTATTCTAATTCATTCATACAAGCTATTCTAATTCATACGAGCTATTCTAATTCATTCGCTCGATCCATTCTAATTCATTCGTACGAGTTATTCTAATCCATTCGCAAAATCCATTCTAATTCATTCGTACGATCCATTCTAATTCATTCGCACGATCTAATCTAATTCATTCGTACGAAGGTATCCATTCTAATTCATTTTTATGATCTATTCTAATTCATTCGCACGATCCATCCTAATTCATTCGCACTATCCATTCTAATTCATTTGCACGATCTAATCTAATTTATTCGTACGAAGGTATCCATTCTAATTCATTCGTATGATATATTCTAATTCATTCGTATGATCCATTTTAATTCATTCGCACGATCCATTCAAAGTCATCGTACGATCCATTCTAATTCATTCGTACGAATGTTTCCATTCTAATACATTTGTACGATCCATTCTAATTCATTCGTACGATCCATTCTAATTCATTCATACGATCCATTCTAATTCATTAGTATGATCCATTCTAATTCATTCATACGAGCTATTCTAATTCATTGGTACGATCCATTCTAATTCATTGGTACGATCCGTTCTAATTCATTCGCACGATCTAATCTAATTCATTCGTACGAATGAATTAGAATAAACCGTGCGAATGAATTAGAATGTATCGTACGAATGTATTAGAATGGAAACATTCGTACGAATGAATTTTTAATTTTTTTCTCAAAGCTAGGGGATTTTATTTGCGACCCTACCCAAGAAAGTAAGCACAACATTATATCTATAGGCTTTTATAGAACAAGGCAAACTGTACGAATAAATTAGAATAGCTCGTATGAATGAATTAGAATACATCGTGCGAATGAATTCGAATAGATCGTACGAATGAATTAGAAAAGCTCGTACGAATGAATTAGAATAGATCGTACATTTGAATTAGAATAGATCGTACGAATGAATTAGAATGTCATGATCCATTCTAATTCATTCCTACGATCAAATCTAATTCATTCGCACGATCCATTCTAATTCATTCGCACGATCTATTCTAAATCATTTGTAAACATTCGTACGAATGAGTTAGAATAGATCATTCGAATGAATTAGAATAGATCATTCGAATGAATTAGAATGGATCGTACGAATGAAATGGAATGGAAACATTCGTACGAATGAATTAGAATAGCTCGTACGAATGAATTAGAGTAGATCGTGCGAATGAATTAGAATGGATCGTAGGAATGAATTAGAATGGATTGTGTGAATGAATTAGAATGGATCGTGGGAATGAATTAGAATAGATTGGGTGAATGAATTAGAATGGATCATACAAATGAATTAGAGTGGATACATTCGTATCAATGAATTAGAATAGCTCGTACGAATGAATTAGAATAGATCGTGCGAATGAATTAGAATGGATCGTGTGAATGACTTAGAATGGATAGTGCGAATGAATTAGATCGTGTGAATGAATTAGAATGGATCGTACGAATGAATTAGAATAGATTGTGACATTCTAATTCATTCGCACGTACGATCCATTCTAATTCATTCGCACAATCTATTCTAATTCATTCGTACGAGCTATTCTTATTCATTCATACGAGCTATTCTAATTCATTTGTACGATCCATTCTAATACAAATGAATTAGATTGGATCGTACGAATGAATTGGAATTTATCATGCAAATGAATTAGAATAGATCGTGCGAATGAATTAGAATGGATACATTCGTACCAAAGATTTAGAATAGCTCGTACGAATGAATTAGAATAGATCGTTCGTATGAATTAGAATGGATCATATGAATGTATTAGATTGGATCGTATGAATGAATTAGATTGGATCGTACGAATGAATTATAATAGATCGTGCGAACGGATCATACGAATGGATCGGATGAATGAATTAGAATGGATCGTGCGAATGAATTAGAATGGATCATGCAAATGAATTAAAATAGATTGTGCGAATGTATTAGAATGGATTGTGCGAATGTATTAGAATGGATCGTACGAATGAAGTAGAATAGATCGTACGAATCAATTAGAATGGATCGTATGAATGAATTAGAATGGATCGTACGAATGAGTTAGAATGGATCGTGCGAATGAATTAGAATGGATCGTACAAATGAATTAGAATGAATCGTGCGAATGAATTAGAATGGATCGTGCGAATGAATTAGAAAGGATCGTGCGAATGAATTAGAATGGATCGTGCGAATGAATTAGATTGGATCGTGGGAATGAATTAGAATAGCTCGTACGAATGAATTAGAATAGATCGTGCGAATGTATTAGAATGGATCGTACGAATGAATTAGAATGAATCGTGCGAATGAATTAGAATGGATCATGCGAATGAATTAGATTGGATCGTATGAATGAATTAGAATGGATCCTACCAATGAATTAGAATGGATCGTGCGAATAAATTAGAATGGATCGTACGAATGAATTAGAATAGATCGTGCGATCGCATGATCCATTCTAATTCATTTGCACGATCCATTCTATTTCATTCATACGGTCCATTCTAAGTCATTCACACGATCTATTCTAATTCATTCGCACGATCTAATCTAATTCATTCATACATTGGTATCCATTCTAATTCATTCGTACAATCCATTCTAATACATTCGCACAATCTATTCTAATTCATTCGTACGAGCTATTCTAATTTATTCGCACGATCTATTCTAATTCATTCGCATGATCTATTCTAATTCATTCATACAAGCTATTCTAATTAATTCGTACGTATGTTTACATTCTAATACATTCGTACGATCCATTCTAATTCATTCGCACTATCTATCCTAATTCATTCGTACGAGCTATTCTAATTCATTGGTATGAATGTATCCATTCTAATTCATTCGTACGATCCATTCTAATTCATTCGCATGATCTATTCTAATTCATTCGTACGAGCTATTCTAATTCATTGGTATGAATGTATCCATTCTAATTCATTCGCACGATCCATTCTAAGCCATTCGCACGATCCATTCTAATTCATTTGCACGAACTATTCTAATTCCTTCCCACGATCTAATCTAATTCATTCGTACGAAGGTATCCATTCTAATTCATTCGTATGATCTATTCTAATTCATTCGCACGATCCATTCTAAGTCATTCGCACTCCATTCTAATTCATTCGTACGATCCATTCTAATTCATTCTCACGATCTATTCTAAGTCATTCGCACGATCCATTCTAATTCATTTGCACGATCTATTCTGATTCATTCATACGATCCATTCTAATTCATTCGTACGATGTATTCTCATTTATTCGCATGGATCTATTCTAATTCATTCATTCGATTCATTCTAATATATTCGCACAATCTATTCTAATTCATTCGCACGATCCATTCTAATACATTCATACGATCCATTCTAATTCATTCGTATGATCTATTCTAATTCATTCGCACGATCCATTCTAATTCATTCGTACGATCCATTCTAATTTATTCGTACGATCTATTCTAATTCATTTGCATGATCTATTCTAATTTATTCGTACGATCCATTCTAATTCATTCATACGATCTATTCTAATTAATTCATACAATCTATTCTAATTCATTGGTAAGAATGTATCCATTCTGATTCATTCGTACGATCCAATAGCACGTACAAATAAATTAGAATAGATTGTGCGAATGTATTAGAATGGATCGTACGAAATAATTAGAATAGATACATTCTTACGAATGAATTAGAATAGCTCGTACGAATGAATTAGAATAGATCATACAAATGAATTTGAATGGATCGTGCGAATGAATTAGAATGAATCGTACGAATGAATTAGATTGGATTGTACGAATGAATTAGAATGGATCGTACGAATGAATTATAATCGATCGTGCTAATGAATAAGAATGGATCGTACGAATGAATTAGAATGGATCGTACGAATGAATTATAATGGATCGTACGAATGAATTAGAATAGTTAGTATGAATGAATTAGAATAGATTGTGTGTATGTATTAGAATGGATCATACGAATAAATTAGAATGGATCGTGCGATTGAATTAGAATGTCACGAATGAATTAGAATGGATCGTGTGAATGTATTAGAACGGATCGTATGAATGAATTAGAATGGATCGTGCGAATGAATTAGAATGGATTGTTAGAATGGATCGTATAAATAAACTAGAATGGATCGTATGAATAAATTAGAATAGCTTGTATGAATGAATTAGAATAGATCGTGCGAATGAATTAGAATAGATCGTGCTAATTCATTCGTACGAGATATTCTAATTCATTCGTACGATTGTTTCCATTCTAATTCATTCATACGATCCATTCTGATACATTCGCATAATCTATTCTTATTTATTCGTACGAATGTTTCCATTCAAATACATTCGTATGATCCATTCTAATTCATTCGTACGATCCATTCTAATTCATTCGTACGATCCAATCTAATTTATTCGCACGATCCATTCTAATTCATTCGTATGATTCATTCTGATTCATTCACACTATCTATTATAATCCATTCATACGAGCTATTCTAATTCATTCGTACGAGCTATTCTAATTCATTCGTACGATCCATTCTAATCCATTTCATGATCCATTCTAATTCATTCGTACGATCCAATCTAATTCATTTGTACGATCCATTCTAATTCATTCGTACGATCCATTCTAGTTCATTTGAACGATTTATCCTAATTCATTCGTACAATCCATTCAAATTCAATCGCACGATCTATTCTAATAAATTCATATGATCCTTTCTAATTCATTCGTATGATCCATTCTAATTCATTTGTACGATCAATTCTAATTCATTCGCATGATCTATTCTAATTCATTCGTATGATCCATTCTAATTCATTCGCACGATCCATTCTAAGTCATTCGCACGATCTGTTCTAATTCATTCGTACGAGCTATTCTAATTCTAATTCATTCGTACGATCCATTCTAATTCATTCCCACAATATATTCTAATTCATTCGTTCGAGCTATTCTAATTCATTCATTCGAATGTTTCCATTCTAATTCATTCGTATGATCCATTCTAATTCATTCGTATGATCTATTCTAATTCATTCGCACGATCTAATCTAATTCATTCGTACGAACGTATCCATTCTTATTCATTCGTATGATCTATTCTAATTCATTCGCATGAATGTATTCTTACGAATGAATTAGAATGGATCATATGAATGAATTAGATGGATCGTGCGAATGAATTAGATTGGATATACAAATAAATTAGATTGGATCGTACGAATGAATTAGAATGGATCGTGCGAATGAATTAGATTGGATCATACAAATAAATTAGAATAGCTCGTACGAATTAATTAGAAATATATTGTGCGAATGAAACAGAATTGATCGTACGAATGAATTATTAAAATGGATACATTCGTACGAATGAATTAGAATAGCTCGTATAAAAGAATTAGAATAGAATGGATCGTGCGAATGAATTAGAATGGATCGTAGGAATGAATTAGAATAGCTTGTACGAATGAATTAGAATGGATACATTCCTATGAATGAATTAGAATAGCTCGGTACGAATAAATTAGAATCGATCGTGCGAATGAATTAGAATGGATTGTACGAATGAATTAGAATAGATCGTGCAAATGAATTAGAATAGATCGTACGAATGAATTAGAACGGATCGTGCGAATGAATTAGATTGGATTGTACAAATGAATTAGAATGGATCGTGCGACTGAATTAGAATGGATCGTGCGAATGAATTAGAATGGATCGTATCAATGAATTAGAATAGATCGTGCGAATGACTTAGAATGGATCGTGTGAATGAATTAGAATGGATCGTACGAATGAATTAGAATGGAAACATTCATACGAATGAATTAGAATAGCTCGTACGAATGAATTATAATAAATTATGCGAATAAATTAGAATGGATCGTATGATTAAACTAGAAAGGATCATGCGATTGAATTAGAATAGATCGTGCGAATGAATTAGAATGGATCGCACGAATGAATTAGAATAGCTCGTACGAATGAATTAGAATACATCATACGAATGAATTAGAATAGATCGTGCGAATGAATTAGAATGGATCGTACGAATAAATTGGAATGGATCGTACCAATGAATTAGAATAGCTCGTATGAATGAATTAGAATTGATTGTGCGAATGAATTAGATTGGATCGTACGAATGTCTTAGAATAGCTCGTACGAATGAATTACAATAGATCGTGCGAATGAATTAGAATGGATTGTATGAATGAATTTGAATGGATCATGCGAATGAATGAGAATAAATTGTGCGAATGTATTAGAATGGATCGTATGAATGAATTAGAATGGATCGTTTGAATAAATTAGAATAGATTGTGCGAATGTATTAGAATGGATCGTATGAATGAATTAGAATGGATCGTACGAATGAATTAGAATAGATCGTGCAAATAAATTAGAATGGATCGTGCGAATGAATTATATTGGATCGTGCGAAGGAATTAGAATGGATACATTTGTATCATTGATTTAGAATAGCTCGTACGAATGAATTAGAATAGCTCATACGAATGTATTAAAATAGATCGTCCGAATGAATTAGAATGGATCGTACGAATGAATTAGAACAGCATGTACGAATGAATTAGAATAGATTGTGCGAATGAATTAAAATGGATCGTGTGAATGAATTAGAATGGATCGTGCGAATGAATTAGAATGGATCGTACGAATGAATTAGAAAGGATCGTGACATTCTAATTCATTCGCACGATCCATTCTAATTCATATGCACGATCCATTCTAATTCATTCATACAAACTATTCTAATTCATTCGTACGAATGTTTCCATTCTAATACATTCGCACGATCCATTCTAATTCATTCGCACCATCTATTCTAATTCAATCGTACGAGCTATTCTAATTCATTGGTACGAATATATCGATTTAATTTATTCGCACGATCCATTCTAAGTCATTCGCCCGATCCTTTCTAATTCATTTGGACGATCTATTCTAATTCTTTCACATGAGCTAATCTAATTCATTGGTATGAATATATCCATTCTAATTCATTTGTACAAATTAATTAGAATGGATCGTGTGAATGAATTAGAATGGATCATGCGAATGAATTAGATTGGATACATTTGTACGGATGAATTAGAATAGCTTGTACAAATGAATTAGAATAGATCGTGCGATCCATTCTAATTCATTCGCATGACCTATTATAATTCATTCGTACGAGCTATTCTAATTCATTCGTATGAATGTATCTATTCAAATTTATTCTAATTTATTCATTCATACGATCCATTCTACTTCATTTGGACGATCCATTCTATTCTAATTCTTTTATACAAGCTGCTCTATTTCATTGGTACAAATGTATCCATTTTAAAATAATTGTACGATCCATTCTAATTCATTCACACGATCTATTCTAATTCATTCGTATGAATGTATCCATTCTAATTCATTCATACGATCCATTCTAATTCATTCGCGCGATCCCTTCTAATTCATCATACGATCCATTCAAATTCATTCGCATCATCTATTTAATTCATTCAGACGATCTATTCTAATTCAACGATATGAATATATCCATTCTCATTCATTTGTACGAATGAAATAGAATGGATCGTGCGAATAAGTTAGAATGGATCGTGCGAATGAATTAGAAAGGATCGTGCGAATGAATTAGATTGGATTGTGCGAATGAATTAGAATAGCTCGTACGAATGAATTAGAATAGATTATGCAAATGTATAAGAATGGATCGTACGAATGAATTAGAATGGATCGTGCGAATGAATTAGAATGGATCATGCGAATGAATTAGGTTGGATCGTATGAATGAATTAGAATGGATCGTACCAATGAATTAGAATGGATCGTACGAATGAAATAGAATAGATTGTGCGAAAGAATTAGAAAGGATCATACGAATGAATTAGAATGGAATGTGCGAATGAATTAGATTGGATCGTATGAATAAATTAGAATGGATCGTGACATTTTAATTCATTTGTACGATCCATTCTATTCTAATTCTTTTATACGAGCTATTCAAATTCATTCGTACGAATGTATCCATTTTAATTCATTCGTACGATCAATTCTAATTCATTCGCACGATCCATTTATATTTATTCGTACGATCCATTCTAATTCATTCGCACGATCTATTCTAATTCATTCGTATGAGCTATTCTAATTCTTTGGTATGAATGTATCCATTCTAATTCATTCGCATGATCCATTCTAAGTCATTCGCATGATCTATTCTAATTCATTTATACGATCCATTCTAATTCATTCGTACGATCCATTCTAATTCATTCGTACGATCCAGTCTAATTCATTTATACGATCTAATCTAATTCATTCGTACGATCCATTCTAATTCATTGGTACGAATGTATCTATTCTAATTCATTCGTACGATCCATTCTAATATATTCGTGCAATCTATTCTAATTCATTCGCATGATCTATTCTAATTCATTCGTACGATCCATTCTAATTCATTCTCACGATTCATTCTAAGTCATTCGCGCGATCCACTTTAATTCATTCATACGATCCATTCTAATTCATTCGCACGATCTATTCTAATTCATTCATACGAGCTATTCTAATTCATTCGTACGAATGTTTCCATTCTAATTCATTCGTACGATCTATTCTAATTCATTCGTTCGATCCATTCTAATTCGTTCGCATGATCTAATCTAATTCATTCGTATGAGCTATTCGTACGAATGAATTAGAATGGATCGTACGAATGAATTAGAATAGCTCGTACAAATGAATTAGAATAGCTTATACGAATGAATTAGAATAGATTGTGCGAATGAATTAGAATGGATCATGCGAATGAATTAGGTTGGATCGTATGAATGAACAAGAATGGATCTTACCAATGAATTAGAATGGATCGTACGAATAAATTAGAATAGATTGTGCGAATGAATTAGAAAGGATCATACGAATGAATTAGAATGGAATGTGCTAATGAATTAGATTGGATCGTAAGAATAAATTAGAATGGATCGTGACATTTTAATTCATTCGTACGATCCATTCTATTCTAATTCTTTTATACGAGCTATTCAAATTCATTCGTACGAATGTATCCATTTTAATTCATTCGTACGATCAATTCTAATTCATTCGCACGATCCATTTATATTTATTCGTACGACCCATTCTAATTCATTCGCATCATTTATTCTAGTTCATTCGTACAAGCTATTCTAATTCTTTGGTACGAATGTATCCATTCTAATTCATTCGCATGATCCTTTCTAAGTCATTCGCTCGATATATTCTAATTCATTCGTATGATCCATTCTAATTCATTCGTACGATCTAGTCTAATTCATTCGAACGATCTAATCTAATTCATTCGTACGATCCATTCTAGTTCATTGGTATGAATGTATCTATTCTAATTCATTCGTACGATCCATTCTAATATATTCACACAATCTATTCTAATTCATTCGCACAATCTAATCTAATTTATTCGTACGATCCATTCTAATTCATTCGCACGATCCATTCTAAGTCATTCACGCGATCCATTCTAATTTATTCATACGATCCATTCTAATTCATTCGTACGAGCTATTCTAATTCATTCGTACGAATGTTTCCATTCTAATTCATTCGTACGATCCATTCTAATTCATTCATATGATCCATTCTAATTCATTCGCATGATCTAATCTAATTCATTCGTATGAGCTATTCGTACGAATGAATTAGAATGGATCGTACGAATGAATTAGAATAGCTCGTACGAATGAATTAGAATAGCTCATACGAATGAATTAGAATAGATCATACGAATGAATTAGAATAGATCGTACGAATAAATTAGAATGGATCGTCCGAATGAATTAGAATAGATCGTATGAATGAATTAGAATAGATCGTGCAAATGAATTAGAATGGATCGTGCGAATGACTTTGAATGGATCGTGCGAATGAATTAGAATGGATACATTCGTACCAATGAATTAGAATAGCTCGTACGAATGAATTAGAATGGATCATACGAATGAATTAGAATGGAAATATTCGAACGAATAAATTAGAATATCTCGTACGAATGAATTAGAATAGATCGTGTGAATGAATTAGAATGGATCGTATGAATAAATTAGACTAGATCGTGCGAATGACTTAGAATGGATCGTGCGAATGAATTAGAATGGATCGTACGAATGAATTAGAATAGATCGTGCGAATGAATTACAATAGATTGTGCGAATGTATTAGAATGGATCGTACGAATGAATTAGAATGGATCGTACGAATGAATTAGAATAGATCGTGCGAATGAATTAGAATAGCTCGTACGAATGAATTAGAATAGATTATGCGAATGTATTAGAATGGATCGTACGAATGAATTAGAATGGATCGTACGAATGAATTAGAATGGATCATGCGAATGAATTCGATTGGATCGTACGAATGAATTAGAATGGATCGTGACATTCTAATTCATTCGCCCGTTCCAAAATGAATTAGAATGGATTGTACAAATGAATTAGAATAGATACATTCTTACGAATGAATTAGAATAGCTCGCACGAATGAATTAGAATAGATCGTGCAAATGACTTAGAATGGATCGTGCGAATGAATTAGAATGGATCGTACGAATGAATTTGAATGGATCGTGTGAATGAATTAGAATGGATCGTACAAATGAATTAGAATGGATCGTGCGAATGAATTAGAATGGATCGTGCGAATAAATTAGAATAGATCGTGAGAATGTATTAGAATGGATGGTATGAATGAATTAGAACGGATCGTACGAATAAATTAGAATAGATCATACAAATGAATTAGAATGGATCGTGCGAATGAATTAGAATGGATCGTTCGAATGAATTAGAATCGTACGAATGAATTAGAATAGATCGTGCGAATGAATTAGAATAGATCATACGAATGCATTAGAATGGATACCTTTGTACGAATATATTCATACGAATGAATTACAATGGATCGTATGAATGAATTAGAATGGATCGGGAGAATGAATTAGATTGGATCTTACTAATGAATTAGATTGGATTGTACGAATGAATTAGAATGGATCGTATGAATGAATTAGAATGGATCGTGCGAATGAATTAGAATGGAAACATTCGTACGAATGAATTAGAATAGCTCGTACGAATGAATTAGAATAGATCATGCGAATGAGTTAGAATGGATCATACGAATGAATTAGAATAGCTCGTACGAATGAATTAGAATAGATCGTGCGAATGAATTAGAATAGATCGTACGAATAAGTTAGAATAGATGGTACGAATGAATTAGAATAGATTGTGCAAATGTATTTGAATGGATCGTATGAATGAATTAGAATGGATCGTACGAATGAAATAGAATAGATCGTGCGAATGAATTAGAATAGATCATACGAATGAATTAGAATAGATCGTGTGAATGAATTAGATCGTACAAATGAATTAGAATAGATCGTGCGAATGAATTAGAATGGATCGTACGAATGAATTTGAATGGACCGTACGAATGAAATAGAATAGCTCGTACGAATGAATTAGAATGGATCGTGCGAATGAATTAGAATAGATCATACGAATGAATTAGAATGGATCGTATGAATGAATTAGAATGGATTGTACGAATCAATTATAATGGATCGTGCGAATGAATTAGAATGGATCGATATGAATGTATCTATTCTAATTCATTCGCACGATCTATTCTAAGTCATTCGCGAATGAATTAGAATTGATCGTGCGAATGAATTAGAATAGATCATACGAATGAGTTAGAATGGATCGTATGAATGAATTAGAACGGATCGTGCGAATGAATTAGAATTGATCGTACGAATGAATTAGAATGGATCGTATGAATGAATTAGAATAGCTCGTACGAATGAATTAGAATAGATTGTGCGAATGTATTATAATGGATCGTATGAATGAATTAGAATGGATCGTGCAAATGAATTAGAGTTGATCGTGCGAATGAATTAGAATGCATCGTAAGAATGAATTAGAATGGATCGTATGAATGAATTAGAATAGCTCGTACAAGTGAATTAGAATAGCCTGTATGAATGAATTAGAATGGATCGTGCGAATGAATTAGAATAGCTCATACGAATGAATTAGAATGGATCGTACGAATGAATTAGAATAGATCATGCGAATGAATTAGAATAGATTGTGCAAATGAATTAGAAAGGATTATGCAAATGAATTAGAATGGATCGTACGAATGAATTAGGATATCTTGTACGAATGAATTAGAATAGCTCGTACGAATGAATTAGAATGGATCGTATGAATGAATTAGATTAGCTTGTACGAATGAATTAGAATAGATCATATGAATGAATAAGAATGGATCATATAAATGAATTAGAATAGCTTGACAAATAAATTAGAATGGAAACACTCGTACGAATGAATAGCTCGTACGAATGAATTATAATAGGTCGTGACATTCGCACAATCTATTCTAATTCATTCACACGATCTATTCTAATTAGAGTAGAAACATTCGCACGATCCATTCTAATTAGAATGGAAAATTCGTGAATTAGAATAGATCATGAATTAGAATGGAAACATTCGCATGATCCATTCTAATTCATTCGCACGATCCATTCTAATTCATTGACATGATCTATTCTAATTCATTCGTACGATCCACTCTAACTCATTCGCACTATCCATTCTAAGTCATTCGTACGAGCTATTCTAATTCATTCGTACGATCCATTCTAATTCATTCGCACAAGCTATTCTAATTCATTCGTACGAGCTTTTCTAATTCATTCATATGAATGTTTCCATTCTAATACATTCGTACGATCTATTCTAATTCATTCACACAATCCATTCTAATTCATTCATACGATCTATTCTAATTCGTTCGTATGATCTATTCTTCAATCGTATGAGCTATTCTAATTCATTCGTACGATACAATCTAATGCATTCGTGTGATCCATTCTAATTCATTCGTACGATCCATTTCATTCGCACAATCTAATTCATTCGTGCGACCTATTCTAATTTATTCGTACGAGCTATTCTAATTCATTCATACGATCCATTCTAATTCATTCGTATGATCTATTCTAATTCATTCGCACGATCTATTCTAATTTATTCATATGATCAAGTCTAATTCATTCGCACGATCTATTCTAATTCATTCGTACGAGCTATTTTAACTCCTTCGCACGATCTATTCTAATTCATTTATACGATCTATTCTAATTTATTCGTATGAGCTATTCTAATTCATTCTTACGATCCATTCTAATTCATTCGTACGATCCATTCTAATTCGATCTTTTCTAATTCATTTGCACGATCTATTCTAATTCATTCGCACGATCTATTCTAATTCATTCGTACGATCCAATCTAATTCAGTCGCACGATCAATTCTAAGTCATTCGCACGATCTATTCTAATTCATTCGTACGAGCTATTCTAATTCATTCGTATGAGCTATTCTAATTCATTTTTACGAGCTATTCTAATTCATTCGCACGATCCATTCTAATTCATTCATACGATCCAATCTAATTCATACGTACGATCCATTCCAATTCATTCGCACGATCCATTCTAATTCATTCGCACGATCCATTCTAATTCATTTATACCATCCATTCTAATTCATTCGCACGATCTATTCTAATTCATTCGTACGATCCATTCTAATTCATTCGCACGATCTATTCTAATTCATTCGTACGAGCTAATCTAATTCATTCGTACTAGTTATTCTAATTCATTCATATGATACATTCTAATTCATTCGCACGATCCATTCTAATTAATTCGCACGATCTATTCTAATTCATTCGTACAATCCATTCTAATTCATTCGCACAATCCATTCTAAGTCATTCACGTGATCTATTCTAATTCATTCGCACTTTCCATTCTAATTCATTCGCACGATCCATTCTAATTCATTCGTATGATCAAATCTAATTCATTCGTACGATCCATTGTAATTCATTCATACGATCCATTCTAATTCATTCACACAATCTATTCTAATTCATTCGTACGATCTGTTCTAATTCATTCGTACGATCCATTCTAATTCATTCGCACAATCTATTCTAACTCATTCGTACGAGCTATTCTAATTCTTTCGTACGAGCTATTCTAATTCATTCGTACGATCCATTCTAATTCATTCGTACGATCCATTCTAATTCATTCGCACGATCTATTCTAATTCATTCGCACGATCCATTCTAATTCATTCATACGATCCATTCTAATTCATTCATACGATCCATTCTAATTCATTCTAATCCATTCTAATTAGAATGGATCGTACGAATGTATTAGAATGGAAATATTCGTACGAATGAATTAGAATAGCTCGTGCGAATGAATTAGAATGGATCATGCAAATGAATTAGAAATGGATTGTGCGAATGAATTTGAATTGATCGCACGAATGAATTAAAATGGATACATTTGTACGAATGAATTAGAATAACTCGTATAAAAGAATTAGAATAGAATGGATCATGCGAATGAATTAGATTGGATCGTACGAATGAATTAGAATAGATCGTGCGAATGAATTAGAATCGCTCGTACGAATGAATTAGAATAGATTGTGCGAATGTATTAGAATGGATTATACGAATGAATTAGAATGGATCGTGTGAATGAATGAGAATGGATCGTGCGAATGAATTAGATTGGATCGTACGAATGAATTAGAATGGATTGTGACATTCTAATTCATTCTCACGATCCATTCTAATTCATTCATACGATCCATTCTAATTCATTCTCACGATCTATTCTAATTCATTCGTACGAGCTATTCTAATTCATTCGTACGAATGTTTCTATTCTAATTCATTTGTACAATCCAATTTAATTTATTCGCACAATCCATTCTAATTCATTCGTACGAATAGCTCGTATGAATAAATTAGATTAGATCGTGCGAATTAATTAGAATGGATCATACGAATGAATTAGAATGGATCGTACGAATGAATTAGAATATATCGTACGAATGAATTAGAATAGCTCATGCGAATAACTTAGAATAGATCGTGCGAATGAATTAGAATGGATCGTACGAATGAATTAGAATAGATCATACGAATAAATTAGAATAGATTCATTTATACCAATGAATTAGAATGGATCATACAAATGAATTAGAATGGAAACATGCAAATGAATTAGAATCGATCATAGGAATGAATTAGAAAGGATACCTTCGTGCGAATGAATTAGATTAGATTGTGCGAATGAATTAGAATGGATCGTACGATACGATCCAATCTAATTCCTTCGTGCGATCTATTCTAATACATTCGCACAA
This sequence comes from Chamaelirium japonicum, assembly GCA_947650365.1. NCBI lineage: Eukaryota > Viridiplantae > Streptophyta > Magnoliopsida > Liliales > Melanthiaceae > Chamaelirium > Chamaelirium japonicum. The sequence continues at coordinate 494,768 of CANTAL010000093.1, read as the reverse complement.
TCTATTCTAATTCATTGATACGAGCTATTCTAATTTTTTCGCACGATCCAATCAATACATTCACACAATCTACTCTTATTCATTCGCACGATCCATTCTCATTCATTCATACAATCCATTCTAATTCATTCATATAATCCATTCCAATTAATTCTCACGATCCATTCAAATTCATTCATATGAACCATTCTAATTCATTCATATGATCTATTCTAATTCATTCGCATGATCCATTCTAATTCATTCGTAAGAGCTATTCTAATTCATTCGTACGATCCATTCCAATTCATTCGCATGATCTATTCTAATTTATTCGTACGATCCATTCTAATTCACTCGTGTGATCAATTCTAATTCATTCGTACGATCCAATCTAATTAATTCGCACGATCCATTATAATTTATTCACACGATCCATTCTAATTCATTTGTACGATCCAATCTAATACATTTGCACAATCTATTCTAATTCATTCCTACGATCTATTCTAATTCATTCATACGATCTATTCTAATTCATTCACATGATCTATTCTAATTCATTCGTACGAGCTATTCTAATTCATTCGCACGATCCATTCTAATTTATTCGCACGATCCATTCTAATTCATTCGCATGACCCATTCTAATTCATTCGTACGATCCATTCTAATTCATTCGCACAATCCATTCTAAGTCATTTGCAGGATCTATTCTAATTCATTCGCACGATCCATTCTAATTTATTTGTACGATCAAATCTAATTCATCCGTAAGATCAAATGTAATTCATTCGTACGATCCATTCTAATTCATTCGTACAAAAAGCTCGTACGAATGAACTAAATTAGATCGTGCGAATGAATTAGAATAGATCGTACGAATGAATTAGAATGGATCGTACGAATGAATCAGAATAGCTTGTATGAATGAATTAGAATAGCTCGTGCGAATGACTTAGAATAGATCGTGCGAATGAATTAGAATGGATCGTACGAATGAATTAGAATAGATCATACGAATGAATTAGAATGGATACATTCGTACCATTGAATTAGAATGGATCGTACGAATGAATTAGAATGGAAACATACGAATGAATAAGAATAGATCATATGAATGAATTAGAATGGATAGCTTCACTCAAATGAATTAGATTAGACCGTGCGAATGAATAAGAATGGATCATACGATACGATTCATTCTAATACATTCACACAATCTATTCTAATTCATTCGTACGAGCTATTCTAATTTATTCGTACGATCCAATCTAATACATTCGTACAATCTATTTTAATTCATTCGTAGGATCCATTTTAATTCATTCGCACGATCCATTCTAATTCATTCATACGATCCATTCTAATTCATTCGCACGATCCATTCTAATTCATTCATACGATCTATTCTAATTTATTCGTATGATCTATTATATTTTATTCACATGATCCATTCTAATTTATTTGTACCATCCATTCTAATTCATTCGTACGATCCATTCTAATTCATTTGTACGATCGATTCAAATTCATTCCCACGATCTAATCTAATTCATTCATACGAAGGTATCCATTCTAATTCATTCGAATGAACCATTCTAATTCATTCACATGATTCATTCTAATTCATATGCATGATCCATTCTAAGTCATTCATACGATCCATTCTAATTCATTTGCACGATCTAATCTAATTCATTCGCACAAAGGTATCCATTCTAATTCATTTGTATGATCTATTTTAATTCATTCGCACGATCCATTGTAAGTCCTTCGCACGATCTATTCTAATTCATTCGTACGAGCTATTCTAATTCATTCGTACGAACAATTCTATTTCATTCGTACAATCCATTCTAAGTCATTCGCACGATCTATTCTAATTCATTCGCACGATCAAATCTAATTCATTTGTACAAAGGTATCAATTCTAATTCATTCGCACGATCCATTCTAATTTATTCGCACGATTCATTCTAATTCATTTGTACGATCCATTCTAATACATTCGTACAAGCTATTCTAACTCATTCGTATGAATGTTTCCATTCTAATTCATTCGTACGATCCAATCTAATTCATTCGCACGATCCATTCAAATTCATTTGCACGATCCATTCTAATTCATTCGTACGATACATTCTAATACATTCGCACAATCTATTCTAATTCATTCATACGAGCTAATATAATTCATTCGTACGATCCATTGTAATTCATTCGCACGATCTATTCTTATTCATTCTTATGAGCTATTCTATTTCATTCGTACGATTGTTTCCATTCCTATTCATTTGTACAAATGAATTAGAATGGATCGTATGAATGAATTAGAAGGGATACATTCGTACGAATGAATTAGAATAGATCGTGCGAATGAATTAGAATGGATCATATTCGTACGAATGACTTAGAATTAGATTAGAATGGATCGTATGAATGAATTAGAATGGATCGTGCGAATGAATTAGAATGGAAACATTCGTACGAATGAATTAGAATAGCTTGTACGAATGAATTAGAATAGATCGTGCGAATGAACTAGAATGGATCGTACGAATGAATTAGAATGGATACATTCATACCAATGAATTAGAATGGATCGTACGAATGAATTAGAATAGATCATACGAATAAATTAGAATAGTTTGTGTGAATGTATTAGAATGATTCGTACGAATAAATTAGAATAGATCGTGCGAATGACTTAGAATGGATCGTACGAATGAATTAGAATAGATCGTGCGAATGAATTAGAATGGATTGTACGAATGAATTAGAATAGATCATGTGAATGAATTAGAATGGATCGTACGAATGTATTAGAATGGATCGTGCGAATGAATTAGATTGGATCGTACAAATGAATTAGCTTGGATTGTACGAATGAATTTGAATAGATCCTGCAAATGAATTAGAATGGATCGTACGAATGAATTAGAATGGATCGTATGAATGAATTAGAATGGATCGTGCGAATGAATTAGAATAGATCATTCAAATGAATTAGAAAGGATCGTATGAATGAATTAGAATGGACCATCGAATGAATAAGAATGGATCGTGCGAATGTATTAGAATGGATCGTATGAATGAATTTGAATGGATCGTGCGAATGAATTAGAATGGATCGTGCGAATGTATTAGAATGGATCATACGAATGAATTAGAATGGATCATGCGAATGAATTCGAATGGATCGTGCGAATGAATTAGAATGGATCGTACAAATGAATTAAAATGGATCCTACGAATGAATCAAAATAGATCGTGCGAATGACTTAGAATGGATCGTGCGAATGAATTAGAATGGATCGTACGAATGAATCAGAATGGATCGTATGAATGCATTAGAATAGCTCGTACGAATGATTTAGAATAGATCGTGCGAATGTATTAGAATGGATCGTACGAATGAATTATAATGGATCGTGCAAATGAATTAGAATGGATCGTGCGAATGAATTAGAATGGATCGTGCGAATGAATTAGAATGTCACGATCCATTCTAATTCATTCGTATGATCTATTCTAATTCATTCTTACGATCCATCCTCATTCATTCGCATAATCCATTCTAAGTTATTTGCACGATCTATTATAATTCATTCGTACGATCTATTCTAATTCATTCGTCTGATCCATTCTTATTTATTCGCATGATCCATTCTAATTCATTCGCATGATCCATTCTAATTCTTTCGCACGATCCATTCTAAGTCATTCGCACGATCCATTCTAATACATTCGCACAATCTATTCTAATTCATTGGTACGATCCGTTCTAATTCATTCGCACGATCTAATCTAATTCATTCGTACAATGCATTCTAAATCACTCGCACAATTTATTCTAATTCATTCGTACGAGCTTTTCTAATTAATTTGTACGAGCTATTCTAATTCATTTGCAGATCCATTCTAATTCATTCGTGCGATCTATTCTAATACATTCGTACCAATGAATTAGAATGGATCGTACGAATAAATTAGAATGGATCGTACGAATGAATTAGAATAGATCGTGCGAATGAATTAGAATGGATCATACGAATGAATTAGAATAGATCGTGCGAATGAATTAGAATGGATCGTGCGAATAAATTAGAATGGATCGTACGAATGAATTAGAATAGATCGTGCGAATGAATTAGAATGGATCGTGACATTCTAATTCATTCGCAAGATCCATTCTAATTCATTCGCACGATCGATTCTAATTCATTCATAAGATCCATTCTAATACATTCGCATAATCTATTCTAAGTCATTCGCATGATCTATTCTAATTCATTCGTATGATCCATTCTAATTCATTGGTACGAATGTATCCATTCTAATTCATTGGTACGAATGAATCCAATCTAATTCATTCGTACGATCCAATCTAATTCATTCGCATGATCTATTCTAATTCATTCTTACGATCCATTCTAATTAATTCGCATGATCTATTCTAATTCATTCGTACGGGCTTTTCTAATTCATTCAAACTAACTATTCTAATTCATTCACAGGATCTCTTCTAATTAATTCTTACGATCCATTCTAATTCATTCATACGATCCATTCTAATACATTCGCACGAGTTATTCTAATTAATTCGTACGATCCATTCTAATTCATTAGTACGATCCATTCTAATTCATTCGCACAATCCATTCTAATTCATTCGTACGAGCTATTCTAATTCATTCGTACGATCCATTCTAATTCATTCGTACGATCTATTCTAACTCATTCGTACGATCTGTTGGGGGTGATTGAAACCCGATCAGGAGTTCGCTCTCCCGTGCTCACCCAGTCATCTTGACAGGGAGCGGGATCCACATTGGGCTGAAGGGGCCCAGGGCAAGCTCGTTCAGAAGCTCGCCCAAAGTTCGCCCAGGAGCTCGCCCAAAAGCTCGCTCTCACAGCCCGTGAGGAGCTCGCCCCGCTTGGAGCTGGATGGACACCTTGTATCTGAGTGCAGCTCGCCCCGCCAAGAGCTGGCGTTCCCCCAGACCCCCCCAGGAGCTCGCCCAAAGTTCGCCCAGGAGCTCGCCCAAAAGCTCGCTCTCACAGCCCGTGAGGAGCTCGCCCCGCTTGGAGCTGGATGGACACCTTGTATCTGAGTGCAGCTCGCCCCGCCAAGAGCTGGCGTTCCCCCAGACCCCGCAGGAGCACGACCAAATTCTGTAAATGGCTTAGACAAAGAGCGCGAAGGAGCTCGCCAATGCTCGCTCAGGAGCCCGCCAAAAGCTCGCTCAGGAGCTCGCCAAAGCTCGCTCAGGAGCTCGCCCAAGCTCGCTCAGGAGCTCGCCAATGCTCGCTCAGGAGCTCGCCAATGTTCGCTCAGGAGCTCGCCAATGCTCGCTCAGGAGCTCGCCAAATGCTCGCTCAGGAGCTCGCCAATGCTCGCTCAGGAGCTCGCCAAATGCTCGCTCAGGAGCTCGCCAATGCTCGCTCAGGAGCTCGCCAATGCTCGCTCAGGAGCTCGCCAATGCTCGCTCAGGAGCTCGCCCGAGCTCGCTCAGGAGCTCGCTCGAGCTCGCTCAGGAGCTCGCTCAAGCTCGCTCAGGAGCTCGCCAAGCTCGTCCAGACCCCTGTTTATCGAAGAGGTCGCTCCTGCGAGGTCCGACTCTTGATAAAAGTGGAGGGAAGGACGGAGCAACGGAGGATGAGCTCGCCTTAGCTTCCCACCTGAGGTCGCCCACAATAGAGCAGCATAAGGATTACCAGGTGTCAAGCACCCACTGAAGCTACGTGGACGTTTGCAGTCCATGGAAGCCCATCGGAGTCGGTTTGAAACCTCCCAGACTTGAACATTCTAGAAGATTCCCCTGGCGGCAACAGTACAGCAGCAGTTGTCCCCCACTACTTCGTCAGGCGAGCTAGACGACAAAGAATGTCAGGAGCTCAAGTACCAAGGACTGTCAGATCCACGTGAGCCAGCACGTGGGGGCCTAGAAGGTGCCGGAAACAGCTTCCACGCGTCGTAACTAGATAGGTCGCCCATGTCTATAAATACACACCCCCAGGCTCCAAAGTACAGGTTCGAAATCCCTTTCCCTACCACTTTGGTATACAACAGCTCTCCGTTGTGCTACCGTGACTGACTTGAGCGTCGGAGGGTCTGCGCTCCTAAGGGAGCCAGCCGTTCTCACGTTTCTCTTTTCTTGGTCTTACAGGTTGCTCGCAAGGACCAGGAAAAATCCCCCAAACATTTGGCGCCGTCTGTGGGATTTCGAACTGGTTCCTGTGAGAACGCCCACGACCATACGGTTGTGAGTGGACGACCTTCATAACCCCAAAGATGGCTCCGGCGACAAGGGGGCGCAGGCGGGCGAGGGCCCGTATGGGATCAGTGCACAGCGAACCCCCCGCTGAGACTCCCCAACCTTTTGTCCCGCTCAGTGACCAGCTCCTGTTGGAGATGTTGGCCACCCAGCGGGCGATGATGGAGGAGTTGACGCGCTTGCGTCAGGCTCCGGCGGCTAGCCGGCGGTCAGGACCTTCGAGGCCCGCGTCCCCCGCGCGACCTCCCGTCTCCTCGCGTCTGCCCACGACCGCCCCAGCACGGCGAACTTCCCGACCGAAGCCCCCGGATGAGAGGACGGCCGTGCGTGGAGCGAAGGAGACCCCACTCACAAGGTTGCAGAAGCTTGTAACACAGCGGTCCAGCAACCAGGCGACCTCGCGTGCAACCATCCCTCGCCGACGTAGCCGGAGCGTCGACTCTGACGGATCAGAGGCGAGGTCTCAAGAGAGGGATCGCGACCCGCGTCATCGGCGACGAGGGAAAGAGCCTGCGGTGACTCTACCTTCCGAACCTCGAGAGGTGACGGCCTCTCACAGACCAACCGCCTCGCTGAAGGGATCCGCGCGCGAGCAGCCAGGAGGCCGCCGATTGGTGGCTCCCGAGGGTCGCCGTGGGGTGGATCCGACCCTTCCTAGAGGGAGTGCGCACGAGCGCCTAGGACCTGCGCAGTCGCCTTTGGGATTTCTCCCCGGGCACTGGCAGCAACTTAGTGCGCCAGTGGATTTACTGGAGGACCTCGCCGCCCACGGAGGAAGCTCGCCTTTCACCAGCGAGGTCCATCGAGGGGGTTTTCCTCACCACTGGACCCCCCCGAAGTTTGTATTGTTCGACGGGTCGCAAGATCCCGTCGACCATCTCTTGGCCTACAGGAAACTTCTATTTTTCCGGGACCAGGACCATGTCCTGTGTCGCGCGTTTCCAAGCAGTCTGACCGGATCGGCATTGAATTGGTTCCACAAGCTGCCGTCCGGCGTGATCCCCAACTTTCCAACTCTCTCTAGGCTATTCCTGGAGCAGTATCGCTGCAACAGGCAGCCCCCGAAGAGGATCGAATCTCTGTTCACTCTGGCCATGGGAGCTCGCGAAACGCTCCGATGCTTCGCAACGCGATTCCGAAGCGCTTACCTCGCTCTGGAAGACGCGGCGGGCCAGGATCGTACCGCGGTGAGCGCCTTCAGAAGCGCCCTCCCCGAGGGGGGCAAGCTTCATGACGCCTTGGTGATCAAGGACCCTCGCACAATGGTCGAACTGTTCGCCCTGGTCCAGCAGCACATCAAGCTCGAGGATGCGGTGCTAGATCGGAAGGGAAAGGCGGTAGAACAGTGACCTCCTCCAGCTTTGCGACCTCTTGTCGTTAAAGCCGTGGAGAGGAGGGAGGTGCCACTTGCGGTACCCTTGCCCGGACCGGTTGCAGCTCCTGCAATACAGCCCGCTGAAGCACCCGCGGCGGTCGCTGGAAGGCCGGCGAACTGGCGCTTGCCTCCGGGACCTGGGGAGCGGGACTTCACCGTGCTGACTCACTCGCCAGGGCAAATTTTCCATCAGATTCGGAATAAGCCTTTCTTCCAGTATCCGCCACCCCTACAGGTCGGAGAGCCCGGCTCTACCGACAACTCGCGGCGATGCGCTTTTCATCGAAGCCCTGGGCATCACACTAATAGATGCCGGGCTCTGAAAAACCACCTGGAGGACTTGATCGCGCTGGGGCATCTGACCCAATTTATCTCGCTCCCAAGGAGGTTCGAGGTGATTCCAGAACGAGCTCCTCGGGAGGGAGATCGCCCAGGACTCGCGGAGCCCGCCTTACCTCCTCCTCCCCCGGGAGGACCGGCGATCTGCCACACCATTAGCGGGAGGTTGAGCGGCCCTAGATCAAGTAATGAAGCCCGCCGGCGAGTAAGGGAGATGGAGCGGGCGCAGAAGGTATTTTCTGTCTCCCTAACCCCTACTTTACTTCAAGCACCAAGGATGGAAGCCCGCGATTTCCTCTGGTTTTCAGAGGATGACATGGCTGGGGTTGTCACGCCCCACAATGACCCCCTCGTCATACGCCTGATGATGGCAAACATCGAGGTGAGGCGAGCTCTAGTAGATTCAGGAAGCGCCGTTGACATCCTTTTCCTGTCGGCCTACCTGCGAATGGGGTTGAGACTCGTCGACTTGTCTCCCTCGACGAGCTCCCTCAGTGGCTTCACCGGAGAGGTCGCCAAAGTAGCGGGAGAGATAACCCTTACCGTGACAGCGGGCCCGGAAGCTCGCCAAGTCCGCTTCGCGGTAGTTGACGGGAGTTCGGCCTTTAACGCCATCCTCGGGCGGCCTTGGTTAAGGCAGATGAAGGCGGTGTCGTCACCCAACCATCAGGCCCTCAAATTCCCGACAGCGAGCGGGATTGTAGTCATTCGGGGAGATCAAGTAATCGCGACCAGATGCGAGCAAGATGCTCCTCACCTCATGGACTTGGAAGTCGCCGAGGCCAAGAGGCCCGCGCCATCCTAGCAATTACCGCTCGCAACGGCCGAGCTCCCGGGGAGCCCGCCGGGGACCTCCTCGCCTTATTCCCCTGCTCCATCCCCGGGTGGGAGCGGTGCGGACCTTAAGTCGAAGGAGGGTCGCCTGACAACCCCCAGGAGAGGAAGTTTTCCGGTGGCCGAACCACTTCAAGAGATCGACGTGGGCGGCGCAGAAGGGCCAAGAATTGTTAGTCTTGGGACCTCGTTAACCGAGGGCGAGGTCCAAGCCATAACCAGCTTGCTCAGGGAATACCGCGACGTATTCGCCTGGAGCTTCGCGGACATGCCAGGGATTGACCCGGAGGTCGCCTGTCATCGTCTGCATATCGCGAAGGAGTTCTCGCCGGTCAAGCAGAAAGCTCGGCACATACCTGCAGCGAAGTCCGTTGCAGTGGCGGCAGAGATAGATAAGCTGGAGTGAGCCGGCTTCATCCGCGAGGCACATTTCCCCGAGTGGATCTCCAATATCGTGGCGGTGCCTAAGAAGAGCGGAGCGGTCAGAGTGTGCATCGACTTCTCCGACCTCAACAAGGCATGCCCGAAGGACGGATTTCCTCTTCCGAGAATCGGCGCACTGGTTGATGCAGCTGTCGGGTTCCGAGCTCTGTCCTTCATGGATTGATACTCATGGTATAACCAAATACCCCTCCATCCTGAAGATCAGGAGAAGACCGCTTTCTACTCCGGAGCGGGCTACCAGAAGCTCTACTGCTATCGAGTGATGCCCTTCGGACTCAAGAACGCTGGAGCGACCTACCAAAGGTTAGTCACTCGCATGTTTAAAAATCAGATCGGCAGAAATGTCGAGGTCTATGTGGACGACCTTCTGGTAAAAAGTCGAGAGCGAGGAGGGCATGTCGCCGACCTCCGCGAAACCTTTGAGATATTGAGAAAGTTTCAAATGAGGCTGAACCCGGCGAAGTGCGCATTCGGGGTGACTTCGGGGAAATTCCTCGGGTAACTGGTCACCCACAGGGGGATCGAGGCCGACCCTGGGCAAATCCGAGCACTTGTCGAAATGCCCGCACCGAGAACCCGGCAAGAAGTCCAGAGATTGAGCGGACGAATCGCCGCGCTCAACCGGTTTATATCTAAATCCTCAGACAATTGCCGACCTCTTTTCGAGCTGCTGCGAAAAGGAGCGAGCATTTGCTGGGATGAAAATTGCGAGCGCGCCTTTCAGAAGATGAAGGATTATCTCGCGAGCCCGCCCATCCTAGCAGCACCAAAAGATGGCGCCGAGCTTGGCGTGTATCTCGCGGTCACGGAGAACGCCGTAAGTGGGGTCTTGGTAGTAGAAGAAGCAAAGGTAGAGCGGCCTGTCTATTTTGTGAGCCACACGATGCTTCCCGCCGAGCTCCGGTATCGACCAATCGAGAAGGTCGCTTTGGCTTTGGTCCTTACCGCGAGGAAGCTTCACCCCTACTTCTCGGCGCATACCGTCAAAGTCATCACGGAGCACCCCCTAAAGAGCGCCCTCTCCAGGCCTTCGGTAGCCGGCAGGTTGTATCGATGGTCTGCCGAGCTCGCCGCCTATGGATTGGAGTATGTCCCTCGAGTTGCTGTCAAAGGGCAGGTTCTCGCCGATTTTTTAGCAGACTTCCCCATAGAAGAGCCAGTCCAGTACCAGGAGGATGAGCTAACTGAGGCACACCCTGGGAAGGCGAGGTTCTTGGACAACCAAGGCGAGCGTCCTCCAAATGAGCATCCAGAGGCGATGGGATGGAAATTGTTTGTCAATGGTTCCTCCAACGCTTTGGGAGCGGGGATCGGGGTCGCTCTGATCGCCCAAGAGGTGCTGCTCGAGGAATCAGTCCGGCTGGATTTCGCCGCTACTAACAATGAAGCAGAGTACGAGGCGTTACTGGCAGGTCTGGAGCTCGCTCAAGAGGTAGGCGCCAAACGCTTAAAAGTCTTTAGTGATTCCCAGCTAATTATTTGCCAAATCAATGGGGAGTACGCCTCCCGGGATGCACGAATGGCGATCTACGTTGATCTGGTGAAAAGCAAGGCCGCGGAGTTCGAAAAGATCTCTTTCGAGCAAATTCCGCGAGCCGATAATAGGCGAGCTGATGCCTTGGCAAACGCCGCCTCCTTGCTGGGAACATCGGAAGCTCGCCATATTCTCATTGAAGTCCAGAATCAGTCTCGGCTCCAGCTGGCGGAGCTCGCAGTTAACCAAGTTTCTGCCGACGTATCTCCTGGCGGGTGGATTGCTCTCATTCTTCGTTTCCTTCAGAAGGGCGAGCTTCCCGAAGGTAAAGAGGAAGCCCGGCGATTGGAGAAATGCGCTGGTCGCTATCTCATTCGTTGGGATCGCCTTTTTCGGAGGTCGTTTGGCGGGCCAAACCTTCGTTGCATCGAAAGCCCGGAGACCGAAGAAGTTCTGAATTGCATCCACTCTGGCGAGCTGGGAAACCACGCTGGTGGGCGATCTCTAGCTGCGAAAGTTCGAAGGCAAGGGTACTGGTGGCCCACTCTGGAGCAGGACGCTTTGAAGGCCGCTCAGAGGTGCATCCAATGCCAGAAGCACGCCACGACGAACCATATGCCTGCAGAAGAGCTGCACCCTCTGGCGAGCCCCTGGCCTTTCCAGCAATGGGGGTTGGACATTGTGGGACCTTTCCCTGTGTCTACCCGACAGAAGAAATTCATCTTAGTAGCTACGGACTACTTCACCAAATGGGTGGAAGCGGTCCCGCTAGCTAAGATTGGTGAGAAGCAAGTCAAAGACTTCCTTTGGAAGAATATTTTCTGTCGCTTTGGGCTACCCCGAGTGCTCATCACCGACAATGGTCGCCAGTTCGACAATCGCTTGATCAGAAGCTTTTGCATCGAATACAGGGTCGACCTAAGGTTCTCGTCTCCGAGGTACCCTCAAAGCAACGGGCAGGCCGAAGCAACGAACCGAGTAATCCTAGATAACCTCAAGAAAAGGTTGGAAGGAAAGAAAGGACTATGGGAGCAGGAGCTCGACGGCGTGCTGTGGGCCTATCGTACCACTCCACGTCGCTCGACCGGCGAATCGCCTTTCAGCCTGACTTACGGGTGTGAAGCCGTGCTGCCCATCGAAGCCGAGCTGCCAACGGAAAGAAAGCTTGCTGCAGGTGAGGTCGATAACGACGTTCTGCTCGCCGACTCCCTAGACCAGCTCAAAGAAAGACGAGAGCGCGCCAATCTACATCTCGCTGGGTACCGACAAGAAATGAAGCGCGCCTATGACAAAAGAGTCCGCCATCGGGCATTCAAAACCGGGGACATGGTGATGAGAAAGGTGTTCGCAAACACGCAGGAGCCTAATGCAGGGAAGCTCGCGGCGAACTGGGAGGGTCCCTACATAATACACGAAGCGCGTGGCTCGGGGGCTTACCAGTTGATGACCGCTGAAAGCGATTTGTTAGAGCGGCCTTGGAATGCTTTGCACCTTCGCAAGTTCTATGCCTAAGTGAATTTTTGTAAATTATCGTTTGAAGTTATGAATGAATGATGGGATTTTCCACAACGAACTCCACCCGGAAGCTCGCTGCACCAAGAGCTCGCTTGATCTACAAAGCAGTCCGCCGTTGTGCGGACTTAAAGCAAGACCGGAATCCTCAGAGGCAGCCAGTGGGCGACCTTGAGCTTCCCGGGGCAGTCCGCCGTTGTGCGGACTTAAAGCAAGACCGGGATCCTCAGAGGCAGCCAGTGGGCGACCTTGAGCTTCCCGGGGCAGTCCGCCGTTGTGCGGACTTAAAGCAAGACCGGGATCCTCAGAGGCAGCTAGTGGGCGACCTTGAGCTTCTCGGGGCAGTCCGCCGTTGTGCGGACTTAAAGCAAGACCGGGATCCTCAGAGGCAGCCAGTGGGCGACCTTGAGCTTCTCGGGGCAGTCCGCCGTTGTGCGGACTTAAAGCAAGACCGGGATCCTCAGAGGCAGCCAGTGGGCGACCTTGAGCTTCCCGGGGCAGTCCGCCGTTGTGCGGACTTAAAGCTAGACCGGGATCCTCAGAGGCAGCCAGTGGGCGACCTTGAGCTTCCCGGGGAATTCCGCTGCCCAAGAGGACTCTAAGCCTAACTAGGATCCTTCGCGTTCACCTGCCATGAACGGAAGCATCCTGGCGTTGGCGTACCCCTCGAAGGGCGAGCCCGCCGAACAGGACCATCGAGAGAAATTAACCGGGCAGGGGGCAGCTAGCACTTATTAGTTTTCTTTTAAAAAAAAATAAAAATGGTTTAAGTCTCTGAGTGTAGGGAAGTTTTTGAAGTCTTTTTGGTTTGCTTAAACGTTTTCCGGGCTCAGAAACTTGTCGAGTTTTTGCGAGCATGCCGAGTTTTTCGTATTGCATATGTTTTAAAAACAAAAAGATTGAATCGAATTAGCCGCCTCGCCCGGGGTATCACTCTCGAGGTCGCTGTGAACTCCTAGAGCGGACTCATGAGCAACGCAAAGAAAGATAAAAAGACACAAAGTCGAGCTTAAAAAGATGAAAATTTTATTGATAGACGAGAATTACAAAAACAGTTGCAAAGCTGCGAGCTCAAGGCTTGCTTGTCTCCGCCCCACTGTCGTCTCTTCGGCGCCGCTTCTTCGACCTTTCGGTCTTGTATTTCTCCACAGCGGCCAGGGCGCCTTTCTTGAGGAGATCGTCCAGTTGAGTTTGGAGGCGGTCTTGCTGAGCCCGAAGGCCGTTGGCGTGCGTCTCCTTCAAGGCAGCGATCTCCGTCTTCAGAGCAGCAACCTCGCCTTAAAGTTGAGCCGCCTCCCGCTGCGCGACCTCCCGGGCGGACACAGCTTCGTCTTGCTCCGCCTTGGCCTTGAAGAGGGCGGTAGCGGACAGGCCTTTGGCTACCTCGGCCATGGCGAGGCCTGACGCCAGGGTTTTGACCCTGCGGTGCAGTGCCTCTGACTCCGCCTTCAGCTCCTCGGAGCCCTTGGCTAGCTGGAACTCGTGGATGTGCTCGTCCACCTTGCGCTCAGACCCCCGAAGGGAATCATCGAACAAAGCGGCCAGCGCCTTCCCGGCCCCAGCGACCTCCGCGGCCAGCGCCTGGCTCTGCTTCTCCGCCTGCATAAGAAAGGTGAAGAGGTTAGCAAGAATTGAGACTAAAATTTACCCAGACAGGTGCGGAGCGTACCTCGTCCAGGCGCTCGCTTATAGAAGCGAAGGGAGCTCGCGCGAAAACGTTGCGGCCCAGCAGCTGCCGCACGTAGTGGGGCGCCCTCCCTTCCTCCACAGAGGAACCCGCGCTGGGACCGCCGGGAGCTCCGGAAAGAGGGGGCACGCCGGGAGGAGTGGGGGCTATCACCTCCCCCGGGCGAGCTCCTGCTCCTGGCGGGCTCGGAGGGTCCGCCGTGGCCCCCTTGGCCTCCGACTCCGAGCTGAAGGACTCGGAATCGGAGCCAATGTCTACGAAACTCGGGGACCTGTAGACCAGGTCCCCTAAGCCCTGCTGGGAGCCCGCTCCCTCCTGGCCCTCTGCAGGAGGCGAGGTCGGAGGGGCGGGGGCTGGAGCGGCCTCCGGTGTAAAGGCCGCGGGAGGAGGAGCCGACACCGGCAAGGAGGTCGCAGCGACGGCGTCTGACTCGCCCTGCTGGATCCCTGCCCCGTCGGCGGGAGATGGCGGCTCCTGCCCGCTTGACCCCGCCCCTGGTACGGGAGCTGATGGAGTCGCGGGCTTCTCCACTTGGGCGGAAGCAGAAGGCTCCGCCTGGGAAGGCTGAGGAGCGGGCTCTTCCTCCTCGGGGCCTGAGGCCTCTTCCGCGGAGTCCGTCCAGCTGGGCTCCGAGTTCAAGCCCGCCTCCTCCAGCGCTTTCTGCCGTTGCGCCGCCTGGACGTTAGAAGGCGCGGGCCCCGCACGCTTGGCCTTCTTCTTCCCGCGCGCCTCCATCTCCGGCGTCATCACTGCTACACGAAGCGGCACGGTCAGATCGCCCGGAAAGTAGCCCATTAAAATTTGAGCCATCCCGGATTCGACTTCCGCCATGGTTAGCGGGAGGTCGATGTTCGGGTCGTCGGGCTCGACCATTTGGATCTTTCGGGGGACTATGGGAGTTGGGGCAGTGGGCTGACCTGGGCCGGCGTCCGGGCGAGGAGGTGGCGGGGGAGCGGCGGCTTCACCCTGGCGGAGCATCTCTAGGGTGTCGGGGTCGTCGAAGCGGATGGGCGAGGCCCGCCTCCGTGCTACCTTCTTGCGGGGGTTGCCTCCGGAGCTCCCTGCCCCCTTGCTGGCCCCTTTAGAGGGAGGAGGGGCGTTCTGCATCGGCGGAATAGCGCCGACCTCCTCCTCTTTCTTCTTCCGGACCACTTTCTGCTTCAGCAGAATAGCGCCGGTCTTCCCGTCCTTCAGCTGGAAGGCGAAATCGGGAGCGGTGATCTTCTCTGGAGTCCGCCCACCAAGGTAGTGGAGGATCGCCTCGTCCAGAGACTTCTCCCGATCGGGAGCGATGCACTTCTTCTTCCCCGCCTTGTAGAAGGAGATCTCCCGGAAGACCGCCGTCGGAGGAACCCCAGGGTGAGCCGGGACTCCGCTGTGCCGCCCGCGCCAGTTGCCAACCGCCACGAAGGGATGGTCCTTCCAGTGGCGGTCCTTGCTCTCGACGGTGGAGAAGGGGAGCACCTCGCCAGGCCGCCCGGCAAGATAGAAGTAGCCGCAGCCCACGGTGCTGTAGACCGGCGAGGGCTTGAGGAGCCACTTTTTGAGCAAGTAGCTCAGTGGGATCCTCGCATTCAGAGCGGTCTCCAGCTGAGACAACCCGTAGAGTATCCCCCAGGAGTTTCCTGAGAGTTGGGCGGGGCAAAGACCCGTCAACTCCAGGAGCTCCCCGGCGAGATGACTCAGGGGGAACCGCAGCCCGGACCACAGCAGCCCGACAGAAGCTACTGTGCCCTGGGACGGCCTCCCCGAGAGTGGCATCTCGGCGACGACGATCTCCCGAGGGAGATCGATCGCCGCCCGGATACTATCCCCGACGGGCACCCCGATCGGGTTCTGCAGCCATACCACCGCCCTCTCAGCGGCGGGCTCAGAGGCTTGGGCGGCGGTAGCAGCGGCGGCAACGGCAGCAGCAACGTCGGAAGCAGAAGCCATTAGAGCAGGAAGAGAGAGCGAGCTGGAAGCAAGAAAGAGAGAGCGAGCTGGAGAGAAGGGAGAGCTGTTTTCACGCGACGGTAGAAATCGCCCCCCATCCCCTATTTATAGGCGAGTGAGAGACAGGTGAATCGATCCGCAGTTAATGCCCGAGCGCACTCAGCGAGGCGACGTGACGACAGACGAAGCGACAGCTCGCTTCTTTCCAATCGTCGAGCGCCACGTGGGCCACGCGTGGAAAAAGCTGCGCCGGCACCGACGCTGTCATTTACTGACAGAAGCAGAGCGAATGAGGAGGAAACACGTGTCTCGCGCCGATCGGGATCTCATGATGAGATTCATTGTATCCGCCTTGAGCCTCGCGCTGCATTCAAGACGAAGCGACCGTTGGAGATTTGGTGCGATACCCAAGTCACAAGATCGCTCGCAGCAGGAGCCCGCAGCTCACCCGACGCAGACCCTGGCCGCATGTGACAAGCTCGCATTGGAGGGAGATCGCTCGTGGCTGACGCTCGCGGCTCGCCCAGCGTTTGTGAAGTACTGGCAGTCAAAGCTCTCGGCGTAGATCGCTCGCGGCAGGTGCCAGCAGCTCGCCCGACGCCGACCCTGACCGCGTGTGGCAAGCCCGCGCCGGAAGGAGATCGCTCGTGGCTGACGCTCGCGGCCCGCCCAGCGTTTGTGAAGTACTGACAGTCTAAACTCTCGACGCGGATTGCCCATAGCTACTATCTCCGCCCCGCCAGAAAACTGTTGCAGCAGACATTGATATCAGGCACATTACAAGGGGTAGGAGCTCGCTAAGACTCCTGAGCAAGCGTCAAGTCTCCTTGGTCGCTCCCTCAGGAGGGGGTAATGTTGGGGGTGATTGAAACCCGATCAGGAGTTCGCTCTCCCGTGCTCACCCAGTCATCTTGACAGGGAGCGGGATCCACATTGGGCTGAAGGGGCCCAGGGCAAGCTCGTTCAGAAGCTCGCCCAAAGTTCGCCCAGGAGCTCGCCCAAAAGCTCGCTCTCACAGCCCGTGAGGAGCTCGCCCCGCTTGGAGCTGGATGGACACCTTGTATCTGAGTGCAGCTCGCCCCGCCAAGAGCTGGCGTTCCCCCAGACCCCCCCAGGAGCTCGCCCAAAGTTCGCCCAGGAGCTCGCCCAAAAGCTCGCTCTCACAGCCCGTGAGGAGCTCGCCCCGCTTGGAGCTGGATGGACACCTTGTATCTGAGTGCAGCTCGCCCCGCCAAGAGCTGGCGTTCCCCCAGACCCCGCAGGAGCACGACCAAATTCTGTAAATGGCTTAGACAAAGAGCGCGAAGGAGCTCGCCAATGCTCGCTCAGGAGCCCGCCAAAAGCTCGCTCAGGAGCTCGCCAAAGCTCGCTCAGGAGCTCGCCCAAGCTCGCTCAGGAGCTCGCCAATGCTCGCTCAGGAGCTCGCCAATGTTCGCTCAGGAGCTCGCCAATGCTCGCTCAGGAGCTCGCCAAATGCTCGCTCAGGAGCTCGCCAATGCTCGCTCAGGAGCTCGCCAAATGCTCGCTCAGGAGCTCGCCAATGCTCGCTCAGGAGCTCGCCAATGCTCGCTCAGGAGCTCGCCAATGCTCGCTCAGGAGCTCGCCAATGCTCGCTCAGGAGCTCGCCCGAGCTCGCTCAGGAGCTCGCTCAAGCTCGCTCAGGAGCTCGCCAAGCTCGTCCAGACCCCTGTTTATCGAAGAGGTCGCTCCTGCGAGGTCCGACTCTTGATAAAAGTGGAGGGAAGGACGGAGCAACGGAGGATGAGCTCGCCTTAGCTTCCCACCTGAGGTCGCCCACAATAGAGCAGCATAAGGATTACCAGGTGTCAAGCACCCACTGAAGCTACGTGGACGTTTGCAGTCCATGGAAGCCCATCGGAGTCGGTTTGAAACCTCCCAGACTTGAACATTCTAGAAGATTCCCCTGGCGGCAACAGAACAGCAGCAGCTGTCCCCCACTACTTCGTCAGGCGAGCTAGACGACAAAGAATGTCAGGAGCTCAAGTACCAAGGACTGTCAGATCCACGTGAGCCAGCACGTGGGGGCCTAGAAGGTGCCGGAAACAGCTTCCACGCGTCGTAACTAGATAGGTCGCCCATGTCTATAAATACACATCCCCAGGCTCCAAAGTACAGGTTCGAAATCCCTTTCCCTACCACTTTGGTATACAACAGCTCTCCGTTGTGCTACCGTGACTGACTTGACCGTCGGAGGGTCTGCGCTCCTAAGGGAGCCAGCCGTTCTCACGTTTCTCTTTTCTTGGTCTTACAGGTTGCTCGCAAGGACCAGGAAAAATCCCCCAAACACGATCTATTCTAATTCATTGGTACGAATGTATCCATTCTAATTTATTCGTACGATCCATTCTAATTCATTCGTACGATCCATTCTAATTCATTCGTACGATATTATCTAATTCATTCGTACGAGCTATTCGTACGAATAAATTAGAATAGATCGTGCGAATGACTTAGAATGGATCGTGCGATTGAATTAGAATGGATACATTCATACCAATGAATTAAAATAGATCGTACGAATGAATTAGAATAGATCATACGAATTTATTAGAATGGATCGTACGAATTAATTAGAATAGCTCGTACGAAGGAATAAGAGTAGATTGTGCGAGTGAATTAGAATGGATCATACGAATGAATTAGAATGGATCGTACGAATGAATTAGAATAGCTCGTGCGAATGTATTAGAATGGATCATACGAATGAATTAGAATGGATCGTACGAATGAATTATCATGGATCGTGCGTATGAATTAGAATAGCTCGTACGATTGAATTAGAATAGTTCGTACGAATGAATTAGAATAGATCGTGCAAATGAATTAGAATGGATCGTACGAATGAATTAGAATAGATTGTATGAATGAATTAGATTGGATCATACAAATGAATTAGATTGGATCGTACGAATGAATTAGAATTGCTCGTACGAATGAATTAGAATAGATCATGTGAATGAATTAGAATGGATCGTACGAATGAATTAGAATGGATACATTCGTATCAATGAATTAGAATGGATCGTACGAATGAATTAGAATAAATCATGCGAATGACTTAGAATAGATTTTGCGAATATATTAGAATGGATCATACGAATGAATTAGAATGGATCGTGCGAAAGAATTAGAATGGATCGTGCGAATGAATTAGAATGGATCGTGCGAATGAATTGGAATGTCACGATCCATTCTAATTCATTCGCATGATCTATTCTAATTCATTCGTATGATTCACTCTAATTCATTCGCATTATCCATTCTCAGTCATTCACAAGATCTATTCTGATTCATTCGTACGATCCATTCTAATTCATTCGCATGATCTATTCTAATTCATTCGTACGAGCTGTTCTAATTCATTGGTACGATCTATTCTAATTCATTCGTACGATCCATTCTAATTCATTCGCACAATCTAATTTAATTCAATCGTACGGTCCATTCGAATACATTCGCACGATCCATTCTAATTCATTCAAATACATTCCCATAATCTATTCTAATTCATTCGTATGAGCTATTCTAATTCAATCTTACGATCCATTCTAGGTCATTCGCACGATCTATTCTAATTCATTTGTACGATCCATTCTAATTCAATCGCATGATCTATTATAATTCATTCGTACGAGCTATTCTAATTAATTGGTACGATCCATTCTAATTCATTTGTATGATCCATTCTAATTCATTGGTACGAATGTATCCATTCTAATTCATCCGTATGATCCATTCTAATACATTCGCACAATCCATTCTAATTCATTCTAATTATTTGCTCAATCTATTCTAATTCATTCGTACGAGCTATTCTAATTCATTTGTACGATCCATTCTAAGTCATTCGCATGATCTATTCTAATTCTTCGTAAAATCTGTTGAGCAGCTAATTGGTGCGAAATATCTATTCTTTATTATTCTTATTGCGTCAATTTCATACATAAAACTCTCATACTACATGTAAACCGTATGAGTTCTTTGAACTACTGTATAATAGACTTTCATACGGATAAAATGGCATATTAGTTCACTTTCATACACATCATACATGAAATATATGCAGCTCGATAGTCAATTATTCATCATTTTACTATAAGAGACAGATAAGTGTTGTATATTTATTTTGCAGGAAATGGAGTCCTTCCTCGATGCACGAAGCGATAGCTGATCATAACTATGCATTGGACATAAGTCACCCCGTGGCAAAGATAATAAGATAGTGCACACCAATAATTGTCAAGCAGAAGAACTAGCATGTACTGGAAGAAACTGTAAATTATCAGAGCTCATGAAAGAGATGCTCATGACAAGACCGGAACGCACAGCTCAAAAGTGAAGTACTAAAAAGACACACCCGAACTCGGAGTACACCTCAACTGGCCACCTTTTCTCTCTCCTCTCTTCTCTTCTTTATCCTTTCTTTTAGTCATTCTTAAATCCATCTCATCTAATCAAACGTCCGCTGCATGTCCACCAAATCAATCCCAGCCGACCCTTACAATTCAGCCATGTGATCACAGTTCTCTGTCACACCAAACAACCCAACATGCATCATGGCCATTTGTTTCCAATTTCCAAAAACCATGTAATCCATCACACCATAACTGATCCCATGCATGCAGCCCAGCTCCTTCCTACTCTCTTTAACACCCAACCATCCGATCCAATCCTCATGCATGGAAACTCTAGAGCGGATCCCATGCAACATCAAAGCTGTCCCCGATCTCTCTCTCTCACTCTCTCTCCCCATTTCCACCTTTCCTTAATTACCCAAAACCCATCAAACCATGCACAATTAATCCAGCACCACGTGATCCGCATCTAACCCCGGGACTCAACCAAACCATCACAGCCGTCATTCACAAACCTGACCCGATTGTAGCTATCCGATTGCATACGATTTTCTCCTCATTAATTTTCTCTCTCTAAACCCACTTCAATCACAGCCGTCCATGAACCCAGCTGGGTAAATCGTCTCCCCCTCTATCTCCTTAAGACCGCCCAGCCCACTCCCGATTTCTCTCTTCTCTCTCTCTAAAACCGAACGTCTCTCTCTTTCTTAAACAACCAAACCCAGCTGTACCCGGCCAGATCTCCTTCCATTTTTTTCTCTACCCGATCCTCTCTCTAAAATCTGCACACCATCTTCCCTCATTCCCGTTCTCTTTTTCTCTCTCTCTAGTGCCCAACTTGGCAACTTCAATCACAGCCGGTCCTTTCCATTGCATGAGACGAGCAAACCGAGCCCCTCCGATCCACTCTTTTCCATCCGGAGAGCTCATCCCCACCGCCCAGATTTTTCCACTCCCATGCAACCTGATCTAGCTGTCCGTTCTCCTTACTTTCTCTCTCTAAGATCCCGACCCAGCTGTAATGGAGCCACCCATTCCATCCGAGGCCCAGATCTCTCCCTATTTACTCTCAATCGATCTTCTTTCTCTCTCTTCCCATTTCTCTCTTTCCTTTCATATACTATCCGATCCTTCCCCTTTCTCTTACAAATTCTTCTCCTTTATTCTCCCTTTACATCATACCAACCCAAGGGATTTTTACCAAAACTGAAACCTTGGGGTGCAAGCTTGAAGACCCTATAAGTAGGGGGACATGGGCATGAAGAGGAGGAGGATATCATCATCACCATACGAGTTTTTGGAGAGAGCTATCATCAGTTATTTCTTAGAGTGGGTGCGAAATAAGAGCATAGAAGTGCTGTAATTTCTGAAGAAGATTTTCAAAGTAGTAGATGTAACATTTTTTTCTTCGATTCAATAAAATCATCCTTTATT
Organism: Chamaelirium japonicum; assembly: GCA_947650365.1. Classification (NCBI taxonomy): domain Eukaryota; kingdom Viridiplantae; phylum Streptophyta; class Magnoliopsida; order Liliales; family Melanthiaceae; genus Chamaelirium; species Chamaelirium japonicum. The sequence continues at coordinate 473,098 of CANTAL010000093.1, read as the reverse complement.
TATATTTTCTTGCACGTACTTTTCTCTTTCTGCAATGTTTAGCTTTATTCATTTTTCTATTAGCATTCAAACCATGGCCGGCTAAACTCCCTCCCGCCAGGGAGAGGGGTTCAATGCCATGGTAAATAGTTAGTTCTCATCTTGCACTTTACTCTTGATCGTGCTTAACGTCTATGCATCTTTCTTAATTGAATTCTTAAGTGAGAATGAAGCTCACCCGTGTTTCCATTCAATTGGGATTCGGGTGATACTTCACCACTCAAATATTGAATCATTAACTAAGATAGCTAAGATTTTTATCATTATTTTTTATCTAATTTTTATTATATGAATTTTCGCAATTGAATTAGTTTTACTTCTTCACTATAAGAAGAATTCTATTTCGAAATATTGTGAGAATATCATATAATAAAATTATATAAAGGGTGCTTTCACTCGATATCTTCCACTTGAGTCGGTAAACCTTCCGCTCTCAAGTGTGGACAGAAAAGAGTAACATTGCAACGGAACTTTACTCAATATCATGGCTAACAAACCCCTCTCCTGGGCGGATTTTTCTTCTGATAAGTATTTTATTTAAATCTCTAGTTTTTGTTTTGCTTCTTAAAACAAAGTATCTTCAAAATAAATAAAAAAAAATTAATAAAATCCAAACTCCCTTCAATTCAAATTAGTTTTATTTGTGATCTCTTTCCTCTAGGCATCTAATTACGTGTGGTTCGATCCTTACTTGCCATATACTAGTTAAAGTTCTCTGATTTATGTATGCAGGTATTGGTTTTTGATAAAATAGCTTTCATACAACGACAATACGCAAAAAGCTTTCTATCAAAATCCATTCTAATTCATTCGCACGATCTATTCTAATTCATTCGTACGAGCTATTCTAATTCATTGGTACGATCCATTCTAATTCATTCGTACGATCCATTCTAATTCATTCTCACGATCTATTCTAATTCATTCTTACGATCCATTCAAATACATTCGCACAATCCATTCTAATTCATTCTAATACATTCGCACAATCGATTCTAATTTATTCGTACGAGTTATTCTAATACATTCGTACGATCCATTCTCAGTCATTCACACGATCTATTCTAATTCATTCGTACGATCCATTCTAATTCATTCACACGATATATTCTAATTCATTCGTACGAGCTATTCTAATTCATTGGTACGATCCATTCTAATTCATTCGTACGATCCATTCTAATTCATTCGCACGATCTATTCTAATTCATTCGTACGATCCATTTTAATATATTTGCACGATCCATTCTAATTCATTCTAATACATTCACACAATCTATTCTAATTCATTCGTACGAGCTATTCTAATTCATTCGTACGATCCATTCTAAGTCATTCGTACGACCTATTCTAATTCATTAGTACGATCCATTCTAATTCATTCGCACGATCTATTCTAATTCATTCATATGAGTTATTCTAATTCATTGGTATGATCCATTCTAATTCATTCGTACGATCCATTCTTATTCATTCGCACGATCTATTCTTATTCATTCATACGATCCATTCTAATACATTCGGACAATTCATTATAATTAACTCTAATAGATTCGCATAATCTATTCTAATTCATTCGTGCGAGCTATTCTAATTCATTCGTACGATCCATTCTAAGTCATTCGCACGATCTTTTCTAATTCATTCGTTTGATCCTTTCTAATTCATTCGCACGATCTATTCTAATTCATTCGTACGAGCTATTTTAACTCATTGGTATGATCCATTCTAATTCATTCGTACGATCCATTTTAATTCATTTGCATGATCTATTCTAATTCATTCGTACGATCCATTCTAATACATTTGTGCAATCCATTCTAATTCATTCTAATACATTCGCACAATCTATTCTAATTTATTCGTACGGGTTATTGAAATTCATTCGTACGATCCATTTTAAGTCATTCGCACTATCTATTCTAATTCATTCATACCAATGAATTAGAATAGATCATACGAATGAATTAGATTAGATCGTGCAAATGAATTAGAATGGATCATACGAATGAATTAGAATGGATCGTACGAATGAATTAGAATAAAAATATTCGTACAAATGAATTAGAATAGATCGTGTGAATGAATTATAATGGATCGTGCGAATGACTTAGAATGGATCGTACGAATGAATTAGAATGGAAACATTCATACGAATGAATTAAATAGCTCGTACGAATGAATTAGAATAGATTGTGCGAATGCATTAGAATGGATCATGTGAATGAATTAGATTGGATCGTGCGAAAGAATCAGAATAGCTCGTACGAATGAATTAGAATAGATTGTGCGAATGACTTAGAATGGATCGTGCGAATGAATTAGAATGGATCGTACGAATAAATTAGAATAGATCATACGAATGAAATAGAATGAATACCTTCGTACGAATGAATTTGATTAGATCGTGCGAATAAATTAGAATGGATCGTATGAATGAATTAGAATGGATCGTACGAATGAATTAGAATAGCTCGTACGAATGAATTAGAATAGATTGTGCAAATATAATAGAATGGATTGTACAAATGAATTAGAATGGATCGTGTGGATCCATTCTAATTCAATCGCATGATCTATTCTAATTCATTCGTACGAGCTATTCTAATTAATTCACACGATCCATTCAAATACATTTGCACAATCTATTCTAATGAATTAGAATAGATCATACAAATGAATTAGAATAGCTCGTATGAATGAATTAGAATAGCTCTTACGAATGAATTAGAAAAGATCATGCGAATGAATTTGAATGGATCGTACATGCGAATGAATTAGAATGTCATGATCGATTCTAATTCATTCATACGATCATTTCTAATTCATTCACACGATCTATTCTAATTCATTCGCACGATCCATTCTAAGTCATTGGCAAGATCCATTCTAATTCATTCGCATGATTTATTCTAATTCATTGGTACGAGCTATTTTAATTCATTGGTACATTTGTATCCATTGTAATTCATTTGTACAATACAGTCTAATTCATTCTCACAATCTATTCTAATTCATTCGCATGATCCATTCTAATTCGTTCGCACGATCCATTCTAATTCATTCATACGATCCATTCTAATTCATTCGCACGATCTATTCTAATTCAATCGTACGAGCTGTTCTAATTCATTCGTACGAATGTTTTTATTCTAATTTATTCATACGATCAATTCTAATTCATTCGAGTGATCTATTCTAATTCATTCGCACGATCTAATCTAATTCATTCGTACGAAGGTATCCATTCTGATTCATTCGTATGGTCCATTCTAATTCATTAGCACAATCTATTCTAATTCATTCGTACGACCCATTCTAATACATTCACACAATCTATTCTAATTCATTCGTACGAGCTATTCTAATTCATTCGTACAATCCATTCTAATTCTTTCGCACGATCTATTCTAATTCATTCGTATGATCCATTCTAATTCATTCGTACGATCCACTCTAATACATTCGTATAATCTATTCTAATTCATTCATACGATCTATTCTAATTCATTCGTACGATCGATTCTAATTCATTCATACGATCCATTCTAATTCATTCGTACGATCCATTCTAATTCATTCATACAATCCATTTTAATTCATTCGCACGATCTATTCAAATTCATCCGCACGATCCATTCTAATTCATTCGTACGATCTATTCTAATTCATTCTAATTTATTCATACGAACCATTCTAATTCATTCACATAATCTATTCTAATTTATTCGCACAATCCATTCTAATTCATTCATACAATCCATTCTAATACATTCGCACAATATATTCTAATTCATTCGTACGATCTATTCTAATTCATTCGTACGAGCTATTCTAATTCATTGATACGAATGTTTCCATTCTAATTCATTCGTACGATCCATTCTATATCATTCGTATGATCCATTCTAATTCAATCACATGATCCATTCTAATTCATTCATATGATCCATTCTAATACATTCGCATAATATATTCTAATTCATTCGTACAAATGTTTACATTCTAATACATTCGTACGATCCATTCTAATTCATTCGTACTATCCATTCTAATTCATTCACACGATCTAATCTAATTCATTCGTACGAAGGTATCCATTCTAATTCATTTGTATGATCTATTCTAATTCATTCGCACGATCCATTATAATTCATTCGCACGATCCATTCTAATTCATTTGTACGATCCATTCTAATACATTTGCACAATCTATTCTAATTCATTCCTACGATCTATTCTAATTCATTCATACGATCCATTCTAATTCATTCGCATGATCTATTCTAATTCATTCGTACGAGCTATTCTAATTCATTCGCACAATCCATTCTAATTTATTCGCACGATCCATTCTAATTCATTCGCATGATCCATTCTAATTCATTCGTACGATCCATTCTAATTTATTCGCACGATCCATTCTAAGTCATTCGCACGATCTATTCTAATTCATTCGCACGATCCATTCTAATTTATTTGTACGATCAAATCTAATTCATTCGTACGATCAAATGTAATTCATTCGCACGATCCATTCTAATTCATTCGTACGAAAAACTCGTACGAATGAACTAAATTAGATCGTGCGAATGAATTAGAATGGATCGTACGAATGAATTAGAATGGATCGTACGAATGAATCAGAATAGCTCGTACGAATGAATTAGAATAGCTCATGCGAATGACTTAGAATAGATCGTGCGAATGAATTAGAATGGATCGTATGAATGAATTAGAATAGATCATACGAATGAATTATAATGGATACATTCGTACCATTGAATTAGAATGGATCGTACGAATGAATTAGAATGGAAACATACGAATGAATAAGAATAGATCATACGAATGAATTAAAATGGATACCTCCATTCTAATGAATTAGATTAGATCGTGCGAATGAATTAGAATGGATCATACGATACGATCCATTCTAATACATTCACACAATCTATTCTAATTCATTCGTACGAGCTATTCTAATTCATTCGTACGATCCAATCTAATACATTCATACAATCTATTTTAATTCATTCGTAGGATCCATTCTAATTCATTCGCACGATCCATTCTAATTCATTCATACGATCCATTCTAATTCATTCACACGATCTAATCAAATTCATTAATATGAAGGTATCCATTCTAATTCATTCGAATGATCCATTCTAATTCATTCGCATGATCCATTCTAATTCATTTGCACGATGCATTCTTAGTCATTCATACGATCTTTTCTAATTCATTCGCACGATCTAATCTAATTCATTCGTACAAAGGTATCCATTCTAATTCATTTGTATGATCTATTCTAATTCATTCGCACGATCCATTGTAAGTCATTCGCACGATCTATTCTAATTCATTCGTACGAGTTATTCTAATTCATTCGTACGAGCAATTCTAATTCATTCCTACAATCCATTCTAAGTCATTCGCACGATCAATTCTAATTCATTCACACGATCAAATCTAATTCATTTGTACAAAGGTATCAATTCTAATTCATTCGCACGATCCATTCTAATTTATTCGCACGATCCATTCTAATTCATTTGTACGATCCATTCGAATACATTCCTACGAGCAATTCTAATTCATTCGTACGAATGTTTCCATTCTAATTCATTCGTACGATCCAATCTAATTCATTCGCACGATCCATTCTAATTCATTTGCACGATCCATTCTAATTCAATCGTACGATACATTCTAATACATTCGCACAATCTATTCTAATTCATTCATACGAGCTAATATAATTCATTGGTACGATCCATTGTAATTCATTCGCACGATCTATTCTAATTCATTCGTATGAGCTATTCTATTTCATTCGTACGATTGTTTCCATTCATATTCATTTGTACAAATGAATTAGAATGGATCGTATGAATGAATTAGAAGGGATACATTCGTACGAATGAATTAGAATAGATCGTGCGAATGAATTAGAATGGATCGTATTCGTACGAATGACTTAGAATTAGATTAGAATGGATCGTATGAATGAATTAGAATGGATCGTGCGAATGAATTAGAATGGAAACATTCGTACGAATGAATTTGAATAGCTTGTACGAATGAATTAGAATAGATCGTGCGAATGAACTAGAATGGATCGTACGAATTAATTAGAATTGATACATTCATACCAATAAATTAGAATGGATCATACGAATGAATTAGAATAGATCATACGAATGAATTAGAATAGATTGTGTGAATGTATTAGAATGATTCGTACGAATAAATTAGAATAGATCGTGCAAATGACTTAGAATGGATCGTGCGAATGAATTAGAATGGATCGTACGAATGAATTAGAATAGATCGTGCGAATGAATTAAAATTTATTTATGAATGAATTAGAATAGATTATGCGAATGAATTAGAATGGATCGTACGAATGTATTAGAATGGATCGAGCGAATGAATTAGATTGGATCGTACAAATGAATTAGATTGGATTGTACGAATGAATTAGAATAGATCGTGCAAATGAATTAGAAAGGATCGTACGAATGAATTAGAATAGATCGTATGAATGAATTGGAATGGATCGTGCAAATGAATTAGAATAGATCATTCAAATGAATTAGAATGGATCGTATGAATGAATTAGAATGGACCATGGGAATGAATAAGAATGGATCGTGCGAATGTATTAGAATGGATCGTATGAATGAATTTGAATCGATCGTGCGAATGAATTAGAATGGATCGTGCGAATGTATTAGAATGGATCGTACGAATGAATTAAAATGGATCCTCTGAATGAATCAGAATAGATCGTGCGAATGACTTAGAATGGATCGAGCGAATGAATTAGAATGGATCGTACGAATGAATCAGAAGGGATCGTATGAATGCATTAGAATAGCTCGTACGAATGATTTAGAATAGATCGTGCGAATGTATTAGAATGGATCGTACGAATGAATTATAACGGATCGTGCAAATGAATTAGAATGGATCGTGCGAATGAATTAGAATGGATCATGCGAATGAATTAGAATGTCACGATCCATTCTAATTCATTCGTATGATCTATTATAATTCATTCTTACGATCCATTCTCATTCATTCGCATGATCCATTCTAAGTTATTCGCACGATCTATTATAATTCATTCGTACGATCCATTCTAATTCATTCGTCTGATCCATTCTTATTTATTCTCACGATCCATTCTAATTCATTTGCACGATCCATTCTAATTCTTTCACACGATCCATTCTAAGTCATTCGCACGATCCATTTTAATACATTCGCACAATCTATTCTAATTCATTGGCACGATCCATTCTAATTCATTCGCATGATCTAATCTAATTCATTCGTATGATCCATTCTAAATCACTCGCACAATTTATTCTAATTCATTCATACGAGCTTTTCTAATTAATTCGTACGAGCTATTCTAAATCATTGGTACGAATGGATCATTGGTACGAATGTATCCATTCTAATCCATTCTAATTCATTTTCATGATCTATTCTAATTCATTTGCACGATCCATTCTAATTCATTCATACGATCCATTCTAATACATTCGTACCAATGAATTATAATGGATCGTACGAATGAATTAGAATGGATCGTACGAATGAATTAGAATAGATCGTGCGAATGAATTAGAATGGATCGTACGAATGAATTAGAATAGATCGTGCGAATGACTTAGAATGGATCGTGCAAATGAATTAGAATGGATCGTACGAATGAATTAGAATAGATTGTGCGAATGAATTAGAATGGATCGTGACATTCTAATTCATTCGCAAGATCCATTCTAATTCATTCGCACGATCCATTCTAATTCATTCATATGATCCATTCTAATACATTCGCACAATCTATTCTAAGTCATTCGCACGATCTATTCTAATTCATTCGTATGATCCATTCTAATTCATTGGTATGAATGTATCCATTCTAATTCATTGGTACGAATGTATCCAATCTAATTCATTTGTACGATCCAATCTAATTCATTTGCATGATCTAATCTAATTCATTCTTACGATCCATTCTAATTCATTCGCACGATCTATTCTAATTCATTCGTACAGGCTTTTCTAATTCATTCAAACTAGCTATTCTAATTCATTTGCACGATCTCTTCTAATTCATTCTTACGATCCATTCTAATTCATTCATACGATCCATTCTAATACATTCGCACGATCTATTTTAATTCATTCGTACGATCCATTCTAATACACTCGTACGATCCATTCTAATTCATTCGCACAATCCATTCTAATTTATTCGTACGAGCTATTCTAATTCGTTCGTACGATCCATTCTAATTCATTCGTACGATCTATTCTAACTCATTCGTACGATCTATTCTAATTCATTGGTACGAATGTATCCATTCTAATTTATTTGTACGATCCATTCTAATTCATTCGTACGATCTATTCTAATTCATTCGCACGATATTATCTAATTCATTCGTACGAGCTATTCGTACGAATAAATTAGAATAGATCGTGCGAACGACTTAGAATGGATCGTGCGAATGAATTAGAATGGATACATTCATACAAATGAATTAAAATAGATCGTACGAATGAATTAGAATAGATCATACGAATGAATTAGAATGAATCGTACGAATTAATTAGAATAGCTCGTACGAATGAATAAGAGTAGATTGTGCGAGTGAATTAGAATGGATCGTACGAATGAATTAGAATGGATCGTACGAATGAATTAGAATAGCTCGTGCGAATGTGTTAGAATGGATCATACGAATGAATTAGAATGGATCGTACGAATGAATTAAAATGGATCGTGCGAATGAATTAGAATAGCTCGTACGAATGAATTAGAATAGCTCGTACGAATGAATTAGAATAGATCGTGCGAATGAATCAGAATGGATCGTACGAATGAATTAGAATAGATTGTATGAATGAATTAGATTGGATCATACAAATGAATTAGATTGGATCGTACGAATGAATTAGAATTGCTCGTACGAATGAATTAGAATAGATCATGTAAATGAATTAGAATGGATCGTACGAATGAATTAGAATGGATACATTTGTATCAATGAATTAGAATGGATCATACAAATGAATTAGAATAAATCATGCGAATGACTTAGAATAGATTGTGCGAATGTATTAGAATGGATCATACGAATGAATTAGAATGGATCGTGCGAAAGAATTAGAATGGATCGTGCGAATAAATTAGAATGGATTGTGCGAATGAATTGGAATGTCACGATCCATTCTAATTTATTCGCATGATCTATTGTAATTCATTCGTATGATCCATTCTAATTCATTCGCATTATCCATTCTAAGTCATTCGCATGATCTATTCTGATTTATTCGTACGATCCATTCTAATTCATTCGCACGATCTATTCTAATTCATTCGTACGAGCTGTTCTAATTCATTGGTTGGATCCATTCTAATTCATTCGTACGATCCATTCTAATTCATTTGCACAATCTAATTTAATTCAATCGTACGATCCATTCTAATACATTCGCACGATCCATTCTAATTCATTCAAATACATTCGCACAATCTATTCTAATTCAAACGTACGAGCTATTCTAATTCAATCGTATGCACCATTCTAAGTCATTCACACGATATATTCTAATTCATTCGTACGATCCATTCTAATTCAATCGCACGATCTATTCTAATTCATTCGTACGAGCTATTCTAATTAATTGGTACGATCCATTCTAATTCATTTGTACGATCCATTCTAATTCATTGGTACGAATGTATCCATTCTAATTCATCCATACGATCCATTCTAATACATTCGTATAATCCATTCTAATTCATTCTAATACATTCGCTCAATCTATTCTAATTCATTCGTACGAGCTATTCTAATTCATTCGTACGATCCATTCTAAGTCATTCGCATGATCTATTCTAATTCTTCGTAAGATCCATTCTAATTTAATCACACGATCTATTCTAATTCATTCGTACGAGCTATTCTAAATCATTGGTACGATCCATTCTAATTCATTCGTACGATCCATTCTAATTCATTCTCACGATCTATTCTAATTCATTCTTACGATCCATTCTAATACATTCGCACAATCCATTCTAATTCATTCTAATACATTCGCACAATCGATTCTAATTCATTCGTACGAGTTATTCTAATTCATTCGTACGATCCATTCTCAGTCATTCGCACGATCTATTCTAATTCATTCGTATGATCCATTCTAATTCATTCACACGATATATTCTAATTCATTCGTACGAGCTATTCTAATTCATTGGTACGATCCATTCTAATTCATTCGTACGATGCATTCTAATTCATTCGCACGATCTATTCCAATTCATTCGTACGATCCATTTTAATATATTTGCACAATCCATTCTAATTCATTCTAATACATTCACACAATCTATTCTAATTCATTCGTACGAGCTATTCTAATTCATTCGTACGATCCATTCTAAGTCATTCGTACGACCTATTCTAATTCATTCGTACGATCCATTCTAATTCATTCGCACGATCTATTCTAATTCATTCATACGAGTTATTCTAATTCATTGGTACGATCCATTCTAATTCATTCGTACGATCCATTCTTATTCATTCGCACGATCTATTCTTATTCATTCGTACGATCCGTTCTAATACATTCGGACAATCCATTCTAATTAACTCTAATACATTCGCATAATCTATTCTAATTCATTCGTACGATCCATTCTAAGTCATTCGCACGATCTTTTATAATTCATTCGTTTGATCCTTTCTAATTCATTCGCACGATCTATTCTAATTCATTCGTACGAGTTATTTTAATTCATTGGTATGACCCATTCTAATTTATTCGTACGATCTATTCTAATTCATTCGCATGATCTATTCTAATTCATTCGTACGATCCATTCTAATATATTTGTGCAATCCATTCTAATTCATTCTAATACATTCGCACAATCTATTCTAATTTATTCGTACGGGTTATTCAAATTCATTCGTACGATCCATTTTAAGTCATTCGCACTATCTATTCTAATTCATTGATACCAATGAATTAGAATAGATCATATGAATGAATTAGATTAGATCGTGCAAATGAATTAGAATGGATCGTACGAATGAATTAGAATGGATCGTACGAATGAATTAGAATGAAAATATTCGTACGAATGAATTAGAATAGATCGTGCGAATGAATTATAATGGATCGTGCGAATGACTTAGAATGGATCGTACGAATGAATTAGAATGGAAACATTCATACGAATGAGTTAGAATAGCTCGTACGAATGAATTTGAATAGATTGTGCGAATGCATTAGAATGGATCATGCGAATGAATTAGATTGGATCATGCGAATGAATCAGAATAGCGCGTACGAATGAATTACAATAAATCGTGCGAATGACTTAGAATGGATCGTGCGAATGAATTAGAATGGATCGTACGAATAAATTAGAATGGATCATACGAATGAAATAGAATGAATACATTCGTACGAATGAATTAGATTAGATCGTGCGAATAAATTAGAATTGGTCGTATGAATGAATTAGAATGGATCGTATGAATGAATTAGAATAGCTCGTACGAATGAATTAGAATAGATTGTGCAAATATAATAGAATGGATCGTACGAATGAATTAGAATGGATCGTGCGGATCCATTCTAATTCAATCGCATGATCTATTCTAATTCATTCGTACGAGCTATTCTAATTAATTCACACGATCCATTCAAATACATTTGCATAATTTATTCTAATGAATTAGAATAGATCATACAAATGAATTAGAATAGCTTGTACGAATGAATTAGAATAGCTCTTACGAATGAATTAGAAAAGATCATGCGAATGAATTTGAATGGGGAATTAGAATAGATCATACAAATGAATTAGAATAGCTTGTACGAATGAATTAGAATAGCTCTTACGAATGAATTAGAAAAGATCATGCGAATGAATTTGAATGGATCGTACATGCGAATGAATTAGAATGTCATGATCGATTCTAATTCATTCATACGATCATTTCTAATTCATTCACACGATCTATTCTAATTCATTCGCACGATCCATTCAAAGTCATTGGCAAGATCCATTCTAATTCATTCGCATGATTTATTCTAATTCATTCATATGAGCTATTTTAATTCATTGGTACATTCGTATCCATTGTAATTCATTTGTACAATACAGTTTAATTCATTCTCACAATCTATTCTAATTCATTCGCACGATCCATTCTAATTCGTTCACACGATCCATTCTAATTCATTCATATGATCCATTCTAATTCATTCGCACGATCTATTCGAATTCAATCGTACGAGCTATTCTAATTCATTCGTACGAATGTTTCTATTCTAATTCATTCATACGATCTATTCTAATTCATTCGAATGATCTATTCTAAATCATTCGCACGATCTAATCTAATTCATTCGTACGAAGGTATCCATTCTGATTCATTCGTATGGCCCCTTCTAATTCATTCGCACAATCTATTCTAATTCATTCGTACGACCCATTCTAATACATTCACACAATCTATTCTAATTCATTCATATGAGCTATTCTAATTCATTCGTACAATCCATTCTAATTCTTTTGCACGATCTACTCTAATTCATTCGTATGATCCATTCTAATTTATTCGTACGATCCACTCTAATACATTTGTATAATCTATTCTAATTCATTCATACGATCTATTCTAATTCATTCGTACGATCGATTTTAATTCATTCATACGATCCATTCTAATTCATTCGTACGATCCATTCTAATTCGTTCATACAATCTATTCTAATTCATTCGCACGATCTATTCAAATTCATCCGCACGATCTATTCTAATTCATTCGTACGATCCATTTTATTTCATTCTAATTTATTCATACGAACCATTCTAATTCATTCACATAATCTATTCTAATTTATTCGCACAATCCATTCTAATTCATTCATACGATCCATTCTAATACATTCGCACAATCTATTGTAATTCATTCGTACGATCTATTCTAATTCATTTGTACAAGCTATTCTAATTCATTGGTACGAATATTTCCATTCTAATTCATTCGTACGATCCATTCTAATTAATTCGTACGATCCATTCTATATCATTTGTACGATCCATTCTAATTCAATCACATGATCCATTCTAATTCATTCATATGATCCATTCTAATACATTCGCACAATCTATTTTAATTCATTTATACGAATGTTTCCATTCGAATACATCCGTACGATCCATTCTAATTCATTCGTACTATCTATTCTAATTCATTCACACGATCTAATCTAATTCATTCGTACAAAGGTATCCATTCTAATTCATTTATATGATCTATTCTAATTCATTCGCCCGATCCATTATAATTCATTTGCACGGTCCATTCTAATTCATTCGCATGATCCATTCTATTTCATTCGTACGATCCATTCTAATTCATTCGTACGATCCAATCTAATTCATTCGCACGATCTATTCTAATTCATTCGTACGATCTATTCTAATTCATTCATACGATCCATTCTAATACATTCGCACAATCTATTTTAAATCATTCGTACGAGCTATTCTAATTCATTCGTACGATCCAATTCTAATACATTCGCACAATCTATTATAATTCATTCGTATGAGCTATTCTAATTCATTCGCACGATCCAATCTAGTTCATTCGCACGATCCATTCTAATTCATTCGCACAATCTAATTTAATTCATTCGTACGAGCTATTCAAATTAATTCATACGATACATTTAAATTCATTCGCACGATCTATTTTAATTTATTCGTATGAGCTATTCTAATTCATTCGTATGAGCTATTCTAAATCATTGGTACGAATGTATCCATTCCAATACATTCGTACGATCCATTCTAAGTCATTCGCACGATCCATTCTAATTCATTCGCACGATCTATTCTAATACATTCGCACAATCTATTCTAATTCATTCGTACGATCCATTCTAATACATTCGCACAATCTATTCTAATTCATTCGCATGATCCATTCTAATTCATTCGCACGATCCATTCTAATTCATTCACACGATCCATTCTAATTCATTCGTATGATCTATTCTAATATATTCGCACAATCCATTCTAATTTATTCGTACGAGATATAATAATTCATTGGTACTATCCATTCTAATTCATTCGTACGATCCATTCTAATTCACTCACACGATCTATTCTAATTCATTCGTACGAGCTATTCTAATTCATTCACACGATCTATTCTAATTCATTCGTACGATCCATTCTAATTCATTCGTACGATCCATTCTAATTCATTCGCACGATCGAATTAGAATGGTTCGTGCGAATGAATTAGAATAGCTCATACGAATGAATTAGAATAGATTGTGTGAATGTAATAGAGTGGATCGTACGAATGAATTAGAATGGATCGTATGAATGAATTAGAAAGGATCGTACGAATGAATTAGAATAGCTCGTACAAATGAATTAGAATAGATCGTGCTAATGAATTAGAATGGATACCTTCGTACGAATGAATTAGATTAGCTCGTACGAATGAATTAGAATAGATCGTGCAAATGAATTATATTGGATCGTATGAATGAATTAGAATGGACTGTACCAATTAATTACAATGGATCGTACGAATGAATTATAATGAATCGTGCGAATGAATTAGAATGGATCATACGAATGAATTAGAATAGCTTGTAGGAATGAATTAGAATAGATTGTGCGAATGTATTAGAATGGATCGTACGAATGAATTAGAATAGATCGTGCGAATGAATTAGAATGGATCGTACGAATAAATTAGAATGGATCATACGAATGAATTAGAATGGATCGTGCGAATGAATTAGATTGGATCGTACGAATGAATTAGATTGGATCGTACAAATGAATTAGATTGGATCGTACAAATGGATTAGAATGGATATCTTCATAGGAATCAATTAGAATAGCTCGTACGAATGATTTAGAATAGATTGTGCGAATGTATTAGAATGGATCGTACGAATGAATTAGAATAGTTTGTGCGAATGAAATAGAATGAATTAGATTGGATTGTACTAATGAATTAGAATAGCTCGTACGAATGAATTAGAATGGATCGTGTGAATGAATTAGTATGGATCATGCGAATGAATTAGAATAGATTTTACAAATGAATTAGATTGGATCGTACGAATGAATTAGAATGGATCATGCAAATGAATTAGAATAGCTCGTACGAATGAATTAAAATAGATCGTATGAATGAATTATAATGGATCGTATGAATGAATTAGAATAGATCGTGTGAATAAATTAGAATGGATCGTGCGAATGAATTAGAATAGATTGTGCGAATGCATTAGAATGGATCGTACGAATGAATTAGAATAGATCGTACGAATGAAATTAGAATAGATCGTGCGAATGTATTAGAATAGATCTTGCGAATGAATTAGAATGGATCGTGTGAATGACTTAGAAGGGATAGTACGAATGTATTAGAATGGATACATTCGTACCAATGATTTAGAATAGCTCGTACTAATGAATTAGAATAGCTTGTACGAATGAATTAGAATAGATCGTGCAAATGAATTAGAATGGATCATATGATTGAATTAGATTGGATCGTACAAATGAATTATAATAGCTCATACGAATGAATTAGAATTGATCGTGCGAATGAATTAGAATAGATCGTGCGAATGAATTAGAATGGTTCGTACGAATGAATTAGAATAGCTCGTACGAATGAATTAGAATAGATCATACGAATGAATTAGAATGGATCGTACGAATGTATTAGAATAGCTCTTTCGAATGAATTAGAATAGATCATGCGAATGAATTAGAATGGATCGTACGAATGAATTAGAATAGATTGTGCGAATATATTAGAATGGATCATAAGAATGAATTAGAATGGATCGTGCGAAAAAATTATAATAGCTCGTACGAATGAATTAGAATAGATCGTACGAATGACTTAGTATAGCTCGTATGGATGAATTAAATGGATCGTAGAAATGAATTAGAATGGATCGTACGAATGAATTAGAATGGATGGTGCGAATGAATTAGAATAGAACATACGAATGAGTTAGAATAGATTGTGCGGATGTATTAGAATGGATCGTATGAATGAATTAGAATGGATCGTGCGAATGAATTTGAATGGATCGTGCCAATGAATTAGAATGGATCATACGAATGATTTAGAATGGATCGTGCGAATGAATTAGAATAGCTAATACGAATGAATTAGAATAGATTGTGCGAATGAATTAGAATGGATCGTATGAATCAATTAGAATAGATCGTATGAATAAATTAGAATGGATCGTATGAATAAATTAGAATGGATCATGCGAATGAATTAGAATGGATCATGCGAATGAATTAGAATGAATCGTGCGAATTAATTAGAATGGATCGTATAAATGAATTAGATTGGATCGTACGAATGAATTAGAATGGATCATATGAATGAATTAGAATGCATCGTGCGAATGAATTAGAATGGATTGTGCGAATGAATTAGAATAGCCCGTACGAATGAATTAGAATGGATCGTACAAATGTATTAGAATGGAAATATTCTAATGAATTAGAATAGATTGTGCGAATGTATTAGAATGGATCGTACGAATGAATTAGAATAGTTCGTACGAATGAATTAGAATAGATCTTGCGGATGAATTAGATTGGATCGTACGAATGAATTAGAATGGATACCTTCGTATGAATGAATTAGATTAGATCGTGCGAATGAATTAGAATAGATCGTGCAAATGAATTAGAATGGATCGTACAAATGAATTAGAATGGATTATGCAAATGAATTAGTATAGCTCGTACGAATGAATTAGAATGGATCATAGGAATGAATTAGAATGAATCCCATGAATGAATTAGAGTAGATCATGCGAATGAATTAGAATGGATACCTTCGTACAAATGAACTCGATTAGATCGTGTGAATGAATTAGAATGGATCGTGCGAATGAATTAGAATGGATCATGCGAATGAATTAGAAACATTCGTACGAATGAATTAGAATCGCTCGTACTAATGAATTAGAATGGATCGTACGAATGACTTACAATGGATCGTGCGAATGAATTAGAATGGATCGTACGAATGAATTAGAATAGATCGTGCGAATGAATTACAATGGATCGTATGAATGAATTAGAAAAGATCGTGCGAATGAATTAGAATCGATACCTTCGTACGAATGAATTAGATTAGATCGTACGAATGAATTAGGATAGATCGTGGAAATGAATTAGATCGCACGATCGATTCTAAATCATTCGTATGATCCTTTCTAATTCATTTGCACGATCTATTCTAATTCATTCGTGCGGTCGATTCTAATTCATTCGTACGAACCACTTTAATTTATTCGCCGATCCATTCTAATTCATTCGTACGATCCATTCTAATTCATTCGTATGATCTATTCTAATTCATTCGGATGATCCAATCTAATTCATTTGTACGATCCATCCTAATTCATTCACACGATCTATTCTTATTCATTCGTACGAGCTATTCTAATTCATTCGTACGAATGTTTCCATTCTAATACATTCGCTCAATCTTTTCTAATTCATTCGCTCAATCTTTTCTAATTCATTCATACGAGCTATTCTAATTCATTCGTACGAGTCATTTTAATTCATTCGTACGATATATTCTAATTCATTCGTACGAGCTACTCTAATTTATTCGTACGAATGTTTCCATTCTAATATATTCATACGATCCATTCTAATTCATTAGCACGATCTATTCTAATTAGAATGGATATCTTCGTACGAATGAATTAGATTAGATCGTGCGAATGAATTAGAATGGAGCGTACCAATGAATTAGAATGGATCGGGCGAATGAATTAGAATGGATCGTACGAATGAATTAGAATAGATCATGCGAATGAATTAGAATGGATCGTACGAATGAATTAGAATGGATCTTGCGAAGGAAATAGAATGGATCGTGCGAATGAATTAGAATGGATCGTACGAATGAACTAGAATGGATCGTACGAATCTATTAGAATAAAAACATTCGTATGAATGAATAGAATGGATCGTACGAATGAATTAAAATAGCTCGTACGAATGAATTAGAATGGATCGTACGAATGAATTAGAATGGATCGTACAAATGAATTAGAATAGCTCGTACGAATGAATTAGAATAGATTGTGCGAATGTATTAGAATAGATCGTACGAATGAATTAGAATAGATTGTGCGAATGAATTAGAATGTCACGATCAATTCTAATTCTTTCGTACGATCCAATCTAATTCATTCGCACAATCCATTCTAATTCATCCGTACGATCCATTCTAATTCATTCGTACGATCCATTCAAATTCATTCGCACGATCCATTCAAATTCATTCGCACGATCTAATCTAATTCATTCGTACGAGCAATTCGTATGAATGAATTAGAATGGATCGTGCAAATGAATTAGATTGGATCGTACAAATGAATTAGATTAGATCGTACGAATGAATTAGAATGGATCGTCTGAATGAATTAGAATAGCTCGTACGAATGAATTAGAATAGATTGTGCGAATGAATTAGAATGGTTCGTACAAATAAATTAGAATGGATCGTGCGAATGTATTAGAATAGATCATATGAATGAATTAGAATAGATCATTCGAATGAATTAGAATGGATCGTACGAATGAATTAGAATGGAAACATTTGTACGAATGAATTAAAATAGCTCATATGAATGAATTAAAATAGATCATGCGAATGAATTAGAATAAATCATATGAATAAATTAGAATGGATCGTATAAATGAATTAGAATGGATCGGGTGAATGAATTAGAATAGATCGTGCGAATGAATTAGAATGGATCGTGCGAATGAATTAGAATAGATCATACGAATGAATTAGAATGCATACCTTCGTATGAATGAATTAGATTAGATCGTGCGAATGAATTAGAATGGATCGTGCGAATGAATTAGAATAGATCATGCGAATGAATTAGAATAGATCGTATGAATGAATTAGAATCGATCATACGAATGAATTAGAATGGATCGTATGATTAAATTAGAATTGATCGTGCGAATGAATCAGAATAGATCATACGAATGAATTAGAATGGATCGTGCGAATGAATTAGATTGGATCGTGCGAATGAATTAGAATGTCACGATCCATTCTAATTCATTCGTACGAATGAATTAGAATGGATCATGCGAATGAATTAGATTGGATTGTACAAATGAATTAGATTGGATCGTACGAATGAATTAGAATGGATCGTACAAATGAATTAGAATAGCTCGTACGAATGAATTAGAATAGATCGTGCGAATGTATTAGAATGGATCGTACGACTGAATTAGAATGGATCGTACATATGAATTAGAATGGATCGTACGAATGAATTAGAATAGATCATATGAATGAATTAGAATAGATACATTCGTATGAATGAATTAGATTAGATCGTGCGAATGAATTAGAATGGATCGTGCGAATGAATTAGAATGGATTGTGCAAATGAATTAGAATAGATCGTACGAATGAATTAGAATAGATACATTCTAACGAATGAATTAGAATAGCTTGTACGAATGAATTAGAATAGATCATGCGAATGACTTAGAATGGATCGTGCACATGAATTAGAATAGATCGTACGAATGAATTAGAATGGATCGTGCAAATGAATTAGAATGGATCATACGAATGAATTAGAATGGATCTTGCGAATGAATTAGAATGGATCGTGCGAATAAATTAGAAAAGATTATGCGAATAGATTAAAATGGATCGTACGAATGAATTATAATGGATCGTACGAATGAATTATATTAGATCGTGCAAATGAATTAGAATGGATCATGTGAATGAATAAGAATGGATCGTGCAAATGAATAAGAATCGTACAAATGAATTAGAATAGACCGTGCGAATGAATTAGAATAGGTCATACGAATGAATTAGAATGAATTGGAATGGATTGTGCGAATGTATTAGAATGGATCTTACGAATAAATTAGAATGGATTGTGCGAATGTATTAGAAGGGATAGTGTGAATGTATTAGAATGGATCGTGCGAATAAATTAGAATGGATTGTGCGAATGTATTAGAATGGATTGTACGAATGAATTAGAATGGATCGTACGAATGAATTAGAATGGATCGTACGAATGAATTAGAATGGATCTTGCGAATGAATTAGAATAGATCGTGCGAATGAATTAGAAAGGATCGTGCGAATGAATTAGAATGGATCGTGCGAATGAATTAGAATAGCTCATACAAATGAATTAGAATAGCTCATACGAATGAATTAGAATAGATCGTGCGAATGAATTAGAATGGATCGTACAAATGAATTAGAATAGATTGTGCGAATGTATTAGAATGGATCGTACGAATGAATTAGAATGGATCGTACGAATGAATTAGAATGGATCGTACGAATGAATTAGAATATATCGTATGAATGAATTAGAATAGATCGTACAAATGAATTAAAATAGCTCATACGAATGAATTAGAATAGATTATACGAATGAATTAGAATTGATCATACGAATGAATTAGAATGAATCGTATGAATGAATTAGAATAGATCCTGTGAATGATTTAGAATTGATTGTATGAATGAATTAGAATGGATCGTGCGAATGAATTAGATTGGATCGTACAGATGACTTAGATTGGATCACACAATGAATTAGAATGGATCGTACGAATGAATTACAATAGCTCGTACGAATGAATTAGAATGAATTACATTGGATCGTACGAATGAATTAGAATGGATCGTACGAATGAATTAGAATGGATCGTACGAATGAATTAGAATGGATCATACGAATGAATTATAATAGCTCATACGAAGGAATTAGAATAGATTTTATGAATGAATTAGAATGGATTGTACGAATGAATTAGAATGGATCGTACGAATGAATTAAAATAGATCGTGCGAATGAATTAGAATAGATCGTGCGAATGAATTAGAATAGATCGTACGAATGAATTAGAATAGATCGTGCGAATGACTTAGAATTGTTCGTGCGAATGACTTAGAATAGATCGTGCGAATGAATTTGAATGGATCATATGAATGAATTAGATTTGATCGTGCGAATGAATTAGAATGGATCGCACGAATGAATTAGAATAGCTCGTATGAATGAATTAGAATAGATCGTGCGAATGAATTTGAATGGATCGTGCAAATGAATTAGAATAGATCGTGCGAATGACTTAGAATGGATCGTGCGAATGAATTAGAATGGATCGTATGAATGAATTAGAATGGAACATGCAAATCAATTAGAATGGATCATGCGAATGAATTAGAATGGATCGTGCGAATGAATTTGAGTGGATCGTGCGAATGAATTAGAATAGCTCGTAAGAATGAATTAGAATAGATTTTGCGAATGTATTAGAATGAATTAGAATGGATTGTGCGAATGTATTTGAATGGATCGTACGAATGACTTAGAATAGATCGTGCGAATGAATTTGAATGGATCATATGAATGAATTAGAATGGATCGTGCGAATGAATTAGAATGGATCGTGCGAATGAATTAGAATGGATCGTGCGAATGAATTTGAATGGATCGTGCGAATGAATTAGAATAGCTCTTACGAATGAATTAGAATGAATTAGAATGGATCGTGCGAATGAATTAGAATGGATCGTACGAATGAATTAGAATGGATCGTACGAATGAATTAGAATGGATCATACGAATGAATTATAATAGCTCATATGAAGGAATTATAATAGATTTTATGAATGAATTAGAATGGATCGTACGAATGAATTAGAATGGATCGTACGAATGAATTAAAATAGATCGTGCGAATGAATTAGAATAGATCGTGCGAATGAATTAGAATAGATCGTACGAATGAATTAGAATAGATCGTGCGAATGACTTAGAATTGTTCGTGCGAATGACTTAGAATAGATCGTGCGAATGAATTTGAATGGATCATATGAATGAATTAGATTTGATCGTGCGAATGAATTAGAATGGATCGCGCGAATGAATTAGAATAGCTTGTACGAATGAATTAGAATAGATCATGCGAATGAATTTGAATGGATCGTGCGAATGAATTAGAATAGATCGTGCGAATGACTTAGAATGGATCGTGCGAATGAATTAGAATGGATCGTATGAATGAATTAGAATGGAACATGCAAATGAATTAGAATGGATCATGCGAATGAATTAGAATGGATCGTATGAATTTGAATGGATACATTCGTACCAATGAATTACAATAGATCGTGCGAATGAATTTGAATGGATCGTGCAAATGAATTAGAATAGCTCGTACGAATGAAATAGAATAGATTTTGCGAATGTATTAGAATGAATTAGAATGGATTGTGCGAATGTATTTGAATGGATCGTACAAATGAATTAGAATGGATCATACGAATGAATTAGAATAGATTGTGCGAATGTATTAGAATGGATCGTGCGAATGTATTAGAATGGATCATACGAATGAACTAGAATATATCATACGAATGAATTAGAATAACTCGTACAAATGAATTAGAATGACTCGTACGAATGAATTAGAATGGATCGTAGAAATGAATAAGAATAGATTGTGCGAATGTTAGAATGGATCGTACGAATGAATTAGAATGGATCGTACGAATGAATTAGAATGGATCATACGAATGAATTATAATAGCTCATACGAAGGAATTAGAATAGATTTTATGAATGAATTAGAATGGATCGTACGAATGAATTAGAATGGATCGTACGAATGAATTAAAATAGATCGTGCGAATGAATTAGAATAGATCGTGCGAATGAATTAGAATAGATCGTACGAATGAATTAGAATAGATCGTGCGAATGACTTAGAATTGTTCGTGCGAATAACTTAGAATAGATTGTGCGAATGAATTTGAATGGATCATATGAATGAATTAGAATGGATCGTGCGAATGAATTAGAATGGATCGTGCGAATGAATTAGAATGGATCGTACGAATGAACTAGAATGGATACGTTCGTACGAATGAATTAGAATGGATCGTACGAATGAATAAGAATGGTTCGTACGAATGAATTAGATTGGATCGTACAAATAAATTAGATTGGATCGTATAAATGAAGTAGAATGGATACCTTCGTGCGAATGAATTAGAATAGATCATACGAATGAATTAGAATGGGTACTGTGGGGGAAAATCTTCGTGTCGACCCGAAGACCTCGCCTCACCAGTCAATTGAAGTTGAAGTTGAAGAGTGTTGCTCGATCTGTCGTTTGGAGTTGGAACTTACAAGATGCAAACAGAGAAAATTGGATACGAGAGATGTGATCTCGGAGTTCAGCCGAAGCCTACGTCTCCGTGCTATAGGGAGCAACCCGAATTCACTAACAGTTATCGAAGTGATCTCGACAGGCCGAGTATCACTGTAAACTCTGATCTCTTCAGAGGAGAGAAGAAGATCAAAGAGGTGGAAGATGGAAAGCTGAGAGATTCCAGAGCTCTGGGTTCTGAAAATCAGATCTCAGAATAGAAATCAGAAATTTCGGATCCTTTTACATTCGAAGGCTCTGCTTTTTATAGGATTTTCTGGTGGTAAATGGCGGTTTTCTGCTGTCGTATCTGGGGATCCTCCAGGTAAGGCTGGTGGGCTCCGCTGCCGTCTTAGGGCGCCCACCAGGCAGGGCTGGTGGGTCCCGCTGTGGTACTCGGGGGCCCACCAGGCAGGGCTGGTGGGTCCCGCTGTTGTCTTCGGGGGCCCACCAGGCAGGGTCGGTGGGTCCCGCTGTGGTACTCAGGGGCCCACCAGGCAGGGCCGGTGGGTCCCGCTGTAGTCTTCGGGGGGCCACCAGGCAGGGCCGGTGGGTCCCGCTGTGGTACTCAGGGGCCCACCAGGCAGGGCCGGTGGGTCCCGCTGTAGTCTTCGGGGGCCCACCAGGCAGGGCCGGTGGGTCCCGCTGCTTGCAGATTTCTCACCAAAATTTGCACCCACAGTTACCCCCTCCATGTTAGCTAAGAGGCCACCTTGGCTGGCTTGGATTCGTGGTGCAAAGCTAACGACCCCCTGTTACACACGTAGAGGAGCTTTGTCGAGAGTTAGCGAAAACATAGACTGATCGGTCAAATTTGAATGATCGGTAAATTTCGACTGATCGGTCAAATTTGACCGATCGGTCGAATTCAACCGGTCAAGTTTGGAGTGATCGGTCAAAAAACAGAGTTTTTTGACCGATCTAGTAGAAAATTGACCGATCGGTTGATTTTGACTGATCGGTCAAACTTGACTGATCGGTCAATTTTTACTGATCGGTCAAATTTGATCGATCGGTCGAATTCAACTGGTCAAGGTTGGAATGTTTGGTCAAAAAACAGAGTTTTTTGATCGATCCAGTAGAAAATCGACCGATCGGTTGATTTTGACCGATCAGTCAAGTTTGACCGATCGGCTAAAATCAGCCGGTCAAGGTTTGGGTGATCGACAAAAAACACAGGTTTTTTGCCTGATCCAGTAAAAAATCGACCGATCGGTTGATTTTGATCGATCGGTCAAGTTTGACCGATCGGCTAAAATCAGCCGGTCAAGGTTTGGGTGATCGGCAAAAAACACAAGTTTTTTGCCTGATCCAGTAGAAAATCGACCGATCGGTTGATTTTGACCGATCGGTCAAGTTTGACCGATCGGCTAAAATCAGCCGGTCAAGGTTTGGGTGATCGGCAAAAAACACAGGTTTTTTGCCCGATCCAGTAGAAAATCGACCGATCGGTTGATTTTGACCGATCGGTCATGTTTGACCGATCGGCTAAAATCAGCCGGTCAAGGTTTGGGTGATCGGCAAAAAACACAAGTTTTTTGCCTGATCCAGTAGAAAATCGACCGATCAGTTGATTTTGACCGATCGGTCAAGTTTGACCGATCCGCTAAAATCAGCCGGCCAAGGTTTTGGTGATCAGCAAAAAACACAAGTTTTTTGCCTGATCAAGTGGAAAATCGACCGATCGGTTGATTTTGACCGATCGGTCAAGTTTGACCGATCGGCTAAAATCAGCCGGTCAAGGTTTGGGTGATCGGCAAAAACATAAGTTTTTTACCCTGATCCAGTAGAAAATCGACCGATCGGTTGATTTTGACCGATCGGTCAAGTTTGACCGATCGGCTAAAATCAGCCGATCAAGGTTTTGGTGATCGGCAAAAAACACAAGTTTTTTGCCTGATCAAGTGGAAAATCGACCGATCGGTTGATTTTGACCGATCGGTCAAGTTTGACCGATCGGCTAAAATCAGCCGGTCAAGGTTTGGGTGATCGGCAAAAAACACAAGTTTTTTGCCTGATCCTGTAGAAAATCGACAGATCGGTTGATTTTGACCGATCAATCAAGTTTGACTGATCGGCTAAAATCAGCCGGTCAAGGTTTGGGTGATCGGCAAAAAACACAAGTTTTTTGCCTGATCCAGTAGAAAATCGACCGATCGGTTGATTTTGACCGATCGGTCAAGTTTGACCGATCGACTAAAATCAGCCGGTCATGGTCTAAGTCTTGAACCTGTATTTTTGAGGAAGTGGTATAGCTTGTTCTCCTCCTTTGATCTTCGGCAGAGTCTTGAATATTGATGGAGTTCGATTTTTTCTGCTTTGAATCTTTGGTTTGCCCGAAATGCGGTTTTAAACCGGCGGTCCGGTTCACTCGGACCGATGGTTTGCTTGGACCGGTGGCTTGTCTGGACCGGTGGTCTGACGCTTCTTTTGGTCCCGACTGTTCGCCTGGTTTTGCGCTTGCTACAGATGGATGCCACATATACCTGCAAAAACACGTGATTTGATATGGTGATGACACGTGTCATCTCGATTTGTGTGTCTAATTTCCTCAGGATACTTAAGCTTTCTCTGACTATCATTTTTGCCTCACGATTTCAAAAATTTTCGAAGTCCAGACTCTTTGCTTCCAATCTCTCGTTCTTCGTCTCCTTTCGATCGGTAGAATGGCATCCTCCGGCAGTTCGAAGAAGATCGTGGTTCCTTCCAAGAGGAAGGGGAAGGAAATCTCTAAAGAATCATCCCCCCCCAAAGGTCGAGGCAAGGGCAAGGCAGTGCTGATGAAGTTGGGCCAACTGGGCAAGAGGCACGCTGGGGTTGGATTCGCTTCTGCTCCTTCAAGGCCGGAACACATCCCGAAGGTGAGGTTCGTCATGGGCCGTCTGCTGCCTCTTAATGAAGAGCCTTCCTACATCTACAACACAGGTGGCGAGTTCACCGACAAGAGGAGGGCAAAGTGGCAGAGGCTATTGGCATGCTTCACAGAGGGGAAGATCCGGCCTTCATTGCCTGGGATTCAAGCTGGCTTTGGCATCGACAAGCAAACTGTGTTTGTGAATTTTGCCAGCAACGAGCAAGTGATGGGGACAGTGGTCTCCTTGGGTCAGTTGAACTGCGGACTTCGCCTTCCGCTACTGCCGTTTGCCGCGAGGTTGCTAAACACCTCCGGCCTTTGCCCAGGACAGATCACCGGCAATGCATGGAGGATAATCTACGCCTTCTGCCGTGTAGAGTCTGAATTTCAGAAGGAGCTGAGAGAGTGCTACTCCAGCCTCCCCGACGATGAAGAGGCCCGGATCGAATTGGGTTACTTCTTCTATCACTACCGATGGGTCTCGAGGAAAGACAACCCTTTCTTCAACCTCACAGGGATTTCCACTCTACGCCCCCTCACCGATACAGTTGCCTCCGATAAGCTGTACACAGAGTGGCCACTCTCAGTGTCTGGTGCCTGGACGCCACTTTCAGTGCCAGAGACTCCTCGCTCTGACGTAAACAAGGAGGTCAAGATGTTTTATGGTGCAGGAGAGCTGGCCTGGCCTTCGGAGAAGGTTGGAGCCATCGACAACTTGTTCCTCGAGTTGACGTGCGGTACCAGGTCCTGGAAGCAGTTTTCAAACTGCCCAGTGAGGTATGGAAAAGCCAATCTTCTTCACCGATCGCAGGCTAGATACGAAGACAATAAGGTTTTGTACTCGGACTACGAGGAGGATCCTCAGTCTGGCAAGATCATCAGGAAGGTTAGGATCGAGAAGAAAGCCTATGGTGCAAGGCGCCGATTGCCCACTTCTGAGGAAAAGCTGGTGATACAGAGGGACCCAGCAAAGAAGAAAAGGAAAATCCTCGTCAAGCAGAACGAAGAAGAGGATCAAGAAAAGAAGGATGGAGATGAAGAAGAGGAAGAAGAAAAGAAAAAGAAAGATGGGGAAGAAGAAGAAGAAGAGACAGAGAACGGCAGCTCTGGCAGCGGCGATGATGATGACGATGACAAGGAGGATGGGGGTGGTGAGGATGATCTTCCTCCCACCCCCACTGGCAGAAGTGAGGGAAACGAGGGTGGTGAGGAAGATATTCCTCCCACCCCCATTGATGGTGACCAAGAACAGGGGGGTGGTGGGGATGAACTTCCTCCCACCCCCACTGGTGGTGCAGAAGAGGAAGATTCTCTTCCTATCCCCATCGACGAGGCTAAGGCTCGTCGAATGGAGGGAGTCATGGACATGGAGGGCGAAGGCCACAAGGTGGTTCCCGTCTACCACTTCAACGATTTGAAGAAGCGCCCGGTGCGTTTCAAAATCAAGTTCTAAGGGAGTGGTGGGGTTGGAAGCAACCCCACACCCCTCGACCAACTTCCTCCAGTCACTCCCCGCATTGAAGGAGCAACCACAAGTGGGGGTCTGGAGGTCGAACAACCCCCACCCCCTCATCGCTCTTTGGCCGATGAGGTGGCTTCTCTCATGGCTGGACTTCATCAGCCAGGCGGGTAGCAAGAGGAAGGGGGTGTCTCACCTCCCCAGGGTGCTCCCTCTCCTATTCACTTGGAGAGGGAGAGCCGTGTGGGCGATGGGGCTCCCCAACTCCAGCCAGAACCCCAGCCAGAACCAACTCCCACCAAGGAGAAATCGACCCCTCGGGTTAAGAGCTCCGACCGTGGCAAGGGAAAGGCTCCTCGAGCCGATGTCTCAGGTGCTTGCCATAATTTTGCCTTGATTGACTTGCTTTTGAAGTTTGAAAATATTCTAACTCTTTTGAACTTCTGTTTGATTTGCAGGGACTCCTGCAGGCATGGCTTCAATTTTGAAAGATTTGGGTGAGGTTGACATCAACCACCCAACTCCCGTGATTCGGCAGCTCTGCAACCTTCCGGGGGCTCCGATCGAGGAAGCCTTTCATAGGCTTGAAGTGGTGGTAAGTGCATCAGCTTGAATTGTCTTTCAATTTGAATCCTTCGATATACTCTTATCATTTCTTGTTTGTTCGCAGAACTCAGCGGTTCTGAAATTCGGCACAAAGCTCTTCAAGAAGTACGGAGAGCGAGAGGCTTCATCTGAAGTCTCTCGTCTAACGGTTGAATTGGAAGTTGCCCACGAGGAAAAGGATAAGCTGAGGGATCTTCTATCCTCCAAGAAGGAGGCCTTGAAGGCTATGATTGAGGCCCTTCGCAAGGAAAAACTGGAGAGCAAGGGCTGGCAGAACGGCTTCGAGGCCCGGGGTCACGAGCTCGAGGAGTTGAGGAATCAGTTTTTCAAGATCGAAAACTTATCCTTCGATCGTGCTGCTCGAATAAAGGAGTTGGAGGCTGAACTCGCTGCAAGAGATGCCGCTTTTGCTGCTAAGGAGAGAGCTTCAGCTGCGAAGGAGGATGCCCTCAACAAGGAGCTGGAGCAAATGCGTACTGAATGCGCGAGTTACAGGGAGACGACGGAGAAGGCGGTGGAGGCGCTCAGGGTCCACGCTAGCAGCGTTCGATCTTCCAAGGCTTCCGTGGCGAGTAAAGCTCGAGGCGGATCCGAAGGAGAGAAGTCGCGCGCTCCCAGTGTGGCTAAACCCTGATGTACTTCTACCTTCTTTCTTTGTTGTACTTTATAAACTTGTGATATGAAAAGGCTCACTCTTGTACTTGGCAGTTTTTTGATAATAGAAATCCTTTTGGTGTTTGAAAATTGAATTTCTTTGGTATTGAATTCTTTGAATGCTGTGTTCTGGATGGTATTAAAATATTTGAATACATATACACACTTGAATGTAAAGGGATGAGTAGCAACTCGATCACCCAAACTGTTGAGTAACTTGAAAATTGAACTTTGTTGTAGCACAATTTGAAATCGTTAACAGTTGTATGTGAGGGGTTGAGTCGCAACTCAAGCACCCAAAACTTGTTAGACGATATTGAAATTGAAGGTTGTGTTGTAGCACAACTTGAAATCGTTAACATTTGTATGTGAGGGGTTGAGTCGCAACTCAAGCACCCAAACTTGTTAGACGATATTGAAATTGAAAGTCATTTAACGTTTGCACGTAAGGGGTAGTGTCGCAACACGAACTCCCAAACTCGTTAAATGACCAGTGACTTGAAGGTTGTGTTGTAGCACAACCCGAAACCGTTTAACATTTGCCTGTAAGGGGTTGAGTCGCAACTCAATTACCCAAACTTGTTAAACGACCTGGCAATTTGAATGCAGATAGCTTTGAATTTGAATGTAGATAACTTGAAGTTGCTCCAGAATTTGAATCGATAAGATGAACATTTGAAAGCAATCTTTATCCAGCTTGGAATTTACATCAAGGGTAGAGCATTTTGAGATGTCTAGCTTTCCAAGTTCGTGGCAATCGATAAGATCCTTTGCATCCCCCAGATTTGACTATGTATAGACTTTCCCAGTTGGGAACTAGTTTCCTGCTGCTGTGTTCTCTGGTGTTCTCTGGCAATGCAAATAGTTACTTGAAAGTTGACCATCTCCAACCCCTAGATCTTTCGATCTCGATGGAGATCTTCACTGTCGATGCTTGACGGAATGATCTTGCCTGCCTTTGACAAATTCTTGGAGATGTCCTACACGTAGCAAATCTTCCAAATGATACTTTAGCCGGTGGCATTGATCGGTAGAATGTCCATGACTGCGATGGAAATCACAGTAGACTGTTTTATCTGCAGTGAACTTGGTGTTGGGCTGCAGTGGATTAGGCCATCGGAGGAACTCTTCATGTTGAATTCGGTCGAGGATCTGTTCGACCGGTAAATTCCACTCGGTGAAAGTAGTTTTCGTAGGAGATCGTCTTCCATCATTCTTCGATCGTTTATTGGCAGGGGGGACTGCTGCCTCAGTATTGTGAGCTTTGGCAGCATACTTCGGAGCCTCTTTCTCCGCAGGCTTTCGCTTTGACTCTCGCCCCTTTCGGCCTACTTGATCATCTTCAACCTCAATCTCCCTCTGAATTCGATCAAACATTGAACCCAGGGAAGGAGGGGGTTTGCGAATGAAGTCGTTGTAGATATGTAGATCGAAGCGGAGGGCGTTCTGGAAAGCTAACATGATAGCTTCATCATCCAGATGTCTCCCGGAGAGGGCAGCATGCTCGTTGAGGAATCTCCTTGTGAAGCTGCGGAGACTCTCATCAGCACCCATCCTTAGACGATAGAGAGAGTCGAGCTTCTTCTCCGGCTTTAAGTTGAGTTGATAATGCTGTACAAAGTGACTGGCCAAAATATCGAACCGGGTGATAGATCCCGCTCGAAGGTTATGGTACCAATCGAGAGATGGCTCGTCGAGGCTCCCGGCGAAGGTGCGGCAGAGCACGTTGTTCTCTTCTTCATGCGTCGTCAGGGCTTGCTTGAAAGTGAGTATATGGAGAGTTGGATCTCCTCTGATGCAATTTAATTTGGGGAGAGTAGGAGTTCTCCATCCCCTTGGAAATGTTGACTCGAAGAGGCTTCGATGGAGAGGTCCGGTGGAGGAATACCCGTCCCTACGACCGTGTCCTCGACCTAGATGTGGGTCAAGAGGCAAGATCGCAAGGTCCTGTTCAGGCATGGAAGTATTTGCCGATTGAAGCCGGTGTCGAAGGTCCGATCCAAGTCCACGTTGAAGTGGAATGGAAGGGGAGATTCTACTCTTTGAAGGAGCACCTTTCATCTGGTGCCTCCTTGGTATATCGAGCTTTGAAGGTGCCCTCTTGTCGTAATTGTGGCCAGAAGATGATTGGGAGGACTCGTCGTCGAGGCGGTCCCAAACACTCTGCTTCCATGGGGGAGCAGAGGGAGTTGGTTCACGTCGAATCCTCTCGAGGGCAGTAGTGCCCATTGACCTCCGTTGTTCGGAGTGGATTGAAGGTCGAGGAAGATTGACCCTCTCACTTGTAGAGGGGATTGGAAGAGCTATCCCAGCCTCGGAAGCTGCTTTCTTAAGAGCATCCCTCTCAGCAGTGAGGGTGGCGTTTTGCTTCGCCAATTGGAGTAGTTGAAAGTCGACCGCAGAGATCTGGTAGGTTGATGGAAGGTCGTCAGCAGGAGCGGGGGCCGTTTGCCCAATCGACTGTCGTGCATGATGGGCGATAGGTCGATCGACAGATCTCCTACTCCCTGAGCGAACCCCCATCTCAGGAACAGCAAGGGGCTGTCCGAAGTTGAGCCTTTGACTCATTGATCGAGTCACAGGACGAGCTTGTTGTTGAGTGTTACTTCCTTCTGGTTGACCCTGGTGCTTAGTTTTCGCCATTCAGAGAGCGAAGGGTGCAACAAGAGTGCCAACGTCACTTGTAGAGGGGAGCGAGGAAGTTTGGCTATCAAAGATCGGTTGTAGGTTCAACAGATCATTGATCTAGTAGTAGTGGAGAGACCTCGCCTCACCAGTCAATTGAAGTTGAAGTTGAAGAGTGTTGCTCGATCTGTCGTTTGGAGTTGGTACTTACAAGATGCAAACAGAGAAAATTGGATACGAGAGATGTGATCTCGGAGTTCAGCCGAAGCCTACGTCTCCGTGCTATAGGGAGCAACCCGAATTCACTAACACTTATCGAAGTGATCTCGACAGGCCGAGTATCACTGTAAACTCTAATCTCTTCAGAGGAGAGAAGAAGATCAAAGAGGTGGAAGATGGAAAGCTGAGAGATTCCAGAGCTCTGGGTTCTGAAAATCAGATCTCAGAATAGAAATCAGAAATTTCGGATCCTTTTACATTCGAAGGCTCTGCTATTTATAGGATTTTCTGGAGGTAAATGGCGGTTTTCTGCTGTCGTATCTGGGGATCCTCAGGTAAGGCTGGTGGGCTCCGCTGCCGTCTTAGGGGGCCCACCAGGTAGGGCTGGTGGGTCCCGCTGTGGTACTCGAGGGCCCACCAGGCAGGGCCGGTGGGTCCCGCTGTTGTCTTCGGGGGCCCACCAGGCAGGGTCGGTGGGTCCCGCTGTGGTACTCAGGGGCCCACCAGGCAGAGCCGGTGGGTCCCGCTGTAGTCTTCGGGGGCCCACCAGGCCGGGCCGGTGGGTCCCGCTGTGGTACTCAGGGGCCCACCAGGCAGGGCCGGTGGGTCCCGCTGTAGTCTTCGGGGGCACACCAGGCAGGGCCGGTGGGTCCCGCTGCTTGCAGATTTCTCACCAAAATTTGCACCCACAGGTACCTTTGTGCGAATGAATTGGATTAGATCGTGCGAATGAATTAAAATAGATCGTGCGAATGAATTAGAATGGATCGTACGAATGAATTAGAATGGATCATACGAATGAATAAGAATAGATCGTATGAATGAATTAGAATGGATCATGCGAATGAATTATAATAGATCATACGAATGAATTAGAATAGCTCGTGCGAATGAATTAGAGTAGATTGTACGAATCAATTAGATTGGATCGTACAAATGAATTAGATTTGACCGTTCGAATGAATTAGAATGGATCACGCGAATGAATTAGAATAGCTCGTACGAATGAATTAGAATAGATCGTGCGAATGAATTTGAATGGATCGTGCGAATGAATTAGAATAGATCGTGCGAATGACTTAGAATGGATCGTGCGAATGAATTAGAATGGATCGTATGAATGAATTAGAATGGAACATGCAAATGAATTAGAATGGATCATGCGAATGAATTAGAATGGATCGTATGAATTTGAATGGATACATTCGTACCAATGAATTAGAATAGATCGTGCGAATGAATTTGAATGGATCGTGCGAATGAATTAGAATAGCTCGTACAAATGAATTAGAATAGATTTTGCGAATGTATTAGAATTAATTAGAATGGATTGTGCGAATGTATTTGAATGGATCGTACAAATGAATTAGAATGGATCATACGAATGAATTAGAATAGATTGTGCAAATGTATTAGAATGGATCGTAGGAATAAATTAGAATGGATCATGCGAATGAATTAGAATGGATCTTACGAATGAATTAGAATGGATCGTGCGAATGTATTAGAATGGATCATACGAATGAACTAGAATATATCATACGAATGAATTAGAATAGCTCGTACGAATGAATTAGAATGACTCGTACGAATGAATTAGAATGGATCGTAGAAATGAATAAGAATAGATTGTGCGAATGTATTAGAATGGATCGTACGAATGAATTAGAATGGATCGTACGAATGAATTAGAATGGATCATACGAATGAATTATAATAGCTCATACGAAGGAATTAGAATAGATTTTATGAATGAATTAGAATGGATCGTACGAATGAATTAGAATGGATCGTACGAATGAATTAAAATAGATCGTGCGAATGAATTAGAATAGATCGTGCGAATGAATTAGAATAGATCGTACGAATCAATTAGAATAGATCGTGCGAATGACTTAGAATTATTCGTGCGAATGACTTAGAATAGATCGTGCGAATGAATTTGAATGGATCATATGAATGAATTAGAATGGATCGTGCGAATGAATTAGAATAGATCGTGCGAATGAATTAGAATAGATCGTGCGAATGAATTTGAATGGATCGTGCGAATGAATAAGAATTGCTTGTACGAATGAATTAGAATAGATTTTGCGAATGTATTAGAATGATTTAGAATGGATTGTGCGAATGTATTTGAATGGATCGTACAAATGAATTAGAATGGATCATACGAATGAATTAGGATAGATTGTGCGAATGTATTAGAATGGATCGTAGGAATGAATTAGAATGGATCATGCGAATGAATTAGAATGGATCTTGCGAATGAATTAGAATGGATCGTGCGAATGTATTAGAATGGATCATACGAATGCACTAGAATATATCATACGAATGAATTAGAATAGCTCGTACGAATGAATTAGAATGACTCGTACGAATGAATTAGAATGGATCGTAGAAATGAATAAGAATAGATTGTGCGAATGTATTAGAATGGATCGTACGAATGAATTAGAATGGATCGTACGAATGAATTAGAATGGATCATACGAATGACTTATAATAGCTCATACGAAGGAATTAGAATAGATTTTATGAATGAGTTAGAATGGATCGTACGAATGAATTAGAATGGATCGTACAAATGAATTAAAATAGATCGTGCGAATGAATTAGAATAGATCGTGCGAATGAATTAGAATAGATCGTACGAAAGAATTAGAATAGATCGTGCGAATGACTTAGAATTGTTCGTGCGAATGACTTAGAATAGATTGTGCGAATGAATTTGAATGGATCATATGAATGAATTAGAATGGATCGTGCGAATGAATTAGAGTGGATCGTGCGAATGAATTAGAATGTCACGATCCATTCTAATTCATTCGTACGATCTAATCTAATTTATTCGCATGATCCATTCTAATTCATTCGTACGATCCATTCTAATTTATTCATACGATCCATTATAATACATTCGTACGATCCATTCTAATACATTCGCACGAACTATTCTAATTTATTCGTGCGATCTATTCTAATACATTCGCACGATCTATTCTAATACATTCGCACGATCTATTCTAATCTATTCGTATGATCCAATCTAATACATTCGCACGATCTATTCTAATACATTCGCACGATCTATTCTAATTTATTCGTATGATTTATTTTAATTCATTCGTATGATCTATTCTAATTCATTCTCACGATCTATTCTAATTCATTCGTACGAGCTATTCTAATTCATTCGTACGAGCTTTTCTAATTCATTCATACGAGCCATTCTAATTCATTCGTACGATCCATTCTAATTCATTCGTACGATCCATTCTAATTCATTCACACGATCCATTCTAATTCATTGGTACGATCCATTCTAATTCATTCGCACGAACTAATCTAATTCATTCGTACGAAGGTATTCATCCTAATTAGAATAGATCGTGCGAATGTATTAGAATGGAAACATTTGTACGAATGAATTAGAATAGCTCGTATGAATGAATTAGAATAGATCGTGCGAATGAATTAGAATGGATCGTACGAATGAATTAGAATGGATTGTGCGAATGAATTAGAATGTCACGATCTATTCTAATTCATTCGTACAATCCATTCAAATTCATTCGCACGATCCATTCTAATTCATTCGCACGATCTATTCTAATTCATTTGTATGAGCTATTCTAATTCATTTGTACGAATATTTCCATTTTAATATATTCGTACGATCCATTCTAATTTATTCGCACGATCTATTCTAATTGATTCGTACGAGCTATTCTAATTGATTCATACGAGCTATTGTAATTCATTCCTACGATACAATCTAATTCATTTGTACGATCCAATCTAATTCATTCGCACGATCCATTCTAATTCATTCGTAAAAATAGCTCGTACGAATGAATTATATTAGATCGTGCGAATGAATTAGAATGGATCGGCGAATGAATTAAAATGGATCGTACGAATGAATTAGAATAGATCGTGCGAATGAATTAGAATGGATCGTATGAATGAATTTGAATGGATCATACGAATGAATTAGAATGGATCGTGCGAATGAATTAGAATAGATCGTACGAATGAATTAGAATGGATCGTACGAATGAATTAGAATAGATCGTGCGAATGAATTAGAATGGATCGTACGAATGAATTAGAATGGATCATACGAATGAATTAGAATGGATCGTATGAATGAATTAGAATAGCTCGTACGAATGAATTAGAATAAATCATATGAATGGATTAGAATGGATCGTACGAATGAATTAGAATAGATCATGCAAATGAATTAGAATGGATTGTACGAATAAATTAAAATAGCTCGTACGAAGAAATTAGAATAGCTCGTATGAATGAATTAGAATAGATCATACGAATGAATTAGAATGGATCGTGCGAATGAATTAGAATGGATCGTATGAATGAATTAGAATGGATCGTACGAATGAATTAGAATGGCTCGTACGAATGAATTATAATAGATTGTGCGAATGAATTAGAATGGATCGTATGGGATCGTGCGAATGAATTGGAATAGCTCGTACGAATGAATTAGAATGGATCGTGCGAATGAATTAGAATAGCTCATACGAATGAATTAGAATCGATACCTTCGTATTAATAAATTAGAATGGATCGTCCGAATGAATTAGAATGGTTCGTATGAATGAATTAGAATGGAAACATTCATACGAATGAATTAGAATAGCTCGTACGAATGAATTAGAATGGATCGTACGAATGAAATAGAATAGATCATATGAATGAATTAGAATGGATATCTTTGTACGAATGAATTAGATTAGATCGTGCGAATGAATTAGAATGGATCGTGCGAATGAATTAGAATGGATCGTACGAATGAATTAAAATGGATCGTACGAATGTATTAGAATGGAAACATTCATACGAATGAATTAGAATGGATCGTATGAATGAATTAGAATAGCTCGTATAAATGAATTTGAATGGATCGTATGAATGTTTTAGAATGGGTCGTACGAATGAATTAGAATAGCTCGTACAAATAAATTAGAATAGATCGTGCGAATTTATTAGAATGGATCTTACGAATGAATTAGAATAGATTGTGCCAATGAATTAGAATGGATCGTATGAATGAATTATAATGGATACCTTCGTACGTATGAATTTGATTAGATCGTGCGAATGAATTAAAATGGATCGTACGAATGAATTAGAATGGCACGTCCAAATGAATTAGAATAGATCGTGCAATGAATTAGAAATCGTATGGGTGAATGAATTCAATCGTACGATCCATTCGAATTCATTCGTACAATCCATTCAAATTCATTCACACAATCCATTCTAATTCATTCATACGAATGTTTCAATTCTAATTCATTCGTATGATCCAATTTAATTCATTCGCACGATCCATTCTAATTTATTCTCATGATCCATTCTAATTCATTCTCACGATCCATTCTAATTCATTCGTGCGATCCAATCTAATTCATTCGCACGATCTATTCTAATTCATTCTTACGATCCATTCTAATTCATTCGTACGAGCTATTCTAATTCATTCGTATGAAGGTATCCATTCTAATTCATTCGTATGATCCATTCTAATTCATTTGCACGATCTAAATCTAATTCATTCGTATGAGCTATTCCTACGAATGAATTAGAATGGATCGTGCGAATGAATTAGAATGGATCGTATGAATGAATTAGAATGGATCGTGCGAATGAATTAGAATGGATCGTATAAATGAATTAGAATGGATCGTACAAATGAATTCGAATAGTTCGTATGAATGATTTAGTATAGATCGTGCAAATGAATAAGAATGGATCGTACGAATGAATTAGAATAGATCGTACGAATGAATTAGAATAGATTGTGCGAATGTTTTAGAATGGATCGTATGAAGAATTTGAATAGATCGTGCGAATGAATTAGAATGGATCGTGCGAATGAATTAGAATAGATTGTGCGAATGCATTAGAATTGATCGTACGAATGAATTAGAATGGATCGCAAGAATGAATTAGAATAGCTCATGCGAACGACATAGAGTGGATTATACAGATAAATTAGAATGGATACCTTCATACGAATGAATTTTATTAGATCGAGCGAATGAATTATAATGGATCGTACGAATGAATTAGAATAGCTCATACGAATAAATTAGAATAGATCGTGTGAATTAATTAGATTGGATCGTATGAATGTATTAGAATGAAAACATTCATACGAATGAACTAGAATAGCTCATACGAATGAATTAGAATAGATCATGCGAATGAATTAGAATAGATCGTACGAATGAATTAGAATAGATCGTGCGAATGAATTAGAAAGGATCGTACGAATGAATTAGAATGGATCGTACGAATGAATTAGAATAACTCGTACGAATGAATTAGAATAGATTGTGCGAATGTATTAGAATGGATCGTACGAATGAATTAGAATGGATCATGCGAATGAATTAGAATGGATCGTGCGAATGAATTAGAATGGATCGTGCATGACATTCTAATTCATTCGCATGATCCATTCTAATTCATTCGCACGGTCCATTCTAATTCATTTGCACGATCCATTGTAATTCATTCATACGATCCATTCTAATTCATTCACACGATCTATTCTAATTCATTCATACGAGCTATTCTAATTCATTGGTACGAATGTATCCATTCAAATTCATACGATCCATTCTAATTCATTCGCATGATCCATTCTAATTCATTTGCATGTTCCATTCTAATTCATTCATACGATCCATTCTAATTCATTCGCACGATCCATTCTAATTCATTCGTACGAATAGCTTGTACAAATGAATTAGAATTAGATCGTGAATGAATTAGAATGGATTGTATGAATGAATTAGAATGGATCGTACGAATGAACTACAATGGATACGTTCGTACGAATGCATTAGAATGGATCGTATGAATGAATAAGAATGGTCCGTACGAATGAATTAGATTGGATCGTACAAATAAATTAGATTGGATCGTATAAATGAAGTACAATGGATACCTTCGTGCGAATGAATTAGAGTAGATCATACGAATGAATTAGAATGGGTACCTTTGTGCGAATGAATTAGATTAGATCGTGCGAATGAATTAAAATAGATCGTGCGAATGAATTAGATTGGACCGTACGAATGAATTAGAATCGATCATACGAATGAATTAGAATGGATCGTACGAATGAATTAGAATGGATCGTGCGAATGAATTATAATAGATCATACGAATGAATTAGAATAGCTCGTGCGAATGAATTAGAGTAGATTGTACGAATCAATTAGATTGGATCGTACAAATGAATTAGATTTGATCGTGCGAATGAATTAGAATGGATCGCGCGAATGAATTAGAATAGCTCGTACGAATGAATTAGAATAGATCGTGCGAATGAATTTGAATGGATCGTGCGAATGAATTAGAATAGATCGTGCGAATGACTTAGAATGGATCGTGCGAATGAATTAGAATGGATCGTACGAATGAATTAGAATGGAACATGCAAATGAATTAGAATGGATCATGCGAATGAATTTAAATAGATCATACGAATGAATTAGAATAGATCGTAAGAATGAATTAGAATGGATCGTGCGAACGAATTAGAATAGATCATACGAATGAATTAGAATGGATCATACGAATGAATTAGAATAGATCGTGCGAATGAATTAGAATGGATCTTATGAATGAATTAGAGTAGATCGTACGAATGAATTAGAATAGATCATGCGAATGAATTAGAATGGATCGTACGTGCGAATGAATTAGAATGTCACGATCCATTCTAATTCATTCGTACGAGCTATTCTAATTCATTCGTACGATCCATTCTAGTTCATTTGTACGATCCATTCTAATTCATTTGCATGATCTATTCTAATTCATTCGTACGATCGAATCTAATTCATTTGTACGATCCATTCTAATTCATTCGTACGATCCATTTTAATTCATTCGTACGATCCATTCTAATTCATTCGTAGGATCCATTCAAATACATTTGCACAATCCATTCTAATTCATTCGCACGATCCATTCTAATTTGTAACATCCGTCCCAAACACAAAAGATTTTGTCCGCTTTGCCCTTGCCCACACGAGAACTTCCCAGGTGGTCACCTATCCTGGTACTACTCTCGCCCGAGCACGCTTAACTACGGAGTTCTTACGAAATCCGTAGCGCACGGTTTTAAAACGCATCTTGGCAGGAAAGGTGGTGAGCCCCCAAACACAAGATATTGTCCTCTATTGGTCTCTTGGGTACTCGAACCCTCAACCTCAAGGTTTTGCACTAGCATGGTTACCATCGAACCACCTAGAACGCGTCTTCTATGTTTGGGAGGGGAAATTATATAAGTAGCTTAGGATCTCCTTCTCTCCAGGCGATGTGGGGCTAACTCATGGCCTTGTACACCTCACCTCACCTCACCTCACCTCATCCATCTTGGCATTCCCGCCTCAGGATTCTTGGCTCTTGGCTATTGGCCTATTGGATCTTGGTCGTCACAATCCACCCCCCTTAGGGCTACACGTCCTTGTGTAGGGTTAGACCCCCCCATCCCGAGGAGAACCGGCTCTGATACTATTTTGTAACATCCGTCCTAAACACACAAGATTTTGTCCGCTTTGCCTGTGCTCGCACGAGAACTTCCCAGGGTGGTCACCCATCCTGGTACTACTCTCGCCCGAGCACGCTTAACTACGAAGTTCTTACGAAATCCGTAGCGGCGCACGGTTTTAAAACGCGTCTTGGCAGGAAAGGTGGTGAGCCCCCAAACACAAGATATTGTCCTCTATTGGTCTCTTGGGTACTCGAACCCTCAACCTCAAGGTTTTGCACTAGCATGGTTACCATCGAACCACCTAGAACGCGTCTTCTATGTTTGGGAGGGGAAATTATATAAGTAGCTCAGGATCTCCTTCTCTCCAGGCGATGTGGGGCTAACTCATGGCCTTGTATACCTCACCTCACCTCACCTCACCTCATCCATCTTGGCATTCCCGCTTCAGGAGTCTTGGCTCTTGGCTATTGGCCTATTGGATCTTGGTCGTCACATAATTCATTCGTACGATCCATTCTAATTCACTCGAACGGTCCATTCTAAGTCATTCGCACGAGCTATTCTATTTCTTTCGTACGAGCTATTCTAAATCATTGGTACGAATGTATCCATTCTAATTCATTCGCATGATCCATTCTTAGTCATTCGCACGATCCATTCTAATGTACCAATTAATTAGAAAAGCTTGTACGAATGAATTAGAATAGATCATACGAATGAATTAGAATGGATCATGCGAATGAATTAGAATAGATCATACAAATGGATTAGAATGGATCATACAAATGAATTAGAATAGATCGTGCAAATGAATTAGAATGGATCGTACGAATGAATTAGATTGGTTCGTACGAATGAATTAGAATAGCTCGTACGAATGAATTAGAATAGATCGTGGGAAAGAATTAGAATGGATCATATGAATGAATTAGAATAGATCGTGCGAATGAATTAAAATGGATCGTATGAATGAATTAGAATGGATTATGCGAATGAATTAGAATAGATTGTGCGAATGTATTAGAATGGATCGTACGAATAAATTAGAATAGATCGTACGAATGAATAAGATTAGATCGTGCGAATGAATTAGAATGGATCGTGCCAATGAATTAGAATAGATCATATGAATGAATTAGAATGGATACATTCGTACGAATGAATTAGATTAGATCGTGCGAATGAATTAGAATGGATCGTGCGAATGAATTAGAATAGATCGTGCGAATGAATAAGAATGGATCGTACGAATGGATTAGTATAGCTCGTACGAATGAATTAGAATAGATCGTGCGAATGAATTAGATTGGATCGTATGAATGAATTAGAATGGATCGTGCCAATGAATTAGAATAGATTGTATGAAAGAATTATAATGGATCATGCAAATGAATTAGAATAGATCGTGCGAATGAATTAGAATAGCTCATACGAATGAATTAGAATAGCTCGTACAAATTAATTAGAATGGATCGTTTGAATGAATTAGAGTAGATCGTGCGAATGAATTAGAATTGCATGTACCAATGAATTAGAATAGATCGTGCGAATGACTTAGAATGGATCGTGCGAATGAATTAGTATGGATCGTACGAATGAATTAGAATAGCTCGTATGAATGAATTAGAATGGATCGTGCGAATAAATTAGAATAGAAACATTCGTACGAATGAATTAGAATAGCTCGTACAAATGAATTAGAATAGATCCTGCGAATGAATTAGAATGGGTCATATGAATGAATTAGAATGGATCGTGCGAATGAATTAGAATGGATCGTACGAATGAATTAGAATAGATCATGCGATGTATTTGAATGGATCGTGCGAATGAATTAGAATGGATCATGCGAATGAATTAGAATGGATCATATGAATGAATTTGAACGGATACATTCATACGAATGAATTAGAATGGATCGAAAATGAATTACAATGGATCGCATGAATGAATTAGAATAGCTCGTACGAATGAATTAGAATAGCTCGTACGAATGAATTAGAATGGATCGTACGTATGAATTAGAATAGATCATACGAATGAATTAGAATGGATCGTGCGAATAAATTAGAATAGATCGTACGAATGTATTAGAATAGAAACATTCGTACGCATGAATTAGAATAGCTCGTACGAATTTATTAGAATGGATTATACGAATGAATTAGAATGGATTGTGCGAATGAATTAGAATAGATCGTGCGAATGAATTAGAATAGATCGTACGAATGAATTAGAATAGATCATAAGAACGAATTAGATTGGATACCTTCGTACGAATGAATTAGATTAGATCGTGTGAATGAATTAGAATGGATCGTACGAATGAATTAGAATGGATTGTGCGAATGTATTAGAATGGATCGTACGAATGAATTAGAATGGATCGTGCGAATGAATTAGAATGGGTCGTGCGAATGAATTAGAATAGCTCATACGAATGAATTAGAATAGATCATGCTAATGAATTAGAATAGATCGTGCGAATGACATAGAACGGATCGTGCGAATAAATTAGAATGGATACATTCATACTGACCCATTATAATTCATTCGTACGATCCATTCTAATATATTCGCACGATCTAATCTAATTCATTCGTACAAAGGTATCTGTGGGTGCAAATTTTGGCAGAAGATTACCAACTACCGCGGGACCCACCAGCCCTGCTTGGTGGGCCCACGAGGACTACCGCGGGACCCACCAGCCCTGCTTGGTGGGCCCACGAGGACTACCACGGGACCCACCGGCCCTGCTTGGTAGGCCCACGAGGACTACCGCGGGACCCACTGGCCCTGCCTGGTGGGCCCACGAGGACTACCGCGGGACCCACCGGCCCTGCCTGGTGGGCCCACGAGGACTACCGCGGGACCCACCGGCCCTGCCTGGTGGGCCCACGAGGACAATCGCGGGGCCCACCAGCCCTGCCTGGTGGGACCAAGAACCTGTGGAATCCCCCAGACGACGGCAGCGGGGCCCACCAGCTTTACCTGGAGGATCCCCAGATGCTGCATCAGAAACCGCCATTTACCACCAGAAAGTTCTATAAATAGCAGAGCCTTCGAATGTGAAAGGATCGAAATCTAAGATCCGAAATCCATTTTCCACTCTGAGATCTGATTTTCAGAACCAAAACTCTGGAATCTCTATCTTCTCACCCTTCACCTCTACTTGATCATCTTCTTGTCTATGAAGAGATCAAAAAGGCTTCAGTAGCACTCGGCCTGTCGAGGTTACTTTGAGAAAAGTGTTAGTGAATTCGGGTTGCACCCTATAGCACGGAGACGTAGGCTTCGGCTGAACTCCGAGATCACTTCTCGTGTCAAACTCTCTCTCTGATTGCATCTCTCTGTTTACATATCAAAAGCTTCAACTTCGATCAACAGATCGACCAACGATCTTCGACGTCAACTTCAACTCCAATTGACTGGTGAGGCGAGGTCTTCGGGTCGGCACGATCCATTTTAATTCATTCGTACGATCCATTCTAATTCATTCGTACGATCCATTCTAATTCATTCGCACGATCTAATCTAATTCATTCGCACGAGATATTCTAATTCACTCGTACGAATGTTTCCATTCTAATATATTCGTATGATCCATTCTGAGTCATTCGCATGATCCATTTTAATTCATTCGCATGATCTATTCTAATACATTCGCACAATCTATTCAAATTCATTCGTACGATCCATTCTAATTCATTCGTACGATCCATTCTAATTCATTCGTACGATCTATTCTAATGCATTCACAAAATCTATTCTAATTCATTCGCACGATCCATTCTAATTCATTCACACAATCTATTCTTATTTATTCGTACGAATGAATTAGAATAGCTCGTACGAATGAATTAGAATAGATCGTGTAAATGAATTAGAATAGATCGTACGAATGAA
Organism: Chamaelirium japonicum; assembly: GCA_947650365.1. Taxonomy (NCBI): domain Eukaryota; kingdom Viridiplantae; phylum Streptophyta; class Magnoliopsida; order Liliales; family Melanthiaceae; genus Chamaelirium; species Chamaelirium japonicum. The sequence continues at coordinate 428,799 of CANTAL010000093.1, read as the reverse complement.
TTAGAATAGCTCGTACGATTGAATTAGAAAAGTGTGTGAATGAATTAGATTGGATCGTATGAATGAATTAGAATTGATTGTGCGAATGAATTAGAATGGATCATGCGAATGTATATGAATGGATCGTACGAATGACTTAGAATGGATCGTGCGAATGAATTAGACTAGATCATGCGAATGAATTAGAATGGATCGAATGAATGAATTAGAATGGATCGTGCGAATGTATTAGAATGGATCATACGAATGAATTAGAATGGATCGTGCGAATGAATTAGAAAGGATCATGCGAATGAATTAGATTGGATCGTACGAATGAATTAGATTGGATCGTAGGAATGAATTAGAATGGATCGTGCGAATGAATTAGAATAGCTCGTACGAATGAATTAGAATAGCTCGTACGAATGAATTAGAATAGATTGTACGAATGGATTAGCATGGAACGTACGAATGAATTAGAATAGATCTTGCAAATGAATTAGAATGGATCGTACGAATAAATTAGAATAGCTCGTACGAAGGAATTAGAATAGCTCGTACGAATGAATTAGAATAGATCGTGCAAATGAATTAGAATGGATCGTATGAATGAATTAGAATGGATCGTGCGAATGAATTAGAATGGATCATACGAATGAATTAGAATAGATTGTGTGAATGAATTAGAATGGATCGTATGGGATCGTGCGAATGAATTAGAATAGCTCGTATGAATTAATTAGAATGGATCGTGAGAATGAATTAGAATAGCTCATACGAATGAATTAAAATGGATACCTTCGTATTAATAAATTAGAATGGATCGTGCGAATGAATTAGAATGGATCGTATGAATGAATTAGAATGAAAACATTCATACGAATGAATTAGAATAGCTCGTACGAATGAATTAGAATGGATCGTACGAATGAATTAGAATAGATCATACGAATGAATTAGAATGGATACCTTTGTATGAATGAATGTGATTAGATCGTGCGAATGAAGTAGAATGGATCGTGCGAATGAATTAGAATGGATCGTACGAATGAATTAAAATGGATCGTACGAATGTATTAGAATGGTAATATTCATATGAATGAATTAGAATAGATCGTGCGAAAGAATTAGAATAGCTCATACGAATGAATTAGAATGGATCGTGCGAATGAATTAGAATAGATTGTGTGAATGTATTAGAATGGATCGTACGAATGAATTAGAATGGATCGTACAAATGAATAAGATTAGATCGTTCGAATGAATTAGAATAGATCATACGAATAAATTAGAATGGATACCTTCGTACGAATGAATTAGATTAGATCGTGCGAATAAATTAGCATGGATCTTGTGAATGAATTAGAATAGATCATGCGAATGAATTAGAATGGATCGTGCGAATGAATTAGAATAGATCGTGTGAATGAATTAGAATAGATACCTTCGTACGAATGAATTAGAATAGATTGTGCGAATGTATTAGAATGGATCGTGCGAATGAATTAGAATAGATTGTGCTAAAGTATTAGAATGTATCGTGCAAATGAATTAGAATGGATCGTACGAATGAATTAGAATGAATCGTGCGAATGAATTAGAATAGTTTATACAAATGAATTAGACTGGATACCTTCATACGAATGAATTAGATTAGATCGTGCGAATGAATTAGAATAGATCATAAGAATGAATTAGAATGGATCGTACGAATGAATTAGAATAGCTCGTACGAATGTATTATAATAGATCGTGCGAATGAATTAGAATAGATCGTGCGAATGAATTAGAATAGATCGTGCGAATGAATTAGAAAGGATCGTACGAATGTATTAGACTGGAAACATTCGCACGAATGAATTAGAATAGCTTTTACGAATGAATTAGAATAGATTGTGCGAATGAACTAGAATAGATCGTACGAATGAAATAGAATGGATCGTACGAATGAATTAGAATGGATCGTGCGAATGAATTAGAATGGATCGTACGAATGAATTAGAATGGATCGTACAAATGAATTAGTATAGCTCGTACGAATGAATTAGAATAGATCGTGCAAATGAATTAGATTGTATCGTATGAATGAATTAGAATGGATCGTACCAATGAATTAGAATGGATTGTACGAATGAATTATAATAGATCATGCAAATGAATTAGAATGGATCGTGCGAAGGAATTAGAATAGCTCGTACAAATGAATTAGAATAGCTCGTACAAGTGAATTAGAATGGATCGTATGAATGAATTAGAATAGATCGTGCGAATGAATTAGAACAACTTATACGAATGAATTAGAATATATTGTGCGAATGACTTAGAATGGATCGTACGAATGAATTAGAGTGGATCGTACGAACGAATTAGAATAGCTCGTACGAATGAATTAGAATGGATCGTGCGATATGAATAGCTCGTACAAATGAATTAGATTAGATCGTGCGAATGAATTCGAATGGAAACATTCGTACGAATGAATTAGAATAGCTCATACAAATGAATTTGAATAGATAGTGCGAATGAATTACAATGGATCATACGAATGAATTAAAATGGATAGTGCGAATGAATTAAATTGATCATACAAATGAATTAGAATAGATCGTGCGATGTATTAGAATGGATCGTGTGAATGAATTAGAATGGATCGTACGAATGAATTAGAATGGATCGTGTGAATGAATTAGAATGGATCATACGAATGAATTTGAATGGATACATTCATACGAATGAATTAGAATGGATCGTACGAATGAATTACAATGGATCGTACGAATGAATTAGAATAGCTTGTACGAATGAATTAGAATAGCTCGTGCGAATGAATTAGAATGGATCGTATGTATGAATTAGAATAGATTGTACGAATGAATTAGAATGGATCGTGCGAATGAATTAGAGTAGATCATACAAATGTATTAGAAAAGAAACATTCGTACAAACGAATTAGAATAGCTCGTACGAATGTATTAGAATGGATCGTACGAATGAATTAGAATGGATCGTGCGAATGAATTAGAATAGATCGTGCGAATGAATTAGAATGGATCATACGAATGAATTAGAATAGATCATACGAATGAATTAGAATGGATACCTTTATACGAATAAATTAGATTAGATCGTCCGAATGAATTAGAATGGATCGTGTTAAAGAATTAGAATGGATCGTGCGAATGACTTAGAATGGATCGTGCGAATGAATTAGAATGGATACATTCGTACCGATCCATTCTAATTCATTCGTACGATCCATTGTAATATATTCGCAAGATCTAATCTAATTCATTCGGACGAAGGTATCCATTCTAATTCATTCGTATGATCTATTCTAATTCATTCATACGATCCATTCTAATTCATTCGTACGATCCATTCTAATATATTCACACAATCCATTCTAATTCATTCGTACGATCCATTCTACTTCATTCGCACGATCTAATCTAATTCATTCGTACGAGCTATTCAAATTCATTCGTACGAATGCTTCCATTTTAATACATTCCTACGATCCATTCTAAGTCATTCCCCTGATCTATTTTAATTCATTCGCACGATCTATTCTAATACATTCGCACAATCTATTCTAATTCATTCGTACGATCCATTCTAATTCATTTGTACGATCCATTCTAATTCATTCGTACGATCTATTCTAATACATTCACACAATCTATTCTAATTCATTTACATGATCCGTTCTAATTCGTTAGCACAATCTATTCTAATCCATTCGTATTAATGAATTAGAATAGCTCGTACGAATGAATTAGAATAGATCGTGCAAATGAATTAGAACGGATCGTACGAATGAATTAGAATAGCTCGTACGATTGAATTAAAATAGATCGTGCGAATGAATTAGAATGGATCGTATGAATGAATTAGAATGGATCGTGCGAATGAATTAAAATGAATCGTGTGAATGTATTAGAATGGATCGTACGAATGACTTAGAATGGATCGTGCGAATAAATTAGAATAGATCGTGCGAATGAATTAGAATGGATCGAATAAATGAATTAGAATGGATCGTGCAAATATATTAGAATGGATCGAACGAATGAATTAGAATAGATCGTGCGAATGAATTAGAATGGATCGTGCGAATGAATTAGAAAGGATCATGAGAATGAATTAGATTGGATCGTACGAATGAATTAGTTTGAATCGTACGAATGAATTAGAATGGATCGTGCGAATGAATTAGAATAGCTCATACGAATGAATTAGAATAGCTCGTATGAATGAATTAGAATAGATTGTGCGAATGTATTAGATTGGATCGTACGAATGAATTAGAATAGATCGTACGAATGAATTAGAATGGATCGTGCGAATGAATTTGATTGGATACATTCATACCAATGAATTAGAACAGCTTGTACGAATAAATTAGAATAGATCGTGCGAATGAATTAGAATGGATCGTACGAATGTATTACAATGGAAACATTCGTACGAATGAATTAGAATAGCTCGCACGAATGAATTATACTCGATCGTGCGAATGAAATAGAATTAATCAAACGAATGAATTAGAACAGCTCGTACGAATGAATTAGAATAGATTGTGTAAATGTATTAGAATGGATTGTACGAATGAATTAGAATGGATCGTAGGAATGAATTAGAATGGATCGTATGAATGAATTAGAATAAAAACATTCGTACGAATGAATTACAATAACTCGTACGAATGTTTTAGAATGGATCGTACAAATGAATTAGACTGGATAGTGCGAATGAATTTGAATGGATCGTGCAAATAAATTAGGTTGGATCGTACGAATGATTAGAATGGATCGTGACATTCTAATTCATTCGCACGATCCATTCTAACTCATTCATTCGATCCATTCTAATTCGTTCGCACGATCTATTCTAATTCATTCATACGATCTATTCTAATTCATTCGCACGATCTATTCTAAGTCATTCGCACGATCTATTCTAATTCATTCGTATGATCCATTCTAATGCATTCACATAATCTATTCTAATTCTTTCGTATGAGCTATTCTAATTCATTCGTACGAGCTATTCTAATTCATTCGTACGATCTAATCTAATTCATTCATACGAAGGTATCCATTCTAATTCATTTGTATAGTCTATTCTAATTCATTCGCACGATCCATTCTAATTCATTCGTATGATCCATTCTAATTCATTCGCACGATCGATTCTAATTCATTTATATGATCCATTCTAATTCATTCGCATGCGAATGAATTATAATGGATCGTGCGAATGAATTAGAATGTCACGATCCCTTCTAATTCATTCGTACGATCCAATCTAATTCATTCGCACGATCTATTCTAATTCATTCGCACGATCCATTCTAATTCATTCGAACAATCCATTCTAATTCATTCGTACGATCCATTCTAATACATTCGTACGAGCTATTCTAATTCATTGGTACGAATGTATCCATTCTAATTCATTCGCACGATACATTCTAAGTCATTCGCACGATCCATTCTAATTCATTCGCACGATCTATTCTAATTCATTCGCACAATCCATTCTAATTCATTCATGCGATCCAATCTAATTCATTTGTACGATCCAATCTAATTCATTCGCACGATCCATTCAAATTCATTCGTCCGAATAGCTCATACAAATGAATTTGATTAGATCGTGTGAATGAATTAGAATGGATCGTATGAATGAATTAGAATGGATCATACGAATGAATTAGAATGGATACATTCGTACCAATGAATTAGAATGGATCGTACGAATGAATTAGAATGGAAACATGCGAATGAATTAGAGTAGATCATACGAATGAATTAGAATGGATACCTTCGTACGAATGTATTCCTACGAAAGAATTAGAATGCATCGTATGAATGAATTATAATGGATCGTGCGAATGAATTAGATTGGATCGTACAAATGAATGAGATTGGATCGTACGAATGAATTAGAATGGATCGTGCAAATGTATTAGTATGGATCGTACGAATGACTTAGAATGGATCGTGCGAATGAATTAGAATGGATCGTGTGAATGAATTAGAATAGATGGTGCGAATGTTTTAGAATGGATCGTACGAATGAATTAGAACGGATACCTTCGTACGAATGAATTAGATTAGATCGTGAGAATGAATTAGAATGGATCGTATGAATGAATTAGAATGGAAACATTCATACGAATGAATTAGAATAGCTTGTACGAATGAATTAGAATGGACCGTGCAAATGAATTAGAATGGATCATGCGAATGTATTAGAATGGATCGTACGAATGAATTGGAATGGATTGTACGAATGATTTAGAATGGATCGTGCGAATGAATTAGAATGGATACATTCGTACCAATGATTTAGAATAGCTCGTACAAATGAATTAGAATAGATCGTGCAAATGAATTAGAATGGATCGAACAAATGTATTAGAATGGAAACATTCATACAAATGAATTAGAATAGCCCCTATGAATAAATTAGAATAGATCGCCTGAATGAATTAGAACGGATCTTACGAATGAAATAGAATAGCTCGTACGAATAAATTAGAATAGATTGTGCGAATGTATTAGAATGGATCGTACGAATGAATTAGAATAGATCGTGCGAATGAATTAGAATGGATCGTACGAATGAATTAGAATGGTTCATACGAATGAATTATAATGGATCGTGCGAATGAATTAGAAAGGATACATTCGTACCAATGACTTAGAGTAGCACGTACGAATGAATTAGAATAGATCGTGCGAATGAATTAGATTAGATCGTGCGAAAGAATTAGAATGGATCGTACGAATGAATTATAATAGTTCGTGCGAATGAAATAGAATGGATCGTATGAATGAATTAGAATGGATCGTACGTATGAATTAGAATGGATCGTACGAATGAATTAGATTGGATCGTACTAATGAATTAGAACGGATCGTGCGAATGAATTAGAATAGCTCATACGAATGAATCATAATAGATCGTGCGAATGACTTAGAATGGATCGTGCGAATGAATTAGAATAGATCATACGAATGAATTAGAATAGATTGTGCGAATGAATTAGAATGGATCATACGAATGAATTAGAATGGATCGTATGAATAAATTAGAATAGATAGTGCGAATGAATTAGAATGGATCATACGAATGATTTAGAATGGATCTTACGAAGGAATTAGAATAGCTCATGCGTATGAATTAGAATAGATTGTACAAATGAATTAGATTGGATCTTACAAATGAATTAGATTGGATCGTGCGAATGAATATTTAGAATGGATCGTGCGAATGAATTTGATTGGATCGTACAAATGAATTAGATTGGATCGTACGAATGAATTAGAATGAATCGTGCAAATGAATTAGAATGGATCGTGCGAACGTTTTAGAATGGATCGTACGAATGACTTAGAATGGATCATGCGAATGAATTAGAATAGATCGTGCGAATGAATTAGAATGGATCGTGCGAATGAATTAGAATGGATCGTGCGAATGAATTAGAATGGATCGTGCTAATGAATTAGAATAGATTGTACGAATGAATTAGAATGAATCGTACGAATGAATTAGAATAGCTCATGCAAATGAATTAGAATGGATCGTATGAATGAATTAGAATGGATCGTGCGAATGAATTAGAATGGATCATGCGAATGAATTAGAATGGATAGTGCGAATGAATTAGAATGTATCGTACGAATGAATTAGAATGGATACATTCGTACGAATGAATTAGATTGGATCGTACGAATGAATTAGAATAGATCGTGCGAATGAATTAGAATGGGTCAGACGAATGAAATAGAATGGATTGTACGAATAAATTAGAATAGCTCGTGCAAATGAATTAGAAAAGATTGTGCAAATGTATTAGAATAGCTCGTACGAATGAATTAGAATGGATCGTGCGAATGAATTAGAAAGGATCGTACGAATGAATTAGAATAGATCATGCGAATGAATTTGAATAGATCGTGCGAATGAATTAGAATGGATCGTATGAATAAACTAGAATGGATCGTGCGAATGAATTAGAATATCACAATCCATTCTAATTCGTTCGTACGATCCAATCTAATTCATTCGCACGATCTATTCTAATTCATTCGCACGATCCATTCTAAATCATTCGTACGAGCTACTCTAATTCATTCGTACGATCTATTCTAATTTATTCGTACGATCCATTCTAATACATTCGCACAATCTATTCTAATGCATTCGCACGATCTATTGTAATTCATTCGTACGATCCATTCTAATTCATTCGTACGATCCATTCAAATTCATTCGCATGATCTAATCTAATTCATTTGTACGAGCTATTCGTACGAATGAATTAGAATGGATCGTGCGAATGAATTAGATTGGATCGTACGAATGAATTAGAATAAATTATGCGAATGTATTAGAATGGATCGTACGAATGAATTAGAATGGATCGTACGAATGAATTAGAATAGATCGTGGGAATAAATTAGATTGTCACGATCCGTTCTAATTCATTTGCACGATCCAATCTAATTCATTCGCACGATCCATTCTAATTCATTCGTACGATCCAATCTAATTCATTCGCACGATCCATTCTAATTCATTTGTTCGAATAGCTCGTACGAATGAATTAGATTAGATCGTGCGAATGAATAAGAATAGATCGTACGAATGAATTAGAATGGATCGTACGAATGAATTAGGATGGTTCGTGCGAATGAATTAGAATGGATCGTACGAATGAATTATAATAGATCGTGCGAATGACTTAGAATAGATCGTGCGAATGAATTAGAATGGATCGTACGAATGAATTAAAATAGATCGTGCGAATGAATTAGAATGGATCGTACTAATGAATTAGAATAGCTCGTACAAATGAATTAGAATAGCTCGTACGAATGAATTAGAATAGATCGTGAGAATGAATTAGAATAGAACGTGCGAATGAATTAGAATGGATCGTATGAATGAATTAGAATAGATCGTACGAATGAATTAGAAAGGATCATGCGAATGAATTAGAATGGATCGTCCGAATGAATTAGAATGAATCGTGCGAACGAATTAGAATGGATCGTGCGAACGAATTAGAATAGATCGTACGAATAAATTAGAATGGATCGTGCGAATAAATTAGAATGGATCGTGCGAATGAATTAGAATGGATCGTGTGAATGAATTAGAATGGATCGTGTGAATGTATTAGAATGGATCGTACGAATGAATTAGAATGGTTCGTAAGAATGAATTAGAATAGATCGTGCAAATGAATTAGAATGGATCGGGCAAATGAATTTTTATGGATCGTGCGAATGACTTAGAATGGATCGTGCGAATGAATTAGAATGGATCGTACGAAGGAATTAGAATGGATCATACGAACGAATAAGAATAGCTCGTACGAATGAATTAGAATAGAGCGTACGAATAAATTAGAATGGATCGTACGAATGTATTAGAATAGATCGTACGAATGAATTAGAATGGATCGTGTGAATGAATTAGAATGGATCATGCGAATGTATTAGAATGGATCGTACGAATGAATTAGAATGAATCGTACGAATGAATTAGAATAGATCATGCAAATGAATTAGAATGGATCATATGAATGAATTAGAATGGATCGTACATATGAATTAGAATGGATCGTGCGAATGAATTAGAATAGATCATACGAATGAATTAGAATGGATCATATGAATGAATTAGAATGGATCGTGCGAATGAATTAGAATGGATCGTACGAATGAATTAGAATAGCTCGTACGAATGAATTAGAATAGATTGTGCGAATGTATTAGAATGGATCGTACGAATGAATTAGAATGGATCGTACGAATAAATTAGAATGGATCGTGCGAATGAATTAGAATAGATCTTACGAATGAATTAGAATGGATACCTTCGTATGAATGAATTAGATTAGATCGTGCGAGTGAATTAGAAGGATCGTACGAATGAATTTGAATTGATCGTGCGAATGAATTAGAATATGTAACAACCCAAAAATTTATTAATAATTTAAAGGTCATTATAAGAAAATTTTTATAGAAAATTCAAAATAAAAATCGGATGGCGCCATTGCGTTCGTCCCGGCGAGACGATCGAAAAACCTATACAAACTTATTCGATTTCGACACATTTAGAGTGTTTAAAAATTGTGAGAAAAAAAAAATAATATATATATATATATGTATACATATTTAGCCGATAGAAGGATTTGAACCTATGACCTCTTCATTCGAACTCTTAAAGTTTTTCCTCTAGCCAAAAGACCCGTAGTGCTTTTCTGTATTAAAAACAGCTAATATAACTAATATATATACTAATGGGGAGACCAACAGTCGTTGACCCTTCGTTTCCGATCGGACAGAAAGGGTCGCGCAGATGTAACCGAAGCCGGCGACCTTTCGTTTCCGATCGGACGGGTACAGCCGCAGTACGCACTAAATGGCCGATTTGCAATAAAGACCCTGTGACTTTTAGAATTCCCAAAACCACTATATAAACCCCCCCCTCCACAAGAGTTTTTCACTCCAGCCCGTCTCGAAAACTATGCCCTACCACTCCCCTCCCCCTCGTCAACCACCACTGACCACCGCTCGCCGCCGACCGATTGCCGCCGACCGATTGCCGCCGGCCGACCGCCGCTCGCCGTCGACTGCCGCCCGCGACCGCCGCCGGGCGACTGCCGCCGGCCGACCGCCGCCACCGGCCGACTGATCGCCGCCATTGACCGCCGCCACCACCGCCGACGACTGCCGCCGCCGCCTGCCACCGCCTCCTACCGCCGGCCGCCGCCTCCTGCCCCGGGCGCCGCCTCCCAAAAATTCCGGTTAGTTTTTTTTAAAAAATATTTTATGGGCTGAAGCCCATTAGACCATGTATAATCCACTAAGATTTATGGGCTGAAGCCCATTAAGGAGTGGGCCAGGCCCATTTAATTTAAAATTTAAATTGTTAAAGCAACTCTAATTGTTATTAACTGAAACAGTATTGCTAAAGACATCTGAACTATTTTACTAAGGGCAGACCCGAATTTAAAATCCGCTAGTAGCCAACTGTTTTGGTCGTACCGGGAGCAAACGAACTCGGAATTGAGTTCCGTTTGCGGCCACGGGTCTGTAATGAAACGATCTACACAACAGTATAGATTTAAGGTATTTTTGAAATTACAAAAATACCTCTTAAAAGAGAGAAAACCCATTAATTCACATCGAAATAAGTTTCGGAAAATCCCAGAAAAATTTAGGAAAAAACTAACAAAATATTAGTAACATATTTTCAGGTTTCGAGCGTGATAAGGCTTCCTCATCAGAAATAAGAGTTTTGCAACGGTTCAGGTAGGGGAGTTTTAACCAAGTTTCTTCATGCTAAATATCTGCTATAGATCATCGGTAAATTGCTATGAGTAGTAAATTGTGAAGTACGTGATCACTTGTTGGGTGTGGGTCTAGCCCTGGTGGAATGCCAAAAAGTACCTGGGTGTGGGACTAGCCCTGGCGGAATGCCAGAAAGTACCTGGGTGTGGGTCTAGCCCTGGCTAGAGGCCTAAAAGTTACTTAGGTGTGGGGCTAGCCTAGTATGAGGACTAAAAGTACCTAGGTGTGGGCTAGCCTTGTTGCGGACTAAAAGTACCCGGGTAAGGATTGAGATTCCTACCCTGGCCGGAAGAGCCAAAAAGGGAATCGGGTGATGCATGTTTTCTATTATTTATATTTTGTAGTCACGTTTACTGTTTTTCCATACAAATATTTAGCATGAAATAAACTATGTCATGAGGTGAGTCAGTGGTTTGGACTCACCCCCCTACAGATGTTGTGCACCCTTCAGAGTCAAATCCTGCAGGACTGGAAGAGGACGGAGAGCGAGTAGTGAACGACCCAGAAGGAGTTGAGGACCCGCTGTACACCCCTTTCTACGAAGAAGCTGAAGCATGAAGTGTCGTTGCAGAAAAAAATAAATAAATTTATTTGCCTTAGACTTTTGTTCTCATAAAATGTATCAAACAATGGTTATTTTAATAGAATGGCTCAGTTAAGTTCCAATTTTGATGGAGCTTAGAAATACCAAGCTTTTATTTTCTAACACCTCAGTATTATACGGATCAAATAAATCCGTAAAATATCGGGGCGTTACAGAATAGATCATACGAATGGATTAGAATGGATACCTTCGTACGAATGAATTAGAATGGATTGCATGAATGAATTAGAATGGATCGTGCGAATGAATTAGAATAGATCGTATGAATAAATTAGAATAGCTCGTACGTATGAATTAGAATAGATTGTGCGAATGTATCAGAATGGATCGTACGAATGAATTAGAATGGATCGTACGAATGAATTAGAATGGATCATGCGAATGAATTAGAATAGATCATACGAATGAATTAGAATAGATACCTTCAACGAATCAATTAGATTAGATCGTGCGAATGAATTAGAATAGCTCGTACCAATCAATTAGAATAGATTGTGCGAATGTATTAGAATGGATCATACGAATGAATTAGAAGGGATCGTACGAATGAATTAGAATGGATCGTGCGAATGAATTAGAATAGATCATACGAATGAATTAGAATGGATACCTTCGTACGAATGAATTAGATTTGATCGTGCGAATGAATTAGAATGGATCGTGCGAACGAATTAAAATGTCACGATCCATTCCAATTCATTTGTACGAGCTATTCTAATTTATTCGTACGCTACATTCTAATTCATTCGTACGATCCATTCTAATTCATTCGCACGATCCATTCAAATTCATTTGCATGATCTATTCTAATTCATTCGTACGAGCTATTCTAATTCATTCATATGAATGTTTCTATTCTAATACATTCGTAGGATCCATTCTACTTCATTAACACGATCTATTCTAATTCATTCGTACGATCCATTCTAATTCATTCGCACGATCCATTCTAATTCATTCGTACGATCCATTCTAATTTATTTGCGCGAACTTATCTAATTCATTCGTTCGAGGGTATCCTTTCTAATTCATTCGTATGATCTATTCTAATTCATTCGTACGACCCATTCTAATTCATTCACACGATCCATTCTAACTCATTCGCACGATCTATTCTAATTCATTTGTACGAGCTATTCTAATTCATTCGCATGATCCATTCTAATTCATTGGTACGATCTATTCTAATTCATTCGTACGATCCATTCTAATTTATTCACATAATCTATTCTAATTCATTCGTACGAGCTATTCTAATTTATTCGCACGATCTTTTCTAATTCATTCATACGAGCTATTCTAATTCATTCAAACGAATGTTTCCATTCTAATATATTCGTACGATCCATTCTAATTCATTTGCACGATCTATTTTAATTCATTCGTTCAATCCATGCTAATTCATTCGCACGATCCATTCTAATTCATTCGTACGATCCATTCTAATTCATTCGCACGATCTAATCTAATTCATTCGTATGAAGGTATCCATTCTAATTCATTCGTATGATCTATTCTAAATCATTCGTACAATCCATTCTAATTCATTCGCACGATCCATTCTAAATCATTCGCACGATCTATTCTAATTCATTCGCTCGAGCTATTCTAATTCATTCGCACGATCCATTTTAATTCATTCATACGATCTATTCTAATTCATTCGTACGATCTATTCTAATTCATTCGCACGACCTGTGGGGGAAAATCTTCGTGCCGACCCGAAGACTTCGCAGCACCAGTCAATTTGAGTTGTAGTTGACGTCTAAGATCGTTGGTCGATCTGTTGATCGAAGTTGAAGCTTTTGATATGTAAACAGAGAGATGCAATCAGCGAGAGTTTGACACGAGAAGTGATCTCGGAGTTCAGCCGAAGCCTACGTCTCCGTGCTATAGGGTGCAACCCGAATTCACTAACACTTTTCTCAAAGTAACCTCGACAGGCCGAGTGCTACTGAAGCCTTTTTGATCCCTTCACAGACAAGAAGATGATCAAGTAGAGGTGAAGGGTGAGAAGATAGAGATTCCAGAGCTCTGGTTCTAAAAATCAGATCTCATAGTGGAAAATGGATTTCGGATCTTAGATTTCGATCCTTTCACATTCGAAGGCTCTGCTATTTATAGAACTTTCTGGTGGTAAATGGCGGTTTCTGATGCAGCATCTGGGGATCCTCCAGGTAAAGCTGGTGGGCCCCGCTGCCGTCGTCTGGGGGATTCCACAGGTTCTTGGTCCCTCCAGGCAGGGCTAGTGGGCCCCGCGATTGACCTCGTGGGCCCACCAGGCAGGGCCGGTGGGTCCCGCGGTAGTCCTCGTGGGCCCACCAGGCAGGGCCGGTGGGTCCCGCGGTAGTCCTCGTGGGCCCACCAGGCAGGGCCGGTGGGTCCCGCGGTAGTCTTCGTGGGCCTACCAAGCAGGGCCGGTGGGTCCCGTGGTAGTCCTCGTGGGCCCACCAAGCAGGGCTGGTGGGTCCCGCGGTAGTCCTCGTGGGCCCACCAAGTACGGCTGGTGGGTCCCGCGGTAGTTGGTAATCTTCTGCCAAAATATGCACCCACAATTACCCCCTCCAAGTTAGCTAGAGTTTGTTCTGGCTGGCTTGGATTTGGTGCAAAACATAGCAACCCCCTGTTGAAGAAGGCACAAAAAAAGCTTGCCGAGTGTCAGCATAAAAAAGGACTGATCGGTCAAATTTGACCGATCGGTCAAGTTTGACCGAACGGTCAATTTCAACCAGTCAAGGATTGGGTGATCGATAAAAAAAAATTGGTTTTTTGACTGATCCAGTGGAAAATTGACCGATCGGTTGATTTTGACTGTTCGGTCAAATTTGACCGATCGGTTAAGTTTGACCGAACGGTCAATTTCAACCAGTCAAGGATTGGGTCATCGGTCAAAAAACATGGTTTTTTGACTGATCCAATGGAAAATTGACCGATCGGTTGATTTTGACCGTTCGGTCAAATTTGACCGTTCGGTCAAATTTGACCGTTCGGTCAAATTTGACCGATCGGTTAAGTTTGACCGAACGGTCAATTTCAACCGGTCAAGGATTGGGTGATCGGTCAAAAAACATGGTTTTTTGACTGATCCAATGGAAAATTGACCGATCGGTTGATTTTGACCGTTCGGTCAAATTTGACCGATCGGTCAAATTTGACCGATCGGTTAAGTTTGACCGAACGGTCAATTTCAACCGGTCAAGGATTGGGTGATCGGTCAAAAAACATGGTTTTTTGACTGATCCAGTAGAAAATCGACCGATCGGTTGATTTTGACCGATCGGTCAGGTTTGACCGAACGGCTAAAATCAGCCGGTCAAGGTTTGGGTGATCGGCAAAAAACCTCAGTTTTTTGCCAGATCCAGTAGAAAATCGACCGATCGGTTGATTTTGACCGATCGGTCAGGTTTGACCGAACGGCTAAAATCAGCCGGTCAAGGTTTGGGGGATCGGCAAAAAACCTCAGTTTTTTGCCAGATCCAGTAGAAAATCGACCGATCGGTTGATTTTGACCGATCGGTCAGGTTTGACTGAACGGCTAAAATCAGCCGGTCAAGGTTTGGGTGATCGGCAAAAAACCTCAGTTTTTTGCCAGATCCAGTAGAAAATCGACCGATCGGTTGATTTTGACCGATCGGTCAGGTTTGACCGAACGGCTAAAATCAGCCGGTCAAGGTTTGGGTGATCGGTAAAAAACCTCAGTTTTTTGCCAGATCCAGTAGAAAATCGACTGATCGGTTGATTTTGACCGATCGGTCAGGTTTGACCGAACGGCTAAAATCAGCCGGTCAAGGTTTGGGTGATCGGCAAAAAACCTCAGTTTTTTGCCAGATCCAGTAGAAAATCGACCGATCGGTTGATTTTGACCGATCGGTCAGGTTTGACCGAACGGCTAAAATTAGCCGGTCAAGGTTTGGGTGATCGGCAAAAAACCTCAGTTTTTTGCCAGATCCAGTAGAAAATCGACCGATCGGTTGATTTTGACCGATCGGTCAGGTTTGACCGAACGGCTAAAATCAGCCGGTCAAGGTTTGGGTGATCAGCAAAAAAACCTTAGTTTTTTGCCAGATCCAGTAGAAAATCGACCGATCGATTGACTTTGACCGATCGGTCAAGTTTGACCGAACGGCTAAAATCAACCGGTCAAGGTTTGGGTGATCGGCAAAAAACCTCAGTTTTTTGCCAGATCTAGTAGAAAATCGACCGATCGGTTGATTTTGACCGATCGATCAAGTTTGACCGAACGGCTAAAATCAGCCGGTCAAGGTTAAAGTCTTGAACCTGCACTTTTGAGGAAGTTGTATAGCTTGTTCTTCTCCTTTGATCTTTGGCAGTCTTGAATATCGATGGAGTTTGATTTTTTTTGCTCTGAATCTTCGGTTCGCCTGAATGTGGCTTTGAACCGGCGGTCCGGTTTACTTAGACCGGTGGCTTTGCTTGGACCGTTGGTTTACGTGGACCGTCAGTTCTGACGCTTTGTCTGGTCCGATGGTTCGCCTGATTTTGCGCTTGCTATGAATGGATGCCACGTGTACCTGCAAAAACACGCGATTTGATATGGTGAAGACACGTGTCTTCTCGATTTGCGTACCGTTTTACTCTGGGTATATAAGTCTTTCTCGCTGTCATTTTTGCCTCGCGCTTTCAGAATTTTTCGAAGTCCAGACTCTTTGCTTCCCCTCTCTTGTTCTTCGTCTCCTTTCGATCGGTCAAATGGCATCTTCGGGCAGTTCGAAGAAGAGTGCAGTTCCTTCCAAGAGGAAGGGCATGGAAGTTATCGAGGTCTCTTCTGTTCCGAAGGGCCGAGGCAAAGGCAGGGCCGAATTGATCGAGCTTGGCCAACTGGGCAAGAGGCACCAAGGAGTGGGATTCGCTTCTGTACCGTCAAGGCGAGAGCAGATCCCCAAGGCAAAGTTTGTCCTCTGCCCGCAGCTACCTTTGGAGGCGGAGCCTGAGTTTGGGTACAATATGAGCAGTAAACTTACAGATGTAAAGAGGGAGAAGTTGCAGGAGTTGCTGGCATGTTTCACAGAAGGAAAGGCTCGACCAGTGCATCCGGGAGTTCTAACTGCTTTCGGCGTTGATAGGCGGACAATCTTTGTCTCATGGGCAAGCAAGGAGCAAGTGATGGGAACCATCGTCACGATCGGCCAGCTTAACTGTGGACTGCGCCTTCTGCTGCCGCCTTTCGCCGCGAGGTTACTGAACACCTCCGGTCTCTGTCCCGGGCAGGTTACCGGGAACTCCTGGAGGATCATCTACGCTTTCTGTCGCGTAGAGTTGGACTTCCAGAAGGAGCTTAGGGAATGCTACTCCAGCCTCCCTGAAGGTGAAGAAGCCCGAATCGAGATGGGGTATTTCTTTTACTATTACCGATGGGCTTGGAGGAAGGATAGCCCGTTCTACTACTTGACAGGTGTCACTGCCCTTCGCCCGATTGCTGACACCATTGGTTCAGACAAGCTCTATACCGGCTGGCCGTTGTCAGTGTCTGGTGCCTGGACTCCTATGTCTGTTCCGGAGGTTCCGTGATACAAGGTACACAAAGAGATCGACATGTACTGCACAGGAGGAGCTCTCTCTTGGCCTTCAGAGCGAGTTGGGGCCCTTGACAACCTCTTCTTGGAGTTGACATACGGGACTCGATCTTGGAAGCAATTCTCGAATTGCCCGATTCGACACGGCAATGCCAACCTCCTCCATCGATCGAAGCTTCGCTACGAAGATAATAAGGTCATCTACTCGGATTACGAGGAGGACCCTCAGTCTGGAAAAATTGTTAGAAGGCTTCGATTCGAGAAGAAAGCTTATGGAGCCAGGCGCGCACTTCCCACAGAGGAGAAACTGGTGATTCAGAGGGGCCCGGCGAAGAAGAAGAGAAAAATCCCCATCAAATAGGAGGATGAGGAGAAAAAGAAGGAGGAAGATGAAGAAGAGGAGGTAGAGAGGGAGGAGGGAGGCGGAGATGAGGAGGATGAGGGCATAGGCAGCGACGAGGAAGAAGATGGAGAAGATGATGATGATGAAGTTGGGGGTGGTGAGGAAGAGATTCCTCCTACCCCCACTGATGGTGGTCAAGGACATGGGGGTGGCGAGGAAGAAATTCCTCCCACCCCCACTGGTGGTGCTGATGAGGATTCGCAGCCGATCCTCATAGACGAGGCAAAGGCTCGTAAAATAGAGGGGGTAATGGACGCAATGGGCGATGGCCCTAAGGTGATTCCTACCTATGACTTCGAGGAGTTGAAAAAGAACCCGCCTCGCTTCAAGATCAAGATATCGGGGAGTGGTGGGGTTGGAAGCAACCCTACACCCCTCGATCAGATACTTCCCGAAGTTCCCCGTCTCGAAGGGGCAACTACCAATGGGGGTGTGGAGGTTGAACAACCCCCACCCCCCTCACTATCTCTGGCTGAGGAGGTAGCTGCCATAGTGGCAGGGCTCGATAATTCGAGCGGGCGAGAAGACGAAGGGGGAGCCTCACCTCCTCGGGATGTTACCTCTCCTGCTCACTTGGAGAGAGGAAGCCGGGTGGGTGATGCTACCCCCCAACCCTTGCCAGAGCCAACCCCCATGAAGGAGAAGTCGACCCCCAAGGGTAAGAGCTCCGACCGTGGGAAGGGAAAAGCTCCTCAGGTCGAGGCTTCAGGTATCTGTACTAACTTGTCTTAATTGCCTTGCCGTTGAAGCTCGAAAATATTCTAACACTTTGAAATCCTGTGTCGATTGCATGTACGCCTGTTGGCTCGACTCCGAAGATGAAGAGCTTGGGTGATGTTGACATCAATCACCCTACTAGCGTGATCCGGAAGCTTTGCAATATTCCGAAAGCTACTTTTGAAGAAGCCTTCGATCGGCTAGATGTAGTGGTATGTGTATCTTCTTGATCGAATATTTGAGTTGTATCTTTGGAATAATTCTAACTCTCTATCCATCCGCAGAGCTCAGCAGTTTTGAGAATCACAAGCTCTCTCTCTAGGAAGGCAGGAGAATGGGAGGCCACATCTGAGGTATCCCGTTTGACAGCCGAACTGAAGGCTGTGAGCGAGGAGAGAGATAGGCTGAGGGAGATCCTGACTTCGAAGAAAACCTCTCTCAAGGCCAAGATCGAGGATCTTCGCAAGGGGAAGCTGGAGATCAAGGGGCTGCAGGACTGTTGCGAGGCGCAGAGTCACGAACTCGAATCCTTGAAGAATCGGATCGTCAAGGTTGAGGACGTGTCCTGTGGTCACGCCAACGAGATCAAGGAGCTGAAAGAACAACTTACTGTTCAACACGCTGCTTTTACTGCCAGAGAGGAGACTTCCAGGAAGGCATTGGAGCATGCGCAATCTGAATGCAAGAGTTACAAGGAAACGGCTGAGAAAGCGGCAGAAGCACTCAGGGTCCATGCTGCCAGCGTCCGATCTTCTAAGGCCTTAGCGGCGAGCAAATCTCGTGCTGGATCTGAGGGAGAGAAGTCGCGCGCGCAAAGTGTGACCAAGCCTTGAGATCTTCTATCTTCTTTTTTGTCGTTTGAATCTTGTAAACTCTCGATATGTAACAGCTCACTCCTGTACTTAACCAATTTTTTGATAATAGAGATTTTTGATGTTTGAAGATTGAATGTCTTGTGTTGAATGCCTTTGAATGTTGTGCTTGAATGTTGTGTCTTGAATGGTATTGGAATGTTGAATAGATACAAACACTTGAATGTAAGGGGTCGAGTCGTAACTCAATTACCCAAACTTATTGTAACTTGAAAATTGAACTTGAATTCGTGTAACATTTGAATGTGAGGGGTTGAGTCGCAACTCAAGCACCCAAACCTGTTAGACGATATTGAAATTAATTGAAATTGAATATTGAAATTTGAAGGTCAGTTTAATATTTGCCAGTAAGGGGTTGAGTCGCAACTCTAACACCCAAACTTGTTAAAAGACTTGGTAACTTGAATATGGTCAGTTTAACATTGGCTAGTAAGGGGTTGAGTCGCAACTCTAACACCCAAACTTGTTAAAAGACTTGGTAACTTGAATTTGAAACTGCTTTAGAACTTGAATTGAAATGCTGAACACTTGCACATTTGAACATTTGAAAGAGAACTTTATTCATCATGGTATTTACATCATGGATAGAACAACTTGAGGTGTCTGGCATTCCAAGCTCGTGGTAGTCTATCTCCTTCTGGCGAGATCAATCAATAAGAGCCTTTGCCTCCCACCGATTCGACAATGTAGGGACCTTCCCAGTTAGGAGCTAGTTTTCCACTGCTATGTTCCTTTGTGTTGTAGAAGACTGCTCTAAGGACCAAACTGCCCACTGGGAACTGTCTCTTATAGACTTTCTCGTCGTAGGCTTGTTTGATCTTCTGTTGGTACTTGGCCACACGAAGGGAAGCTTGGTTTCGTAGTTCTTCAGAGAAGTCTAGATCATTGATCTGAAGCTCTTCGTTGATTCCTTCTTCAACTGCTCTGGTCTTTAGAGTACTTGATATGTTTTCTGTTGGGAGTACTGCTTTTGATCCATATGTTAGGCGAAAGGGTGAGAACCCTGTTGATCTTCTCGGAGTTGTGCGATATCCCCAAAGAACTTCAGGTAGGACCTGTTCCCACAATCCTTTCTTGTCGTTGAGTTTCTTCTTGAGTATACCAAGAATAGCTCTATTTGAGGCTTCAGCTTGACCATTGCATTGAGGATATCTTGGAGTTGAATAGAATAGCTTGATACCGTTCTTCAGACAGAACTCTCGGAACTTGTCGGAGTCAAATTAAGCTCCATTGTCAGCAACAAGAACTTGAGGTGTACCGAACCTTGAAAAGATGTTGTGCCGAATGAATTTGATCACTTCGTCGTCAGTCTCTCGGAAGAGGGGCACAACTTCAACCCATTTGGTGAAGTAATCCGTGACTAGTAACAGATATTTCTTCTTGCTTGGAGTTGGTGGGAAAGGACCCAAGAAATCCAACCCCCACTGATGGAAAGGCCATGGACTTGATAGTTGATGAAGCTCATCTGCAGGGAGATGGATAGCTCGAGCGTGTCGTTGGCATGGCTCGCATCTTTGAACAACTTGTCGAGCATCTTTTGCCATTGTTGGCCAATAGTAACCTTGTAGCTTTGTCTTGGCTTCAAGAGATCTCCCTCCTGAATGATTTCCACAAGCTCCAAAGTGGATATCAATCAGGATTGCCTTTGCTTGCTCTGGGCCAAGGCACTTGAGCAATATCCCATTATGAGATTTGAAATACAGATCTTCTCCTTGAATAGTGTAGCAGGGGAGCTTCCTTTGAAGTCTTCGGGCTTGATTTGGATCTTCTGGCATTTTGCCATGCTTGAAGAAATCAAAGATTGATCGTCTCCAGTCTTCAGGCTCACTTGTAATAGTGAGGTTCAATGCGAGTTGATCTCCACCCCCAGATCTCTTTGTAGTAGCAAGGATCTGTTGATCGGGGATGGTCTTGGGCACTTCTTGATAATCGATCTGTATTTGCCTTCCTCCGAGTGAGTCTCCAAGAACTGAGGCAGCATTGGCTAAGGCATCTGCTTCTCGGTTCTCTGCTCTTGGGATTTGAATGAATTTAGCATTAGTAAAATGTTGTTGAAGACGTCGTACTACAGCCAAGTAGAGTTGCATTCTTTCTTCACGAGCTGTGTACTCTCCATTGATTTGCCTTATGATCAGTTGAGAATCACTGTAGACGAGGATTCGATCTACCCCCAGGGATTCAGCCATTTCGAGTCCGGAAATGAGTGCTTCGTATTCGGCTTCGTTGTTGGTGGCATTGAACCCGAGGAGAGTGGCCTTCTGTAGATGATCAAGTTCGGGGGATACTAAGACTATCCCAGTTCCCGAACCGATCGAACTTGATGCTCCATCAGTATAAAGCTTCCATGGAGGAGTTGCAGCAGTAGCTTCGAGATTTGAATCAATTTTTGTTGGAGGAATGATCGAAGGATTATCCTCATCTTCTAAGCGCATATCGATATCTTCTTCCCAAGTGATGGGGTCTTCAACTGGAAAGTCAGCTAGAAAATTAGCAATAGCTTGACCTTTGATAGAAGTGCGAGATTCGAACTGAATCCCCAGAGAGCTCATTTCGATCACCCATTTGGTCATACGACCTGCTCTACCAGCTTTGTCAATAATATCTTTGAGCGAGTGTTCTGAAATGACTGTGATCTAGTGGGAGACGAAGTAAGGTTGAAGACGTCGTGATGCAGTGAGCAAGGCTAGGATGACCTTCTCTGTTTTTGAATAGTGAGTTTCAGCCAGAAGAAGAGTGTGGCTGATGTAATAGACTGGATGTTCGACGCCTTTTCTTCTACTGACTAATACCGCATTGATTGCTTGATCGGTTACGGCGAGATAACGCCAAAAGTCTTCTTTTGGAAGTGGAGCCGTCAAGATAGGAGCTTGCACCAGATATTTCTTGATGCTTTGAAATGCTTCTTCACAGATCGTACTCCAGCCGGAGGTGTCTGCCTTTCGTAGTTTGTCGAAGAGAGGCTTACACTTGTCGGAAGACTTTGAGATGAACCGATTGAGGGCATCAAGTCTTCCAGTGAGTCGTTGTACTTCCTTTCGATTGGTAGGTGATGGCATGTCGAGGATAGCTCAAATTTGATCGGGATTGGCTTCAATACCCCTCCTGGTCACAAGATGACCCAGGAATTTGCCAGATTGAACTCCGAAAGCGCACTTGGCTGGATTGAGCTTCATACGATATTTTCGAAGAACTTGAAAGGTTTCCGCCAGATCAGAAAGATGCTTGCTTCGCACGGAGCTCTTGGTGAGGAGATCATCGACATAGACTTCGACGTTGCGACCGATCTGATCTTCGAACATCTTTGTGACTAACCTTTGATAGGTGGAACCAACATTTTTGAGGCCGAATGGCATGACATTGTAGCAGTAGAGGCCTCGGCTAGTCACAAAACATGTCTTCTCTTGATCATCAGCGTGAAGAGGAATTTGATTATACCCAGAATACCCATCCATGAAAGACAATAGCTCATGACCAGCAGTGGCATCGACGAGTCTATCTATCCTTGGCATGGGGAATGGATCTTTGGGGCAAGCCTTGTTGAGATTGGTGAAGTCGATGCAGACTCTGACCTTCCCATTCTTCTTCGGAACAGCAACAATATTAGAGATCCAAGTAGGATACTCTACTTCACGGATGAAGCCTGCTGCGAGTAGCTTGGTGATTTCTTCTTGAACAGCAACTTGTAGCTCTGGTCGAATGGTGCGTGGCTTCTGCTTGATAGGTTTCACTTCTTCTTTGATTGCAAGTCGGTGACAAGCGTTATCTGGATTGATACCAGGCATGTCTTCGAAACACCAAGCGAAAACGTCGATATTGGATTGGAGAAAGGACACCATGTCTTGCGCTTCTGCGTCGCTAAGACCGGTACCAATAAAAGTTTGTCGAGGGAGATCTCCGCTGCCTATGTTGATTGGGATGATTTCTTCTATTGAAGGTGATGCTTCCCATTCGATTGGTGGAGGTTCGGTCAGCGGAATCTCTTTTGATTGCTATTTGGAAGAGGGACCAGCTTCATCTCGTGGCCGCTTTGGAGGAGCGATGTTGATCTTGCGATCTGTCTTAGCCGCTGCAGCCTCACAAGATCTTCTAGCTTGCTGATCGCCTCGAATGCAGACGATGCCTTCTCCAGTTGCAAACTTGAGTAGTTGATGATAAGAAGAGGAGATGGCATTGATCTGGTGGAGGAATGGTCACCCGAGGATGGCGTTGTAGCTAGACATTCCTTCGACTATTGCAAACCTCACCGAGACTTGAGTCTCTCGGCTAAGGTCTAGAGTGAATCTTGATTCACCCACAGTGATGCTTTGTTCACCGTTGAAGCTAGTGATCACGGTCGGGACGACGTCAAGACTTTGATATTTATGTCCCAGACGTTTAAAACAGTCTGAGAACATAATGTCGATGGAGCTCCCGGTGTCGATGAGGATCCGGTTGACGGTGCTTCCGTCAATGATGAGTTTCAAGACCAGGGGGTCTCGATGGGGAGTATGAACTCCTTGAAGATCGGTGTCGTTGAAGACGATGAACGGCCAAGCAAGACCTTCGATGGGCTTCTCGATCCAGGTATCTTCCTTGTTCGCAGCAGAACGAACGTGGAAGATGCGTCGGATCTGTCGATCGACTTCCTTCCCGGTCACTGATTGATTGTGCAATGATCCATGAATGCCAAAGATATTGGCATTCACGGTGAGAGGTGATGGGTTGGAGGAGATCTGATGAATCCAGCAAGCCTCTTTCCCCTTTGTAGAGGATCGACGTTGATCTTGTCCCTCTTTGGTGAACTCATGGAGATGGCCTTCTCTCAGCAAGTCTTCGAGATGAAACTTCAGCCGATAGCACCGGTCGGTGGAGTGGCCGTGACTTCAATTGAATTCGCAGTAGACCGTTTTGTCTGCTGTGAATTTGGAGTTTGGCTGAAGAGGATTGGGCCTTCGAAGATACTCGTCGTGTTGAATGCGGTCGAGTATCTGTTCGACTGGTATATTCCACTCGGTGAAAGTGGTCTTCGTTGGAGATCGACGCCCGTCATTCTTTGATCGTTTGTTGGCTGGAGGGGCTGCTGCCTCAGTATTGTGGGCCTTAGCAGCATACTTTGGAGCTTCTCTTTCCGTCGGTTTTCGTTTCGTCTCTTGCCCTTTTCGAGCGACTTGATCATCTTCAACCTCGATCTCTCTCTGGATTCGATCGAACATAGCTCCCAGAGAAGGAGGAGGATTGCGGATAAAGTCGTTGTAGATGTGTAGATCGAAGCGGAGAGCGTTCTGGAAAGCCAACATGATGGCTTCATCATCCAGATGTCTTCCAGAGAGGGCAGCATGCTCGTTGCGAAACCTCCTAGTGAAACTTCGGAGAGTCTCGTCAGCACCCATCCTTAGCCGATAGAGAGAGTCGAGCTTCTTCTCGGGCTTCAGATTGAGCTGATAATGCTGCACAAAGAGTTTAGCCAAAACATCGAACTGGGTGATGGACCCAGCTCGGAGATTGTGATACCAGTCGAGCGACGGCTCATCGAGACTTCCTGCGAAGGTGCGACAGAGCACATTGTTTTCTTCTTCGTGTGGCGTTAGAGCTTGCTTGAATGCGAGGATGTGGAGAGTAGGGTCTCCTCGTATGCAGTTGAATTTGGGGAGGATAGGAGTTCTCCATCCCCTTGGAAATGTTGACTCGAAGAGGCTTCGATGAAGAGGCCCGGCAGAGGAATAGCCATCCCTACGACCATGTCCTCGACCTAGAGGTGGGTCAAGAGGCAAGATCGCAAGGTCTTGATCGGGCATTGAAGTATTTGTCGGTTGAAGTCTATGTCGGAGGTCCGATCCAAGCCCACGTTGAAGTGGAATGGAAGGGGAGACTCTACTCTTTGAAGGAGCGCCTTTCATTTGGTGCTTTCTTGGTATATTAAGCTTTGAAGGTGCCCTCTTGTCGCAGTTGCGGCCAGAAGATGATTGGGAAGACTCGTCGTCAAGGCGATCCCACACACTCTGCTTCCAGGGGGCAGCAGAGGGAGTTGGGTCGTGTCGGATCCTCTCGAGGGCAGCAGTGCCCATTGACCTCCGTTGTTCGGAGTGAATTGAATGTCGAGGAAGATCGACCCTCTCACTTGTAGAGGGGTTAGGAAGAGCGATCCCAGCCTCAGAAGCTGCCCTCTTAAGAGCATCCCTCTCGGTGGTGAGGGTGGCGTTTTGCTTCGCCAATTGGAGCAGCTGGAAGTCGACCGCAGAGATTTGGTAGGTCGATGGAGGGTCTTCAGCAGGAGTGGGGGCAGTTTGCCCAACTGATTGTCGTGTAGGATGGGCGATAGGTCTATCGACAGATCTCCCACTCTCTGAGCGAACCCCCATTTCAGGAACAGCAAGGGGCTGTCCGAAGTTGAGCCTTTGACTCATTGAACGAGTCTCAGGACGAGCTTGTTGTTGAGTATTACTTTCTTCTGGTTGACCCTGGTGTTTAGTCCTCGCCATTCAGAGAGCGAAGGGTGCAACGAGAGTGCCTACGTCCGATCAGTTGTTTGATCAACCGAGGAGGCAGGGAAGTTTGGCTATCAAGATTGGTTGTATGCTCAACCGATCAAGTAGTAGCGGAGAGCTGGACTTTTTGCTCGAATCCCACAGACGGTGCCAAACTGTGGGGGAAAATCTTCGTGCCGACCCGAAGACTTCGCAACACCAGTCAATTTGAGTTGAAGTTGACTTCGAAGATCGTTGGTCGATCTGTTGATCGAAGTTGAAGCTTTTGATATGTAAACAGAGAGATGCAATCAGCGAGAGTTTGACACGAGAAGTGATCTCGGAGTTCAGTCGAAGCCTACGTCTCCGTGCTATAGGGTGCAACCCGAATTCACTAACACTTTTCTCAAAGTAACCTCGACAGGCCGAGTGCTACTGAAGCCTTTTTGATCCCTTCACAGACAAGAAGATGATCAAGTAGAGGTGAAGGGTGAGAAGATAGAGATTCCAGAGCTCTGGTTCTGAAAATCAGATCTCAGAGTGGAAAATGGATTTCGGAACTTAGATTTCGATCCATTCACATTCGAAGGCTCTGCTATTTATAGAACTTTATGGTGGTAAATGGCGGTTTCTGATACAGCATCTGGGGATCCTCCAGGTAAAGCTGGTGGGCCCCGCTGCCGTCGTCTGGGGGATTCCACAGGTTCTTGGTCCCTCCAGGCAGGGCTAGTGGGCCCCGCGATTGTCCTCGTGGGCCCACCAGGCAGGGCCAGTGGGTCCCGCGGTAGTCCTCGTGGGCCCACCAGGCAGGGCCGGTGGGTCCCGCGGTAGTCCTCGTGGGCCCACCAGGCAGGGCCGGTGGGTCCCGCGGTAGTCTTCGTGGGCCTACCAAGCAGGGCCGGTGGGTCCCGTGGTAGTCCTCGTGGGCCCACCAAGCAGGGCTGGTGGGTCCCGCGGTAGTCCTCGTGGGCCCACCAAGCAGGGCTGGTGGGTCCCGCGGTAGTTGGTAATCTTCTGCCAAAATATGCACCCACACAACCTATTCTAATTCATTCGTACGGGCTATTATAATTCATTCGTACGATCTATTCTAATTCATTCGTACGATCCATTCTAGTTCATTCGCATGATCCACTTTAATTCATTCGCACGATCCATTCTAATTCATTCATACGATCCATTCTAATTTATTTGCACGATCTATTCTAATTCATTCGTATGAGCTATTCTAATTCATTCGTACGATCCATTCTAATTCATTCGCACGAGCTATTCTAATTCATTCATACGAGCTAATCTAATTCATTCGTATGAATGTTTCCATTCTAATACTTTTGTACAATCCATTCTAATTCATTCGCACGATCTATTCTAATTCACTTGTACGAGCAATTCTAATTCATTGGTACGAGCCATTCTAATTCATTCGTACGATCCATTCTAATTCTTTCACACAATCTATTCTAATTCATTCGTACGATCCATTCTAATTCATTCGCATGATCCATTCAAAGTCATTCGCACGATATATTTTAATTCATTTGTACGATCTATTCTAATTCATTCGTACGATCCATTCTAATTCATTCGCACGATCTTTTCTAATTCATTCGTACGAGCTATTCTAATTCATTCGCACGATCTATTCTAATTCATTCGTACAAATGAATTAGAATTGATAAATTCGTACAAATGAATTAGAATAGCTCGTACGAATGAATTAGAATAGATCGTGCAAATGAATTAGAATGGATCGTGCGAATGAATTAGAATGGATAGTACGAATGAATTAGAATGGATCATACGAATGAATTAGAATAGCTCGTACGAATGAATTAAAATAGCTCATACGAATAAATTAGAATGGATCGTGACATTCTAATTCATTCGCATGATCTATTCTAATTCATTCGCACGATTTAATTTAATTCATTCGTACGAAGGTATCCATTCTAATTCATTCCTATGATCTATTCTAATTCATTCGCACGATCCATTCTAATTCATTCATACGATCCATTCTAATTCATTCGTACGATCCATTCTAATACATTCGCACAATCCATTCTAATTCATTCGTACGATCCATTCTATTTCATTCATAAGATCCATTCTAATTAATTCGTATGATCTATTCTAATTCATTCGCACGATCCATTCTAATTCATTCGTACCATCCATTCTAATTCATTCGTACGATCCATTATAATTTATTCGCACGATCAATTCTAATTCATTCATTCGATCCATTCTAATTCATTCGTATGATCTATTCTAATTCATTCGGATCCATTCTAATTCATTCATATGATCCATTCTAATTCATTCGTACGAGCTATTCTAAATCATTGGTACAAATGTATCCATTCTAATTCATTCGCACGATCCATTCTAAGTCATTCGCACGATCCATTCTAATTCATCGTGCGAATGAATTAGAATGGATCGTGCGAATGAATTAGAATGGATTGTGCAAATGAATTAGAATAGATCATACGAATGAATTAGAATGGATCGTATGAATGAATTAGAATGGATCGTGCGATTGAATTAGAATGGATCATGCAAATGAATTAGAATGAATTGTCTGAATGAATTAGAATGTCACGATCCATTCTAATTCATTCGTACGATCCAATCTAATTCATTCGCAAGATCCATTCTAATTCATTCGCACGATCCATTCTAATTCATTCGTATGGTCCATTCTAATACATTCGCACAATCTATTCTAATTCATTCGTACGAGCTATTCTAATTCATTCGTATGATCCATTCTAATTCATTCGCATGATCCATTCTAATTCATTCGCACGATCCATTCTAATTCATTCGTATGATCCATTCTAATACATTCGCATAATCCGTTCTAATTCATTCGTACGAGCTATTCTAATTCATTTGTACGATCCATTCTAATTCATTCGTACGATCCATTCTAATTCATTCGTACGATCCATTCTAATACATTCGCACAATCTATTCTAATTCATTCGTATGAGCTATTCAAATTCATTCGTACGATCTATTCTAATTCATTCACACGATCTATTCTAATTCATTCACATGATCCATTCTAATTCATTCATACGATCCATTCTAATTCATTCGCACGATCTATTCTAATTCATTCGCACGCATTCTAATTCATTCGTACGATCCATTCTAATTCATTCGTACGATCCATCCTAATTCATTCGTACGATCCATTCTAAGTCATTCGTACGATCCATTATAATTCATACCCACGATCCATTCTAATTCATTCATACGATCCATTCTAATACATTCGCACGATCCATTCTAAGTCATTCGTACGAATAGCACGTACGAATGAATTAGACTAGATCATGCGAATGAATTATAATGGATCGTACGAATTAATTAGTATGGATCGTGCGAATGAATTAGAATGGATCGTATGAATGAATTAGAATAGATCATACGAATGAATTAGAATGGATCGTGCGAATGAATTAGAATAGATCGTATGAATGAATTAGAATGGATCATGCGAATGAATTAGAATGGATTATACGAATGAACTAAAATGGATCGTTCGAATGAATTAGAATAGATCGTCCATTCTTATTCATTCTCACGATCCATTCTAATTCATTCGCACGATCTAATCTAATTTATTTGTACGAAGGTATCCATTCTAATTCATTTGTATGATCTATTCTAATTCATTCGCATGATCCAATCTAATTCAATCGTACGATCCATTGTAATTCATTCGTACAATCCATTCTAATTCATTCGTACGATCTATTCTAATTCATTTGTACGATCTATTCTAAGTCATTCGCACGATCCATTCTAATTCATTCGCACGATCTTTTCTAATTCATTCGTATGAATGTATCTATTTTAATACATTCGTACGATCCACTTTAATTCCTTCACATGATCTATCCTAATTCATTCGTATGAGCTATTCTAATTCATTGGTACGAATGTATCCATTCTAATTCATTCGCACGATCCATTCTAAGTCATTCGCACGATCCATTCTAATTCATTTGCACGATCTGTTCTAATTCATTCGTACGAATGTTTCCATTCTAATTCATTCGCACGATCTATTCTAATTCATTCATACGATCTATTCTAATTCATTCGCACAATCTATTCTAATTCATTCGTACGAGCTATTCTAATTCATTCGTACGATCCATTCTAATTCATTTGTATCATCTATTCTAATTCATTCGCATGTTTCCTTCACATGATCTATCCTAATTCATTCGTATGATCCATTCTAATTCATTGGTACGAATGTATCCATTCTAATTCATTCGTATGATCCAATCTAACGCACAATCTAATGAATTAGAATGAATCGTATGAATGAGTTAGAATGGATATATTCAAACGAATGAATTAGAATAGCTCGTACGAATGAATTAGAATAGATTGTGCGAATATATTAGAATGGATCGTGCAAAGGAATTAGAATAGATTAAACGAATGAATTAGAATGGATCGTATGAATGAATTAGAATGGATCGTGCAAATGAATTAGAATAGATCATGCGAATGAATTAGACTGGATTATATAAATGAATTAGAAAAGATTGTGCGAATGAATTTGAATGTATCATGCGAATGAATTAGAATAGATTGTATGAATGAATTAGAATGGATCGTATGAATGAATTAGAATAGCACGTAGGAATGAATCTGAATAGATCGTGCGAATGAATTAGAATGGATCATACGAATGAATTAGAATGGATCGCGCGAATGAATTAGAATGGATCATATGAATGAATTAGAATAGATCGTGCGAATGAATTAGAATAGATCGTGCTAATGAATTAAAATGGATCGTATGAATGAATTAGAATGGATCGTGCGAAAGAATTAGAATGGATCGTACGAATGAATTAGAATGGAAACATTCGTACGGATGAAATATAATATCTCGTGTGAATGAATTAGAATGGATCGTACGAATGTATTAGAATGAAAACGTTCGTACGAATGAATCAGAATAGCTCGTATGAATGAATTAGAATAGATCGTGCGATTGAATTAGATTGGATCGTACGAATGAATTAGAATAGCTCGTACGAATGAATTAGAATAGATTGTGCGAATGTATTAGAATGGATCGTACGAGTGAATTAGAATGAATCGTACGAATGAATTAGAATGGATCGTGCTAATGAACTAGAATAGATCATACGAATGAATTAGAATAGATGTACGAATGAATTACAATAGGTCGTGCGAATGAATTAGAATGGATCATACGAATGAATTAGAATGAATCGTGTGAATAAATTAGAATTGATCATACGAATGAATTAAAATAGATCGTAGAATGAATTATAATGGATCGTACAAATGAATTAGAATAGCTCGTATGAATGAATTAGAATAGATCGTGCGAATGCATTTGAATGGATCGTACGAATGAATTAGAATGGATCATGCAAATGAATTAGAATGGATCGTGCGAATGAATTAGAATGGATCGTATGAATGAATTAGAATGGATCGTGCGAATGAATTAGAATAGATCGTGCGAATAAATTAGAATAGATCATACGAATGAATTAGAATGGTTACCTTCGTACGAATGAATTAGATTAGACCATGCGAATGAATTAGAATGGATCGTACGAATGAATTAGAATAGCTCGTACGAATGAATTAGAACGGATCGTGCGAATGAATTAGAAAGGATCGTGCGAATGAATTTGAATGGATCGGGCGAATGAATTTGAATGGATCGTGCGAATGAATTAGAATGTCATGATCCATTCTAATTCATTCATACGATCCAATCTAATTCATTCGCACGATCCATTCTAATACATTCGCATAATCTATTTGTACGATCCATTCTAATTCATTCGTACAATCCAATCTAATTCATTCGCATGATCCATTCTAACTCATTCACACGATCTATTCTATTTCATTCGCACGATCCATTCTAATTCATTCATACAATCCATTCTAATTCATTCGCACGATCTATTCTAATTCATTCGCACGATCCATTCCAAGTCATTCGTACGATCCATTCTAATATATTCGCACGATCCATTCTAATTCATTCGCAAGATCCATTATAATTCATTTATACGATCCATTCTAATTCATTCGCACGATCCATTCTAATACATTCGCACAATCTATTCTAATTCATTCATACGAGCTCTTCTAATTCATTCCTACGATTCGCACAATCTATTCTAATTCATTCGTACGGGCTATTCTAATTCATTCGTATGAGCTATTCTAATTCATTCATACAATCCATTCTATGTCATTCGCATGATTTATTCTAATTCATTCGCAAAATCTAATCTAATTCATTCGTGCAAAGGTATCCATCATAATTCATTCGTATGATCAATTCTAAATCATTCGCACAATCTATTCTAATTCATTCGCACGATCCATTCTAATTCATTCGCATGATCCATTCTAATTCATTCATACGATCCATTCTAATTCATTCGCACGATCTATTTTAATTCATTCGTACGAGCTATTCTAATTCATTCGTACGAATGTTTCCATTCTAATTCATTCGTACGACACATTCTAATTCATTCATATGAATGAATTATAATAGATCGTACGAATGAATTAGAATGGATCGTGCGAATGAATTAGAATGGATCGTGCGAATGAATTAGAATGGAAACTTTTGTACGAATGAATTAGAATAGCTCGTACGAATGTATTAGAATGGATCGTACGAATGAATTAGAATGGATCGTGTGAATGAATTAAAATGGATCGTGCGAATGAATCATATTGGATCATACGAATGAATTTGAATTGATCGTGACATACTAATTCATTTGCACGATCCATTCTAATTCATTCATACGATCCATTCTAATTCATTCGCACGATCTATTCTAATTCATTCGAACGATCCATTCTAATTCATTCGCACGATCCATTCTAAGTCATTCGTACGATCTATTTTAATTCATTCGTATGATCCATTCTAATTTATTCGCACTATCTATTCTAATTCATTCGTACGAGCTATTCTATTTCATTCGTAGGAGCTTTTCTAATTCATTCATACGATCCATTCTAATTCATTCATACAATCTAATCTAATTCATTCGTACGAAGGTATCCATTCTAATTAATTCGTATGATCTATTCTAATTCATTCACACAATCCATTCTAATTTATTCGTATGATCCATTCTAATTCATTCGCATGATCAATTCTAATTCATTCAAACGATCCATTCTAATTCATTCGCATGCGAAATAATTAGAATGGATCATGCGAATGAATTAGAATGTCACGATCCATTCTAATTCATTCGCACGATCAATTCTAATTCATTTGCACGATCCATTCTAATTCATTCGTACGATCCATTATAATACATTCGTACGAGCTATTCTAATTCATTGGTACGAATGTATCCATTCAAATTCACTCGCACGATCCATTCTAAGTCATTCGCACGATCTATTATAATTCATTCGCACGATCTATTCTAATTCATTCGCACGATCCATTCTAATTCATTCGTACGAATAGCTCGTACGAATGAATTAGATTGATCGTGCGAATGAATTAGAATGGATCATATTAATGAATTAGACTGGATCGTACGAATGAATTAGAACGGATATATTCGTACCAATGAATTAGAATAGATTGTACGAATGAATTAGAATGGATACATTCGTATCGCACGATTCATTCTAATTCACTCGTACGAATAGCTTGTACGAATGAATTAGATTAGATCGTGCGATTGAATTAGAATGGATCGTACGAATGAATTAGAATGGATCGGACGAATAAATTAGAATGGATACATTCGTACCAATGAATTATAATGGATCGTACGAATGAATTAGAATGGAAACATGCGAATGAATTAGAATAGATCATACGAATAAATTAGAATGGATACCTTCGTATGAATGTATTTGTACGAATGAATTAGAATGGATCGTATGAATGAATTAGAATGGATCATGCGAATGAATTAAACTGGATCGTACAAATGAATTAGATTGGACCGTATGAATGAATTAGAATGGATCGTGCGAATGTATTAGAATGGATAGTACGAAAGAATTAGAATGGATCGTGCGAATGAATTAGAATAGACGGTGCGAATGTATTGGAATGGATCGTGGGAATGAATTAGAATAGATTGTGCGAATGTATTAGAAAGGATCGTGCGAATGAATTAGAATGGATACCTTCGTATGAATGAATTTGATTAGATCGTGCGAATGAATTAGAATAGATCATACGAATGAGTTTGAATGGAAACATTCGTACGAATGAATTAGAATAGCTCGTACGAATGAATTGGAATAGATCGTGCAAATGAATTAGAATGGATCGTATGAATCAATTAGAATGGATCGTGCGAATGAAAATAAATCGATCATGTGAATGAATTAGAATAGATCGTGCGAATGAATTAGAATGGATACATTCGTACCAATGATTTAGAATAGCTTGTAGGAATGAATTAGAATATATCGTGCAAATGAATTAGAATGGATCGTACGAATATATTAGAATGGAAACATTCGTACGAATGAATTAGAATAGCTCGTATGAATGAATTATAATAGATAGTTCGAATGAATTAGAATGGATCGTACAAATGAATTAGAATAGCTCGTACGAATGAATTAGAATAGATTGTGTGAATGAATTAGAATAGATTGTGCGAATGTATTAGAATGGATCATACGAATGAATTAGAATGGATCGTACGAATGAATTAGAATAGCTCGCACAAATGAATTAGAATAGATCATACGAATGAATTAGAATGGATAACTTCGTATGAATGAATTAGATTTGCTCGTGCGAATGAATTAGAATGGATCGTACGAATGAATTAGAATGGATCGTACCAATGAATTAGAATAGCTCGTACGAATGAATTAGAATAGATCGTGTTAATGAATTAGAATGGATCGTGCGAATATATTAGAATAGAAACATTCGTACGAATGAATTAGAATAGCTCGTATGAATGAAATAGAATAGATCGTGCGAATGAATTAGAATGGATTGTACGAATGAATTAGAATAGCTCATACGAATGAATTAGAATAGATCGTACGAATGAATTAGAATGGATCGTATGAAGGTATCTAATTCATTCGCACGATCCATTCTAATTTATTCGTACGAAGGTATCTAATTCATTCGTATGATCCAATCTAATTCATTCGTACGATCCATTCTAATTCATTTGTACGATCAATTCTAATTCATTTGCACGATCCATTCTAAGTCATCCGCAAAATCCATTCTAATTCATTCGCACGATCCATTCTAATTCATTTGAATGATCTATTCTAATTTATTCGCACGATCCATTCTAATTCATTCGTACGATCCATTCTAATTCATTACTATGATCCATTCTAATTCATTAGCATGATCCATTCTAATTCATTCGTACAATCCATTCTAATTCATTCGTACGATCCATTCTAATTCATTTGCACGATCTATTCTAATTCATTCGTACGATCTATTCTAATTCATTCGTACGATCCATTCTAATATATTTTAATAATCTATTCTAATTCATTCGCACGATCCATTCTAATACATTTGCACAATCTATTCTAATTCATTCGCACGATCCATTCTAATAGGATCCATTCTAATACATTTCCATGATCCATTCTAATTCATTCGCACGATCCATTCTAATTCATTCGCACGATCCATTCTAATTCATTCGTATGATCCATTCTAATTCATTCGCATGATCCATTCGTACGATCCATTCTAATTCATTCGTATGATCCATTCGTACGATCCATTCTAATTTGATTAGATCGTGCGAATGAATTAGAATGGATCGTACGAATAAATTAGAATGGATACATTCTTACCAATGATTTAGAATAGCTCGTGCGAATTAATTAGAATGGATACATTCATTTTAATGATTTAAAATAGCTCGTACGAATGAATTAGATTAGATCGTGCGAATTTATTAGAATGGATCGTACGAATGAATTAGAATAGCTCATATGAATGAATTAGAATAGATCGTGGGAATGAATTAGAATGGATCGTACGAATGAATTAGATTAGATCGAGCGAATGAATTAGAATGGATCGTACAAATGAATTAGAATAGATCGTGCAAATGAATTAGAATGGATCTTACGAATGAATTAGAATGGATACATTCGTACCAATGATTTAGAATAGCTCGTACGAATGAATTAGAATAGCTCGTACAAATGACTTAGAACAGCTCGTATGATCCATTCAATTGAAATACATTCGCACAATCTATTCTAATTATTTCATACGAGCTATTCTAATTCATTCGTACGATCTATTCTAATTTATTCGCACGATCCATTCTAATTCATTCATATAAGCTATTCTAATTCATTGGTACGAATGTATCCATTCTAATTCATTCGTACGAGCAATTCTAATTCATTCGTACGATCCATTCTAATTCATTCGCACGATCCATTCTAATTCTTTCGTATGATCTATTCTAATACGTACGAACGAATTAGAATGGATCGTATGAATGAATTAGAATGGTTCGTACGAATGAATTAGAATGGATCGTGCGATTGTATTAGAATGGATCATACGAATGAATTAGAATGGATCATACGAATGAATTAGAATAGATTAGAAATGAATTAGAATGGATCGTGAGAATGAATTAGAATGGATCGTGAGAATGAATTAGAATGGATGGTGAGAATGAATTAGAATGGATCATGCAAATGAATTAGATTGGATCGTACGAATGAATTAGAATGTCACGATCCATTCTAATTCATTCGTACGATCCTAATCTAATTCATTCGTATGATCCATTCTACTTCATTCGTACGAGCTATTCTAATTCATTTGCACGATCCATTCTAATTCATTTGTATGATATATTCTAATTCTTTAATACGATCCATTCTAATTCATTCGCATGATCCATTCTAATTCATTCGTATGATCTATTCTAATTCATTCTCACGATCCATTCTAATTCACTCTCATGATCTATTCTAATTCATTTCTAATCAATTCTAATTCATTCGTATGATCTATTCTAATTCATTCGTACGATCCATTCTAATACAATCGCACGATCCATTCTTATTCATTCGTACGATCGATTCTAATTCATTCGTACGATCCATTCTAATTCATTCGTACGATCCATTCTAATTCATTCGCACGATCTATTCTAATTCATTCATACGATCCATTCTAATTCATTCATATTAGATTGTATCCTTTCAAATTCATTCGCATGATCCATTCTAAATCTTTTGTACGATCCAATCTAATTCATTCGCACGATCCATTCTAAGTCATTCACACGATCCATTCTAAGTCATTTGCATGATCTATTCTAATTCATTCGTACGAGCTATTCTAATTCATTCGTACGATCCATTCTAATTCATTCGTACGATCTATTCTAACACATTCGCACAATCCATCCTAGTTCATTCTAATAAATTTGCACAATCTATTCTAATTCATTCGCACGATCCATTCTAATTCATTCTCACGATCTATTCTAATTCATTGGTACGAATGTATCTATTATAATTCATTGGTACGAATGATCTAATTCATTCGTACGAGCTATTCTAATTCATTCTCACGATCCATTCTAATTCATTCATATTAGATTGTATCATTTCAAATTCATTCGCATGATCCATTCTAAATCTTTTGTACGATCCAATCTAATTCATTCGCACGATCCATTCTAAGTCATTCACACGATCCATTCTAAGTCATTTGCACGATCTATTCTAATTCATTCGTACGAGCTATTCTAATTCATTCGTACGATCCATTCTAATTCATTCGTACGATCTATTCTAACACATTCGCACAATCCATTCTAGTTCATTCTAATAAATTTGCACAATCTATTCTAATTCATTCGCACGATCCATTCTAATTCATTCTCACGATCTATTCTAATTTATTGGTACGAATGTATCCATTATAATTCATTGGTACGAATGATCTAATTCATTCGTACGAGCTATTCTAATTCATTCTCACGATCCATTCTAATTAATTCGTACGATCCATTCTAATTCATTCGCACGATCGTGCGAATGAATTAGAATGGATCGTGCGAATGAATTAGAATAGCTCGTAGGAATGAATTAGAATAGATCGTGCGAATGAATTAGATTGGATTGTATGAATGAATTAGAATAGATCATGCGAATGAATTAGAATGGATCGTACGAATAAATTAGAATGGATCATACGAATGAATTATAATAGATCAAAGGAATGAATTAGAATCGCTCGTACGAATGAATTAGAATTGATCGTGCGAATGTATTAGAATGGATCGTACGAATGAATTAGAATGGATTGTGCGAATGAATTAGAATGGATACTTTTGTACCAGTGATTTAGAATGACTAATCGAATGAATAGCTCGTACGAATTCATTTGTATGATCCATTCTAATTCATTCGCATGATCTATTCTAATTCATTCGCACGATCCATTCTAATTCATTCGTACAATCTAATCTAATTCATTCATAGGATCTATTCTAATTCATTCGTACAAGCTGTTCTAATTCATTCGTACGAGCTATTCTAATTCATTTATACGATCCAATCTAATTTATTTGCACGATCCATTCTAATTCATTTGCACGATCCATTCTAATTCATTCATACGATCCATTCTAATACATTCGCACGATCTGATCTAATTCATTTGTACGAGCTATTCTAATTCATTCATACGAGCTATTCTAATTCATTCGCACGATCTATTCCAATTCATTGGTACGAATGTATCCATTCTAATTCATTCGTACGAGCTATTCTAATTCATTCGCACGATCCATTCAAATTCATTTGCACGATCCATTCTAATTCATTCATACAATCCAATCTAATTCATTCGTACGATCTATTATAATTCATTCGTACAATCTATTATAATACATTCGTATGATCTATTCGAATACATTCACACGATCCATTCTAAAACATTCGTACGGTCCATTCTAATTTACTCGCATGATCTATTCTAATTCATTCGTACGATCTATTCTAATTCATTTGTACGATCCATTCTAATTCATTCGTATAATCCATTCTAATTCATTCGCACGATCCATTCTAATTCATTCGTACAATCCATTCTAATTTATTCGTACGAAGGTATCCCTTCAAATTCATTCGTATGATCTATTCTAAATCATTGGTACGAATGTACCCATTATAATTCATTCGCACGATCTATTATAATTCATTCGTACGATCCTTTCTAATTTATTCACACGAGCTATTATTATTCATTCGTATAATCTATTCTAATTCATTCGTACAAGCTATTCTAATTCATTGGTACGAATGTATCCATTCTAATTCATTCGCACGATCTATTCTAATTCATTCGTACGATCCATTCTAATTCATTCGCACGATCTATTCTAATACATTCGCACGATCTATTCTAATTCATTCGTACGAGCTATTCTAATTCATTTGTACGATCCAATCTAATTCATTCGCACAATCCATTCTAATTCATTTGCACGATCTATTCTAATTCATTCATATGATCCTATCTAATTCATTCATACGAGCTATTCTAATTCATTGGTACGAATGTTTCCAATCTAATTTATTCGCACAATCTATTCTAATTCATTCGTATGATCCATTCTAATTCATTCGCACAATCTATTCTAATTCATTCATATAATCTATTCTAATTCATTCGCACGATCCATTCTAATTCATTTGTACGATCCATTCTAATTTATTCGCACGATCTATTCTAATTCATTACACGATCTATTCAAATTCATTAGAATGTATACCTTTTTATGATCTATTCTAATTCAGTCGCACGATCCATTCTAAATCATTCGTACGATCCATTCTAATTCATTCTCATAATCCATTCTAATTCATTCGCACGATCCATTCTAATTCATTCGTACGATCCTTCGTACAATTGAATTAGAATCGATCGTGCGAATGAATTAGAATGGATACATTCGTACCAATGATTTAGAATTGCTCGTAAGAATAGATTAGAATGGATCGTGCGAATGAATTAGAATGGATCGTATGAATGAATTAGAATAGATCGTGCGAATGAATTAGAATAGCTCGTATGAATGAATTAGAATGGATACATTCATACCAATGATTTAGAATAGCTTGTATGAATGAATTACAATAGATCGTACGAATGAATTAGAATCGATCGTACGAATGTATTAGAATGGATCGTACGAATGAATTAGAATGGATCGTGCGAATGAATTAGATTGGATCATACGAATGAATTAGAATAGCTCATACGAATGAATTAGAATAGATCGTGCGAATAAATTAGAATGGATCGTACGAATGAATTAGAATAGATCGTGCGAATGAATTATAATTGATACATTCGTATCAATGAATTAGAATAGCTCGTACGAATGAATTAGAATGGATCATGCGAATGAATTAGAATGGATCGTACGAATGAATTAGAATAGATCGTGCGAATGAATTAGAATGGATCGTACGAATGTATTAGAATGAATCGTACGAATGAATTAGAATAGAGAATAGACTGTACAAATGAATTAGAATAGATCGTACCAATGACTTAGAATAGATCGTACGAATGGATTAGAATAGCTCATACGAATGAATTAGAATAGATCGTGCAAATGAATTAGAATGGATCGTACAAATGAATTAGAACAGATCGTGCGAATGAATTAGATTGGATTGTGCGAATATATTAGAATGGATTGTGTGAATGAATTACAATAGATCGTGCGAATGAATTAGAATAGCTCATACGAATGAATTAGAATGGAAACATTCGTACGAATTAATTAGAATAGCTCATACGAATAAATTAGAATGGCTATTCTAATTCATTCGCACAATCTATTCTAATTCATTCATACGATCTATTCTAATTCATTTATACGAGCTATTTTAATTCATTTGTACGATCCAATCTAATTCATTCGCATGATCCATTCTAATTCATTCGGACGATCAATTCTAATTCATTCATATGAGCTATTCTAATTCATTCGTACGATCCATTCTAATTCATTAGCACGATCCATTCTAATTAATCCGTACGATCCATTCTAAAACATTCGTACGAACTATTCTAATTCATTCGTACGATCCATTCTAATTCATTCGCACGATCAATTCTAATTCATTCGCACGATCCATTCTAATTCATTGGATCATACAAATAATCTAGAATGGATCGTACGAACGAATTAGAATAGCTCGTACGAATGAATTAGAATGGGTCGTACGAATGAATTAGAATAGATCGTACGAATGAATTAGATTGGTTCATGCAAATGAATTAGAATGGATCGTACGAATGAATTAGAATGGATCTTACGAATGTATTATAATAGTTCGTATGAATGAATTAGAATAGATCGTGCGAATAAAATAGAATGGATCGTATGAATGAATTAGAATGGATCGTACGAATGAATTAGAATGGATCGTACGAATGAATTAGAATGGATCGTGTGAATGAATTAGATTGGATCGTTCAAATGAATTAGAATAGCTTGTATGAATAAATTAGAATAGATCGTAAGAATAAATTAGATTGTATCGTACGAATGAATTAGAATGGATCGTGCGAATGAATTAGAATAGATCATGCGAATGAATTGGAATGGATCGTGCGAATGAATTAGATTGGATCGTACAAATGAATTAGAATAGGTCATATGAATGAATTAGATTAGCTCGTATGAATGAATTCGAATGATTGTACAATTGACTTCGAATGGATCCGGCAAATGAATTAGAATGGATTGCACGAATGAATTAGAATAGATCATGCGAATGAATTAGAATAGCTCATACGAATGAATTAGAATGGATCGTACGAATGAATTAGAATAGCTCGTACGAATGAATTAGAATAGATCGTACGAGTGAATTAGAATAGCTAGTGCGAATGAATTAGAAAGGATCGTACGAATGAATTAAAATAGATCGTATGAATGAATTAGAATAGATTGTGCGAATGAATTAGAATAGATCATACTAATGAATTATAATAGAACGTATGAATGAATTAGAATAGACACATTCGAATGAATGAATTAGAATTGATACATTCGTACCAATGATTTAGAATAGCTCGTACAAATGAATTAGAATAGATCGTGCGAATGAATTAGAATGGATCAAACGAATGAATTAGATTGGATCGTACGAATGAATTAGAATGGATCCTGTGAATGAATTAGAATAGTTCGTAGGGATGAATTTGAATGGATCGTACGAATGAATTAGAATAGATCATACGAATGAATTAGAATAGATCGTACGAATAAATTAAAATAGATCGCACGATCCATTCTAATTCATTCACACGATCCAATCTAATTCATTCGCACGATCCTTTCTAGATCGTGCTATTCTAATTCATTTGTACGATCCATTCTAATACATTCATACAATCTAATTCATTCTAATACATTCGCACAATCTATTCGCACGATCCATTCTAATTCATTCATACAATCCAATCTAATTCATTCATACGAGCTATTCTAATTCATTTGTACGATCCATTCTAATTCATTAGCACGATCTATTCTAATTCATTCGTACGAGCTATTCTAATTCATTCGTACGAATGTTTCCATTCTAATTCATTCGTCGCACGTTCCATTCTAATTCATTCGTACGATCCATTCTAATTCATTCGTACGATCCAATCTAATTCATTCGCTCGATCCATATCGTGCTATTCTAATTCATTCGTACGATCCATTCTAATACATTCGCACAATCTATTCTAATTCATTCGTACGAATGAATTAGAGAATTTGAATGGATCGTACGAATGAATTAGAATGTCACGATCCAATCTAATTCATTCGCATGATCCATTCTAATTCATTCGCATGATCCATTCTAAGTCATTCGTACGATCCATTCTAATTCATTCGCACGATTTATTCTAATTCATTCCCATAATCTATTCTAATTCATTCGTACAAATGAATTAGAATAGTATCCATTCGTACCAATGAATTAGAATAGCTCGTACGAATGAATTAGAGTAGATCGTACGAAAGAATAAGAATGGATCGTACGAATGACATAGAATAGATCGTGCGAATGACATAGAATAGATCATACGAATGTATTAGATTGGATCGTACGATTGAATTAGAATTGATCATGCGAATGAATTAGAATGGATAATGCGAATACATTAGAATGAATCGTACGAATGTATTAGAATAGGTCGTACGAATTAGAATGGATCGTACCAATGAAATAGAATGGATCGTACGAATGAATTAGAATGGATCGTACGAATGAATTAGATTAGAATCGTACGAATGAATTAGAATCGATCGTACGAATGAATTAGAATGGATCGTATGAATGTAATAGAATGGATCGTGCGAATGAATTAGAATGGATCGTGCGATTGAATTAGAATGGATCGTACGAATGATATAGAATGGATTCATTCACACAATCTATTCTAATTCATTCGTACTATCTATTCTAATTCATTCGTACGATCCATTCTAATTCATTCGCACGAGCTATTCTAATTCATTCGCGCGATCCATTCTAATTCATTCGCACGATCCAATCTAATTCATTCACACGATCCATTCTAATTCATTGGTACGATCCATTCTAATTCATTTATACGATCTTGTAGACACACAAATTGTGTCTAACCCGAACCCGACTTGCATGCACCAATGCGGATGCAAAGCCGACATACACTCGGGCCCGGACCCGACTTGCATACGCCGATTCGGAGGCAAATCCGACACGCACTCCGACCCGGACCCGACTCGCACACACCAATACGGAGGCAAACCCAACACGCACTCCGACCCGGACCCGACTTGCACGCACCAATGCGGATGCAAACCTGACACGCACTCCGACCCGGACCCGACTCGCATGCACCAATGCGAATGCAAACCTGACACGCACTCCGA
This sequence comes from Chamaelirium japonicum, assembly GCA_947650365.1. NCBI lineage: Eukaryota > Viridiplantae > Streptophyta > Magnoliopsida > Liliales > Melanthiaceae > Chamaelirium > Chamaelirium japonicum. Next base: position 384,852 of record CANTAL010000093.1, on the reverse strand, counting down.
CCCGGACCCGACTCACGTGCACCAATGCGGATGCAAACCTAACACGCACTCGGACTCGGACCCGGCTCGCATGCACCGACTCAGAATCAGACTCGCACCCAACAATGGGGTCGAGTGGGCCCATCCTCAAGTAGGACCCACCCGGCCCCCTACTAGGGATCCGAAACCCCCATGGGGTGGCCGGCCCTGCAAGGAAAGGAAAAAGAAAGAAAAGAAAGAAATAAAAGAAAGAAAAATAATAGAAAGACCGCCATGTGCGAGAGGAGGTTGCGTATAACGTCTACTTACGTGTGGATCTACGCCGATCCCTCGATCCGACGGACAAGAAGAAGAGTCGGGTCACTATTGATTTTATGTGCAAGATTCAAGATAAATCCAAAAATGATTGAGCCAGAATTACCCCGCCAGAAAAGGAAAGCAAATAAAGGTTTATTCCTCTCTTCAATTGAAGAATGAATCTTGGGCGATTATGAGGGAGATATTAAAGGGATTTAAAATTAAAAACATCCCATATCTTTCCCCTCTTCCCTTTGCCTATAAATAGAGGGGGAGGGGGAAGGCTCAAGGGGTCGAAAAGGTGGCAAGCTGAAGACAAAGCGAGGAAGCTCTGCAGAAGAGGAGACGCGCTCTTCATCAACCCAAGGCTTCACGAGGCACGCGCAAGCCTATCCCTTCGGGACCGGCTTAGTCCATTGAAAGCCCTCATTAACGTGAAGACCCTTGCACAAGAAGATCAAGCCTTCGACTCCGTCCACGAAGAAGAAAGCTCGAAGAAGAAGACCCTTCGACTCCGAAGATGCCAGAAGCAAAGGCCGGAGAAGAAGATCGGAGTGGCACCACCCTGTCCTCTCCAACAAGCCTTCAACTCCGATCAAGCCCAAAAGCCCGGAGAAGAAGACCGAATCGTCATCACCCATCGCCTTTGACAAACGTCCACTCTATCCACGATGAAGAAAGCTTGGAGAAGACTGCCCGAAGCGTCGCTACACCCATCGTCTTCAAAGCAAAGCCGACACTACAACCGTCGCACGGAGATTGGTGCTACCCCCGCCATCTCCAAAGGTACCCTTCGACTCCGATCACGCCAAAGAAGCCCGAGGAAGAAGAAAAGTCTAGCCGATACCTAAATCGTCGAAGAAGCCAGAAGCCTTGAAGAAGTAGCCACCGCTATTCGATGAGAAGGTCGAGTCGACGCCGAAGAAAAAGCCCACAAAAGAAGCCAAAGCAAAAGCCCCGGTAAAGCCCGTGCCGAAGCAACGCAAGTGCCAAAGCCAAGCGACTACACCGGTCATGAGCAAAAGCAACGCACGTTCTAACCGATACGACGCGAAGTCCGGAAGAATGAAAGCACCCAAGTCTCCCCCCGTCTACGTCCAAGCGCAAGCGCCAAAGCAAAGCAAAAGCTAGAGCCACGCCCAAGCCAAGCTAAAGCCGAAAGCCAAAGCCAAAACCGACACCAAAAGCACGATTGACACCGCGAACCAACGATCAAGGATGCCAAGGTCAAGCAAGGAGCGAGGAAGACACGAAGACCGAGGAACGAAGCCAAAAACTGCCTAGCCGAGAAAGCGCGAAGCACGAAAGGGACAAAAGCCACGGTGGACACTCCTTAGCCTCTCAAAAACCCTCACCCTATAAAGACCTCTGTCCTGGGCAACCACTTCAGAGATCTCGCACGAATACCACGTGGATACGCGGATCAAAGAGACGCTCCAGAGGATCTCTCCCACAATCTCCTGATCAATATTCATCGCACCCGGACTCGCCACACCTGAGCCCTCGGGTCACGGCACTATGTAATCTCCTATGTTCGCAATAAAGACGACACGTATCTTTTTCTACACCTACAGATTTCTAGCACGCCCAGTGGGACCTTCTCTCCTTTCATCCATACAACTGAAGAAGTTGCTTCAAGTTCGCAATGGCCGGGACAAGCAGCGATGCGTTTGCTCCAAGCCTTTCACCAATCGCTAAGTCTCTGCTACTCCGACACGGTGGTCCAGTAAATCCGAAGGGTGATGCTCCCTCGATGGTACGTGTCTACACTCAACGTACTCGAACTCTTGCGGATGTCTTCATGCCAGAAACTGCTGCCGAAGATGCTTGCCAAAGCGCCGACGAGGCCTTGGTGCATGAAGAAACAAGCCTTGATCCTGGAGTCCATAACCAAAAGTTTGGGAAGGACCAGCCCCAACCCCGAGCCCGTTCGGATACTCCAGCGGACATTGCACCTCCTCTGCAGGAGGCAAACATCAGTCATCAACCTGAAGCAAGTCGGCGCAACTACGTCTCTGACGATGACGGCGAGGATGCTAGCATGCAATATCGAGACGTCCTCTGTCACCATCCTCCGTCCGTTCTTCAGCTCCATGTCATGTAGATGAGCGAGCATATGGCGCAGATTACTCGGCTGATAGAGGAGAAGGATCGTCACATCAAGACTCTGCTTCAAAAGCTAAGCGCAAAGGACGCTGCAGCAGTCGGTCAACCTCTTGCTTCTCCAGTAGCCGCTCCAGCTCCAACTCCCGCTCCCGCAGAGGTTATTCCGACAGTTTAAGCGATGACTCCAGTACTCTCCTCGGCCCCCATCCCGGTGGAAGTCGTTTCTCCAACACCAATCTCGGTGGCCACACAACCTCCGGTAACAGCAACGATGAATACCCAGCAAATACAAGCGTTGGTAGCTGTGGGGGAAAATCTTCGTGCCGACCCGAAGACTCTCGCAGCACCAGTCAATTGGAGTTGAAGTTGACGTCGAAGATCGTTGGTCGATCTGTTGATAGAAGGATCTGTTGATAGAAGTTGAAGTCTTTTGATATGTCAATAGAAAGTGATATGCAATCAGAGAGATTGTGACACGAGATGTGATCTCGGAGTTCAGCCGAAGCCTACGTCTCCGTGCTATAGGGAGCAACCCGAATTCACTAACACTTCAGTTGAAGTGACCTCGACAGGCCGAGTGTCACTGAAAACCCTCTGATCTCTTTTAAGGAGAAAAGAAGATCAAGGAGAAATGGTAGATCAGAAGTTGAAAATCCCAGAGCTCTGGTTCTGAAAGTCAGATCTCAGAGTGGAAATCAGAATTTTCGGATCCTTTTACATTCGTAGGCACTGCTATTTATAGGATTCTCTGGTGGGAATTCTGGGTTAAATGGCGGTTTCTGCCGTCGTATCTGGGGATTCTCCAGGTAAAGCTAGCGGGCCCCGCTACCGTCTTCTGGGGGATTCCACAGGCTCGTGGGCCTTCCGGGCAGGGCCGGTGGGTCCCATGGTAGTCTTCGTAGGCCCACCAGGCAGGGCTGGTGGGTCCAGTGGTAGTCTTTGTGGGCCCACCAGGCAGGGCCGGTGGGTCCCGTGGTAGTCTTCGTGGGCCCACCAGGCAGGGCCGGTGGGTCCCGTGGTAGTCCTCGTGGGCCCACCAGGCAGGGCCGATGGGTCCCGTGGTAGTCCTCGTGGGCCCACCAGGCAGGGCCGGTGGGTCCCGCGGTAGTCTTCATGGGCCCACCAGGCAGGGCCGGTGGGTCCCGTGGTAGTCTTCGTGGGCCCACCAGGCAGGGCCGGTGGGTCCCGTGGTAGTCTTCGTGGGCCCACCAGGCAGAGCCGGTGGGTCCCGTGGTAGTTGGTAGACTTCTGCCAAAATTTGCACCCACAGTTACCCCCTCCAAGTTAGCTAGATTGCCTTCTGGCTGGCTTGGATTTGGTGCAAAAAACAGCAACTCCCTGTTTTGAAAAAAGGACACGAAGAAACTTGTCGGAAGATTTTGAGATGAATCGATTGAGTGCTGCTAACCTTCCAGTGAGGCGTTGAACTTCTTTTCGATTTGTAGGTGAAGGCATATCGATGATGGCTCGAATTTGATCGGGATTGGCTTCAATACCCCTCCTGGTCACAAGATGACCCAGGAATTTGCCAGATTGAACTCCGAAAGCGCACTTGGCTGGGTTGAGCTTCATACGATATTTTCGAAGAACTTGAAAGGTTTCCGCCAGATCAGAAAGGTGCTTGCTCCGAATGGAACTCTTGGTGAGGAGATCATCGACGTAGACTTCGACGTTGCGACCGATCTGATCTTCGAACATTTTTGTGACTAACCTTTGATAGGTAGATCCAGCATTTTTGAGGCCGAATGGCATTACATTGTAGCAGTAGAGACCTCGGCTAGTCACGAAGCAAGTTTTCTCTTGATCGTCTGGATGAAGTGGAATTTGATTGTATCCAGAATACCCATCCATGAAGGATAATAGCTCGTGGCTAGCAGTGGCATCGACGAGTCTATCGATCCTTGGCATGGGAAATGGGTCTTTGGGGCAAGCCTTGTTGAGGTTGGTGAAGTCGATACAGACTCGGACTTTCCCATTCTTCTTTAGAACAGCAACAATGTTAGAGATCCAAGTAGGATACTCTACTTCACGGATGAAACCTGCTGCGAGTAGCTTGGTGATTTCTTCTTGAACAGCAACTTGCAGCTCTGGTCGGATGGTGCGTGGCTTTTGCTTGACAGGCTTCATTTCTTCTTTGATTGCAAGTCGATGGCAAGCGTCATCTGGATTGATACCAGGCATGTCTTCGAAACACCAGGCGAAGACGTCGATATTGGACTGGAGGAAGGATACCATGTCTTGCGCTTCTGCGTCGCTAAGACCGGTACCAATGAAAGTTTGTCGAGGGAGATCTCCGCTGCCTATGTTAATCGGGATGATTTCTTCTATTGAAGGTGATGCTTCCCATTCGATTGGTGGAGGTTCGGTCAGCGGAATCTCCTTTGATTGCTATTTGGAAGAGGGACCAGCTTCATCTCGTGGCCGCTTTGGAGGAGCAATGTTGATCTTGCGATCTGTCTTGGCAGCAGCAGCTTCACAAGATCTTCCAGCTTGCTGATCGCCTCGAATGCAGACGATGCCTTCTCCAGTTGCAAACTTGAGTAGTTGATGGTAAGAGGAGGAGATGGCATTGATCTGGTGGAGGAATGGTCGCCCGAGGATGGCGTTGTAGCTGGAGACTCCTTCGACAATTGCAAACCTCACCGAGACTCGAGTTTCTCGGCTGAGGTCGAGGGTGAATCTCGATTCACCCACCGTGATACTTTGTTCACCATTGAAACCAGTAATTACAGTCGGGACGACATCAAGGCTTTGATACTTATGTCCCAGACGTTTGAAACAGTCTGAGAACATAATGTCGATAGAGCTCCCGGTGTCGATGAGGATTCGATTGACGGTGCTTCCGTCGATGATGAGTTTCAAGACCAGGGGGTCTCGATGTGGAGTATGAACTCCTTGAAGATCGGTGTCGTTGAAGACTATGGATGGCCAAGCAAGACCTTCGATGGGATTCTCGATCCAAGTATCTTCTTTATTTGCAGTAGATCGAACATGGAAGATGCGTCGAACCTGCCGATCCACTTCCTTCCCGGTCAAAGCTTGATTGTGCAAGGTTCCATGAATGCCAAAGACATTGGCCTTCACAGAAATTGGTTGCCGGTTAGAAGAGATTTGATGTATCCAACACACTTCTTTCCCCTTGGCAGAGGTTCGACGTTGATCGTGCCCGTTGTTGACGAATTCTTGAAGGTGGCCCTCTCGTAGTAAGTCTTCAAGATGGAACTTCAACCGATAGCATCGGTCAGTAGAGTGGCCGTGACTTCGATGGAATTCGCAGTAGACTGTTTTGTCTGCTGTGAATTTGGAATTTGGCTGAAGAGGATTGGGCCTCCGAAGATACTCATCGTGTTGAATACGGTCGAGTATCTGTTCGACCGGCATATTCCACTCGGTGAAAGTGGTTTTCGTTGGAGATCGACGCCTATCATTCTTTGATCTTTTGTTGGCCGGAGGGGCTGCTGCTTCAGCGTTGTGAGCCTTTGCAGCATACTTAGGAGCTTCTCTTTCAGCAGGCCTTCTCTTAGTTTCTCGCCCTTTCCGAGCGACTTGATCGTCTTCCACCTCAATCTCCCTCTGGATTCGGTCAAACATTGCACCCAGAGAAGGAGGGGGATTGCGGATGAAGTCGTTGTAGATGTGTAGATCGAAGCGGAGAGCGTTCTGGAAAGCCAACATGATGGCTTCATCATCCAGATGTCTTCCAGAGAGGGCGGCATGTTCATTGCGAAACCTCCTGGTGAAACTTCGGAGAGTCTCATCAGCACCCATCCTTAGCCGATATAGAGAGTCGAGCTTCTTCTCGGGCTTCAGGTTGAGCTGGTAATGCTGCACAAAGAGGTTAGCCAAAACACCGAACTAGGTGATGGAACCAGCTCGGAGATTGTGATACCAGTCGAGTGAAGGCTCGTCGAGACTTCCCGCGAAGGTGCGGCAGAGCACGTTGTTTTCCTCTTCGTGTGGCGTTAGAGCTTGTTTGAAAGCAAGTATATGGAGGCTTGGATCTCCTCTGATGCAGTTTAATTTGGGGAGAATAGGAGTTCTCCATCCTCTTGGAAAAGTGGTCTCGAAGAGACTTCGATGTAGAGGCCCGGCAGAGGAGTAACTGTCCCTGCGACCGTGTCCTCGACCTAGAGGTGGGTCAAGAGGCAAGATCGCAAGGTCTTGCTCAGGCATTGAAGTATTTGCTAGTCGAAGTCGATGTCGAAGGTCCGATCCAAGTCCACGTTGGAGTGGAATGGAAGGGGAGACTCTACTCTTCGAAGGAGCACCTTTCATTTGGTGCTTCCTTGGCATGTTGAGCTTCGAAGGTGCCCTCTTGTCGCAGTTACGACCAGATGAGGATTGGGAGGACTCGTCGTCAAGACGATCCCAGACACTCTGCTTCCAGGGAGCAGCAGAGGGAGTTGGGTCGCGTTGAATCCTCTCGAGGGCAGCAGTGCCCATTGACCTCCGTTGTTCGGAGTGAATTGAATGTCGAGGAGGATCAACCCTCTCACTTGTGGAGGGGATCGGAATAGCAATTCCAGCTTCGGAGGCTGCCTTCTTCAGAGCATCCCTCTCAGCAGTGAGGGTGGCGTTTTGCTTCGCCAATTGGAGTAGTTGGAAATCGATTGCAGAGATCTGGTAAGTCGATGGAGGATCTTCAGCAGGAGCAGGGACAGTCTGCCCAATTGATTGATGAGGATGAGGGGCGATCGGTCGATCGACTGATCTCCCGCTTCCTGAGTGAACCCCCATCTCGGGGACAGCAAGGGGCTGCCCGAAATTGAGCCTTTGACTCATTGAACGAGTCTCAGGGCGAGGTTGATGTTGAGTGTTACTTCCTTCTGGTTGACCCAGGTATTTGGTTCTCGCCATTCAGAGTGCGAAGGGTACAACGAGGTTGCCGATGTCTGATCAGTTGTTTGAGCAACCGAGGGGGCGAGGAAGTTTGGCTATTGATCTGGTAGTCGAAGTAGAGAGGACACGGCTTCTCGCTCAGATCCCACAGACGGCGCCAAACTGTGGGGGAAAATCTTCGTGCCGACCCGAAGACTCTCGCAGCACCAGTCAATTGGAGTTGAAGTTGACGTCGAAGATCGTTGGTCGATCTGTTGATAGAAGGATCTGTTGATAGAAGTTGAAGTCTTTTGATATGTCAATAGAAAGTGATATGCAATCAGAGAGATTGTGACACGAGATGTGATCTCGGAGTTCAGCCGAAGCCTACGTCTCCGTGCTATAGGGAGCAACCCGAATTCACTAACACTTCAGTTGAAGTGACCTCGACAGGCTGAGTGTCACTGAAAACCCTCTGATCTCTTTTAAGGAGAAAAGAAGATCAAGGAGAAATGGTAGATCAGAAGTTGAAAATCCCAGAGCTCTGGTTCTGAAAGTCAGATCTCAGAGTGGAAATCAGAATTTTCGAATCCTTTTACATTCGTAGGCACTGCTATTTATAGGATTCTCTGGTGGGAATTCTGGGTTAAATGGCGGTTTGTGCCGTCGTATCTGGGGATTCTCCAGGTAAAGCTAGCGGGCCCCGCTACCGTCTTCTGGGGGATTCCACAGGCTCGTGGGCCTTCCGGGCAGGGCCGGTGGGTCCCATGGTAGTCTTCGTAGGCCCACCAGGCAGGGCTGGTGGGTCCAGTGGTAGTCTTCGTGGGCCCACCAGGCAGGGCCGGTGGGTCCCGTGGTAGTCTTCGTGGGCCCACCAGGCAGGGCCGGTGGATCCCATGGTAGTCCTCGTGGGCCCACCAAGCAGGGCCGGTGGGTCCCGTGGTAGTCCTCGTGGGCCCACCAGGCAGGGCCGGTGGGTCCCGCGGTAGTCTTCGTGGGCCCACCAGGCAGGGCCGGTGGGTCCCGTGGTAGTCTTCGTGGGCCCACCAGGCAGGGCCGGTGGGTCCCGTGGTAGTCTTCGTGGGCCCACCAGGCAGAGCCGGTGGGTCCCGTGGTAGTTGGTAGACTTCTGCCAAAATTTGCACCCACAGTAGCTGACATGATGCGCTCCCACGGCAGTGGTCTTCCTCCGATCACAGCGGCATACTTGAAGCCATACACAGCAAGGATCCAGCTGCTGCGCTTCCCCATCGGGTTCCAGCCGCCAAAGTTCCAGCACTTCGATGGGAAGGGTAATCCAAGACAGCATGTCGCCCACTTCATCGAAACCTGCAACAATGCCGGCACGTATAGCGACGAGATGGTGAAGCAGTTCGTTCGCACCCTCAAAAGTAACGTGTTTGACTGGTATGTGGATCTTCCTCTAGGATCTATCGACAGCTGGGATCAGCTGGAGAGGAAGTTCCTCAATTGCTCTACAGCACCAGACGCACCGTCAGCATGACTGAGCTTACTACCGTCAAGCAAAGGAAGGACGAGCCGGTGATCGACTATATCGACAGATGGAGAAATCTCACACTGAATTCACAAGACCGCTTGTCTGAAGACTCGGCCATCGAGATGTGCACCCAAGGCATGCACTGGGGCCTGCTCTACATCCTCAAAGGTATCAAGCCTCGGTCCTTCGAAAAACTCGCAACTCGGGCTCATGACATGGAACTCAGACTAGCAAACCGTGGAGACTCAAAGAACAAGGATTTCCTGAAAGTGGAGAAGAAGGACAAGCTACAGGCACCGAAGCTGAAACAAGTCAACATCGCTGACGTCGCTTCAACCGCCAAGCCACTCAAGATCGGTGGCAAGCAGGATCAGAGAAAAGGAGCCACCATACCACCGCCTCCGCCGCAAAGGCAAAGGATGACTCTCGAGGAGCTCGAAGCAAAGGAGTACTCCTTCCCGGACTCGGAAGTCTCCTCCATGTTTGATCAGTTGCTGCAAGAGAAGATGATAAAGCTCCCTCCTTCTAAGAGGCCGGAGCAGATGCATCGTATCGACGACCCTCTCTTCTACAAATACCACATAGTGGTAAGTCATCCCATCGAAAGATGCTTCGTCTTTAAGGAAAGAATCATGGCGCTCGCAAAGCAAGGGAAGATAGAGATCGACTCCGGGGAGGTCGCTACAGCCAACACGACGTCCATCGCCTTCGGGTCCTTCTCACCGGTACTCGTCGCTGCACGACAGAGCACGCCCAAATTGCGCATCAACCGTCAAAGGCCAACCACTATGTCAATTTCCCAGCTGAAGGTTTCGAAGCGACACCAACGGACTCCTGCGCTCATTGAGGAAGAAACACCGCTGCCCCGCAGGCAGCCATCGCTCACGCCACCACCTCTCTCAAGCAATGCTACATCCCAACGAGCGCTTCAAAAGAGATATGAGCAAGGAGATCCAGAAGTTGGTCTGCTGGGCGAGCATTCGGGGAAGTTTGACTATTACGCCCTCTACTCAAAGCCTTCGTCCATCTCGATTGAAGAAATCAAGCCCACCGGCTGGGGATCAGAAGACGAGCCGGTGAAGCTTCAGGAAGAGCAAATCCCTTTTAGTCAAGCCACGTCCCAATATGCTCTCCAGAAGAGATACGAGCAAGGAGACTCAGAAGTCGGTCTGCTGGGCCAGCCTTCGGGGAAGTTCGACCATTACATTCTCTACTCAAAGCCTCCATCAGTTTCGATTGAAGAAATCAAGCCCACTGGCTGGGGATCGAAAGGCGGGCCAGTAATGCCTCAAAAAGAACAAGTGTCTCCAACTGATAGGGAACCAGTTGCTGCTGCCAATCATCATCTTAGTGGGGGAGAATCCACCGACGAAGAGGCATGAGCCATGCTACCTTGGCGACGAAAGCCACGGCAAGAAAGGCAACATAAGCAAGACCAGGTGATGAGGGGATTTCCCGAGCGGAGGACCTACAAGAAGAAAAGCAAGACTCCAGGAAGGAAGGCGTTCAAAGTGCCGCCGGCAAACCAAGACGATCTCCTCCAGCAGAGCCTTCCAGAACCAGCAACGTTGCAAGAATTCTTCCCCGATCACTTCCTCTCAGTCGATCAGCACATCAGGATCTCGTGCTGCATGGTTGAAGTATGTAAAATGGTGGAATGAAAGGGTGAGGTCGAGACTTCTGAAGAAGGCGACTCCACTGACGAGGGAAACGATTCCGACAAAGGAGGCACTGCCTCTCATGACGAGGCAATCCTGTACTTGCCGCTCGTAGAAGCTTTGCATCTTCCGAAGAAGGCTCACTTGGCAATGGTTGCAGCCTTGGCAGACCCGGACAGCTACAAGAGGAAAAGGAAGGACGATAAGAAGGGCAAAACTATGGCCTCGTGCGATGCGGTGATAACCTTCTTGGACAAGGACTTGCAACTCGGAACACGATTGCACAACCGGCCCGTCTATGTTTCAGGACATATCGAGGAGAAGCCAGTGAATCGAATCCTGTTGGACTGTGGCTCAATCGTCAACATCATGCCTATCCAGATGATGCGGTAGCTCGGCATCACCAATGACCAACTCTCACACAGCCAGCTGGTCATTCAAGGTTTCAACCAGGGCGGGCAGTCCATCGTCGGGATCATCCGTCTGAAGCTTTCCATCGGCCCGCTCGACACAACGGTCCTCTTTCATATCATTGACTGCCAGACGTCATATCGCCTCTTATTGGGGAGGCCATGGCTACATGAGAATGGCGTCGTAGTGTCCACCTGGCACCATTGCCTCAAGTACTACAAGGAAGGCATGGAGAAGTGCATCGTCGCTGATAATAAACCATTCAATGATGCTGAGGCGCATCTGGCCGACGCCAAGTTCTATCAAGCAAGAGACCTAGTCATGGAAGTCCTTCCAGATAAAGCCCCTCGAGCCCAGAAGACTGAAGAAGTGACGTAGGGTAAGACTCCTCCCCATGCAAAACTGATGCAACCTTCCGACAAGGCAAGACTCGAGGTCCAAGAAGCATCAAAATTAAGACAATGGATGCGTATCAGTTCCAAGCCAAGAGCAATGCAACATACCCCGTTGCCCGTCCAAGCGACGCCAGTCCTGCGCCTCGCGCCTTATTGGCTTTGTAAATCCGAGCGATCGCCTTCTACTCCGGCAAGAAAGCTGGCCCCGCTATTATCGCAGGCCAATGTCGTCACTCTGCAAGAAATGACGTTGCCATTACCTAGTCTGACGTAAACTCCAAACCCGAGCAGACCTGTCAAATCTGTCGACCCCAATCAACTCGGATTTAAGCCAAAAGGGAGTTGGGGGCAAAATACTGCTAAGTTGCTGTTCAAAGCCAGCTACGACAAAGAAAGCGCCATGGACACACTTCCCCCAACAGCAACTCCACATGGGATGAAGAGGACTCAAGCTCGGCTGTTTCAAAATGGTGAACAAATTCTCCCGAATCGCTGAGGCATCGGCTCCAGTCAAACTCCGTTGGTCGTCCAGACCGCAACGAAGAAGACCTTCACCTCCAACTACATCGGGGCAAAGATGGTAGACGAAGCAGCCAAATGATCGACAATCTCCGACTCACGCTCTACCTACGCCAGCCATCCCGACAGCAAAAGAAGATGGTGACGGGCTCGATGTCAAGCCTTACTCCAGAAGCAAAACAAAAACAGTCAAAGCCGGTAGAATCCAAAGCGCACATCCATGTTCGAAAGGCTCGGGTCAGTCAAGTGATCAAAGAAGAAGTCGGTGTTCGACCGTTTGGGAACGCCAGTCGAGGATGTCGTTTCAATACCCGCCCACCCACCCATGGCAGCCGTCAATCATATCTCCGTTATTGAAACTGACAACGGTGATTCTTCTGTTTTGGACGACGAGTTGCCAGATGCCTTGCCAGTCCTTGAAGAAATGGGGCAGTCCACCGTTGATGACTTAAAGGAAATCAATTTGGGCACAGAAACAGAGCCCCGGCCTACATTCGCCATCACACTCTTGACTCCTGAAGAAGAAGCTGCATACATCAAACTACTCCAAGAGTATAAAGACGTCTTCGCATGGTCCTACAAGGAGATGCCGGGTCTCGATCCCAAAATCACAGTACACCAGCTCAACGTCAAACACGGAGCTAGCGCCATCAAGCACGGACAAAGACGCTACCGATCGGAACTGGTACCCCAAATAGAAGGCGAAGTGAACAAGCTAATTGAAGCCGGCTTCATCTAAGAGGTTAAGTACCCGACATGGATCTCTAGCGTCATCCCAGTCAAAAAGAAGAACAGCCAAATCCGAGTGTGCGTGGACTTTAGAGACTTGAAAAACGCATGTCCAAAGGATGAATTTCTCTTGCCAATCACGGAGCTAATGGTGGACGCAACGACAGGCCACGAGGTGCTACCTTTCATGGACGGATCCTCAGGCTACAATCAGATTCGGATGGCACCCGATGACGAAGAGCTCACAGCATTCCGCACACCGAAAGGAATCTACTGCTACAAAGTTATGCCGTTCGGCTTGAAGAACGCAGGAGCCACCTACCAACGAGCTATGCAGAGAATCTTCGACGACATTCTTCATCAAAATATGGAGTGCTACGTCGACGACCTTGTTGTGAAATCCAAGAAGAAGTTGGCACATCTACAAGATCTCGAACTAATCTTCAAATGGGTTCGAAGGTACCAACTCCGCATGAACCCACTCAAATGCGCATTCGAAGTCTCCTCAGGAAAGTTCCTCGGCTTCGTCATACGACATCGAGGCATTGAGATAGATCAATCCAAAATTGATGCTATCGTCAATATGCCCGCACCAAAGACAGTGCGAGACCTCAGAGGCCTCCAAGGGCACTTGGCGTATATCTGAAGATTCATCACCAACCTAGCTGGGAAATGCTATCCGTTCAGTCGTTTCATGAAGAAAGGAGTGCCATTCAAATAGGACGATGCTTGTCAAGAAGCTCTCCAAAGCATCAAGGACTATCTACTAAAGCCGCCAGTTCTATCAGCACCCAGTTCTATCAGCACCAGTGCAAGGAAGGTCGCTAATCCTCTATATTAGTGCCTAGGAACAATCCTAGGGGGCACTCCTGGCTTAAGATGGCGAGCTGGGCAAGGAGACAGCGTGCTACTACTTGGGTCGCACTCTCGTCGGCGCAGAGCTAAATTACTCCCTGATTGAGAAGGTTTGCATGGCACTCATCTTCGCCATGAAAAAGTTGCGACACTACATACTGGCTCATACTATCAGACTCATCTCGAAGGCCGACCCCCTCAAGTACATCATGTCAAAGCCAGTGATCTCCAGACGTCTGGCAAAGTGGGCGCTACTTCTCCTCGAATTTGATATCACCTTCGTACCACAGAAGGCAGTTAAGGGACAAGCTCTCGCGGACTTCCTCGCAGAATATCCCCTCCCGACGGAATGAGAATTATCCGAAGATCTCCCGGACGAAGAAGTCTTCACCATCGACATCGCCCCCTCCTAGAAAATGTTCTTTGACGACACAGCAAGACAGGACATAGCAGGAGCCAGAATTATCTTCGTCACTCCAAACAACGAGATACTCCCCTTCTTATTTTTGCTGTCGGGACCATGCTCCAACAACGTAGCGGAGTATCAAGCTCTGCTCATCGGCCTCGAACTTGCCAATGATATGAAGCTTTAGGGACTCGAGATTTTTGGCAACTCTCAGCTTTTCATCCAGTAGGTCTTGGGGGCATACGAAGTCAACAAAGAAGACCTAGTGCCGTTGCACACGCAAGCTTTGGAATTCCTCGGGAAACTCAAGGCTGCTTCCATTCAGCACGTCCCCAGAAACCTCAACCAGTAAGCTGATGCACTCGCAAACTTGGCGGCTACACTACTGTTTCCAGAAGAACGTCAGCTCATCGTCCCCGTCTGCAAGAGAATAGTGATCACCAAAGAAGAAGGTCCGATCAAAATTGCAGTTCAAACCAACGCGATGCACATCCTTGAAATTGAAGAGCAAGACTGGAGACAACCTTTTGTGGATTATCTCATCCATGGTAAACTCCCCGAAGATCCAAAGCGCAAAGTTGACATCCGTCGATGATCTCTGAAGTTCTACCACTTCAACAACGAGTTGTACCTTCAAAGTTATGATGGCACACTCCTGAGGTGCCTCGCAAAGGAAGAGGCAGAAGCAGCACTGGAAGAAGTACACGCTGGAATCTGTGGCTCGCACTAGTCCGGTCCAAAGCTCCACTTTCGTGTCAGGAGGATGGGCTATTACTGGCCCACCATGGTTAAGGACAGCTTAGAGTTCGCGAAGAAATGTCACGCCTGCCAGCTACAAGGAGACTACATCCGTCAACCGCCGGAGCCTCTGCACCCAACAATCGTATCTTGGCCCTTCGACGGATGGGGACTCGATATTGTCAGTCCCCTGCCCAAGTCATCCAAGCAACACCTTTACATTCTGGCAGCAACGGACTACTTCTCCAAATGGGCTGAAGCAACACCTCTACGTGAAGTTACAAGGCACTCCGTCATCAGCTTCATCCAGAATGACATCATCTTTCGATACGGAGTCCCTCGCTACATCGTAACGGACAATGGGAAGCAATTCAAGAATGCTGTCGTCAGCCAATTCTGCGCCAGGTACGACATTAAGCAGAAGTGCTCGACGATGTACAACGCTCCGGCCAACGGTCTGGCAGAGGCCTTTAACAAGACCCTTTGCAAGCCAACTTCTTCCCTCCTCGATGCGAGAGAATGTTTAGTAACGCAGCCAACTGTTATAAATATATTTAGTAACACAAAAAAACTGTTAGGAATATGGCGTTACAAATATTTGTAACACTTTTTGTAACAACCGTTACTAATTGACCGTTACAAATTGTCTGTTTTGGTGTAGTGAACGCCCCATCATTCTCTCGCATCGAGGAGGGAAGAAGTTTGATGCCAAGTGGGATGGACCGCACTCCGTCAAAGAAGTCTACTCCAAAGGCGCTTACCTCCTCACCACGCCAGAAGGGCTAACACTCGACCCTATCAACGGCAAGTACCTTAAAAGGTACTATGCCTAAAGCAAGGCCACACTCCTTGCAAAAAAAAAAAAAAGAACTACATGCGACTTGATCCCCCTTAGAGGGGTATGTAGGCAGCCTGAGAAATCACTTCAGGTTCAGTCCGACCAAAAGAAAAAGCCAACAATGGTCCATGCAAATATGCGGCAAAACGAGGCAATAAACCTCGCTGTCAGTCACGAGCAGGTTCATCTTGGCGACAAAAGAAGAACTGTCCACCTTGAACTCCTCCAGGCTCGCACAAAACTCTGCACCGTCGGTAGACCACCAGTCTTGAAGGGCACCAAAGCCCATATCTTGAAAGGGCTCCAGCGTTGACTTGATGTACTGCCGACAACTCACGAGAACAAACTTCGAAACTCTGCTCCTCGGCCTCAAGCTCGGGCAAGGAGCCTCAGAGTAGGTAGGCAAAACCCTCCCTTCCACTATGGTCGCCCCGGGAGCTGCTTTCGCCAACGAAGCCGGCAAAACTGGGGAAACCGCTGCCACGGTTGCAACGACCGTCTACTCCAACAAGCTTGAGAACACGACAGCTGGGAAACGTCGCTTGTCGACACTCGAAACTTCGGCCTCGTCATGAAAAGACAAACCGTCAACGTCAATGCCGTCCAGATCAAAGTCGCCACTAAGGAAGTTCTCCCCGCAAACCCCAAAGAGATCCAGATCATCCGAAGGAATGTCAAGCCCACACTTCCCAGGCACTTCCAGTGCGGCTCCAGTAGACGAATGCCCGTGAGATGCTTTCGAAGAATTCGCCTCGCATTCCACCACTACAACGGAATCTGCCCAAAAGAAATACACTACTTAGCACGATGGAACCTCCTAGACACGGAAAGAAAGCAAAACAAGGAGAACTCCATACCTGCAAGATCGGACGAAGCTGTGGGTGCAAATTTTGGCAGAAAGTCTGCAAACAGCGGGACCCACCAGCCCTGCCTAGTGGGCCCCCGAAGACTACAGCGGGACCCACCAGCCCTGCCTAGTGGGCCCGAAGACTATAGCAGGACCCACCGGCCCTGCCATGTGGGCCCACGAAGACTACAGCGGGACCCACCGGCCCTGCCTGGTGGGCCCACGAAGACTACAGCGGGACCCACCGGCCTTGCCTGGTGGACCCAAGAGCCTGTGGAATCCCCCAGGAGATAGCAACGGGGCCCACCAACTTTACCTGGAGGATCCCCAGATGCTGCAGCAGAAACCGCCATTTACCACCAGAGAATCCTATAAATAGCAAAGCCTTCGAATGTAAGAGGATCAGAAATTTTTTGATTTCCACTCTGAGATCTGATTTTCAGAATCCAGAGCTCTGGAATTTCTCAGTTTTCCATCTTTCACCTCTTTGATCTTCTTCTCTCCTTCGAAGAGACCAGAGTGCTTTCAGTGATATTCGGCCTGTCGAGATCACTTCGATATAAGTGTTAGTGAATTCGGGTTGCTCCCTATAGCACGGAGACGTAGGTTTCGGCTGAACTCCGAGATCACCTCTCTCGTGTCAAATCTCTGATTGCATCTCTCTCTCTATTTGCACCTCAGAAGAACTAACTCAAAGCAAGCAAGGCATCGACCTTCTAACCTATATCTTCCAATCAACAGATCGAACAACGATCTTCAACTTCAACTTCAATTGACTGGTGTGGCAAAGTCTTTGGGTCGGCACAAAGATTTTCCCCCACAGTTTGGCGCCGTCTGTGGGATCGAACGAGAAGCTGTGTCCACTCCACAACTACTATTAGATCAGTCGAGTAGACAACTGATCGATAGTCAAACTTCCTCACCCCCTCGGTTAAGCAAACAACCGCTCGGACGTCGGCACTCTCGTTGCACCCTTCGCTTACTGAATAACAAAGACTAAGTACCAGGGTCAACCAGAAGAAAGTAACACTCAACAACAAGCTCGTCCTGAGACTCGATCAATGAGTCAAAGGCTCAACTTCGGACAGCCCCTTGCTGTTCCCGAGAGGGGGGTTCGCTCAGGGAGTGGGAGATCCGTCGATCGACCGATCGCCCAGCCCGCACAACAGTCGATTGGGCAAACTGCCCCCGCTCCTGCTGAAGACCCTCCATCGACCTATCAAATCTCTGCGGTCGACTTCCAATTGCTTCAATTGGCAAAGCAGAATGCCACCCTCATTGCTGAGAGGGATGCTCTTAAGAAAGCGGCTTCCGAGGCTGGGATCGCTCTTCCTATCCCCTCTACAAGTGAGAGGGTCAATCTTCTGCGACATTCAACCCACTCCGAGCAACGGAGATCAATGGGCACTGCTGCTCTCGAGAGGATTCATCGCGACCCAACTCCCTCTGCTGCCCCGTGGAAGCAGAGTGTTTGGGATCGCCTCGACGACGAGTCTTCCCAATCTTCCTCTGGTCGCAACTGCGATAAGAAGACACCTTCAAAGCTCGATATACCAAGGAGGCACCAGATGAAAGGCGCTCCTTCATAAAGTAGAATCTCTCCACCTATTCCACTTCAACGTGGACTTGGATCGGACCTTCGACACTGACTTCAACCAGCAAATACTTCAATGCCTGAGTAAGACCTTGCGATCTTGCCTCTTGACCCACATCTAGGTCGAGGACACGGTCGTAGGGACGGGTATTCTTCTGCCGGGCCTCTCCATCGAAGCCTCTTCGAGTCAATATTTCCAAGGGGATGGAGAACTCCTATCCTCCCCAAATTCAACTGCGTCAAAGGAGATCCGACTCTCCATATACTTGCCTTCAAGCAAGCCTTGACACCGCACGAAGAAGAGAACAACGTGCTTTATCGCACTTTCGCCGGGAGTCTCGATGAGCCCTCACTTGATTGGTATCATAATCTCCGAGCTGGGTCCATCACCCAGTTCGGTGTTTTGGCTAACCTTTTCGTGCAGCATTATCAACTCAATCTGAAGCCAGAAAAGAAGCTCGACTCTCTATATCGGCTGAGGATGGGTGCTGATGAGACTCTCCGCAATTTCACCAGGAGATTTCGCAACGAGCATGCTGCCCTCTCTGGAAGACATCTGGATGATGAAGCCATCATGTTGGCTTTCCAGAACGCCCTCCGATTCGATCTACACATCTACAACGACTTTATCCGCAATCCCCCTCCTTCTCTGGGTTCTATGTTCGATCGAATCCAGAGGGAGATTGAGGTTGAAGATGATCAAGTCGCTCGAAAAGGGCGAGAGTCGAAGCGAAGGCCCGCTGAAAGAGAAGCTCCGAAGTATGCTGCCAAAGCTCACAACGCTGAGGCAGCAGCTCCCCCAGTCAACAAACGGCCAAAGAATGATGGACGTCGATCTCCTATGAAGACCACTTTCACCGAGTGGAATCTGCCGGTCGAACAGATCCTCGATCGCATTCAACACGAAGAATTCCATCGAAGGCCCAATCCGCTTCAGGCAAACTCAAAATTCACGGCTGACAAAACGATCTACTGCGACTTCCACCGAAGTCATGGCCATTCCACCGATCGGTGCTATCGGCTGAAATTCCATCTTGAAGACTTATTGCCAGAAGGCCACCTTCAAGAGTTCATCAAAGGCGGACAAGATCAACGTCGAGCCTCTGCAAAGGGGAAAGAAGCATGTTGGATCCATCAAATCTCCTCCAACCGGCAACCTATCTCTGTGAATGCCAACGTCTTTTGTATTCATGGAACATTGCATAATCAAACCTTGACCGGGAAGGAAGTGGATCGACAGATTCGACGCATCTTCCACGTTCGTTCTGCTGTGAACGAGGAGGATACCTGGATCGAGAAACCTATCAAAGGTTTGACTTGGCCATCCATTGTTTTCAACGACTCCGATCTTCAAGGAGTCCACACTCCCCATCGTGACCCCCTGGTCTTGAAACTCCTCATCGACGGAAGCACCGTCAATCGAATCCTCATCGACATCGGGAGTTCTATCGATATTATGTTCTCAGATTGTTTCAAACGTCTGGGACATAGATACTCAAGCCTCGACGTCGTCCCGACTATGATCACTGGCTTCAACGGCGAACAAAGCATCACGGTGGGCGAATCGAGATTCACTCTCGACCTTAGCCGAGAGACTCGAGTCTCGGTGAGGTTTGCAATTGTCAAAGGAGTGTCCAGCTACAACGCCATTCTCGGGCGACCATTCCTCCACCAGATCAATGCCATCTCCTCTTCTTACCACCAACTACTCAAGTTTGCAACGGGAGAAGGCATTGTCTGCATATGAGGTGATCAGCAAGCTGGGAGGTCTTGTGAGGCTGCTGCAGCTAAAACAGATCGTAAGATCAATATTGCTCCTCCAAAGCGGCCGCGAGACGAAGCTGGCCCTTCCAAATAGCAATTAAAGGAGATTCCACTGGCCGATCCTCCACCAATTGAATAGGAAGCCTCATCTTCAATCGAAGAAATCATCCCTATCAATATCGGCAGAGGAGATCTCCATCGACAAACTTTCATTGGTACCGGTCTTAGCGACGCAGAAGCGCAAGACATGGTATCCTTCCTCCAGTCCAATATCGATGTATTTGCTTGGTGCTTTGAAGACATGCCTGGGATCAATCCAGATGACGCTTGTCACAGGCTCGCAATCAAAGAAGAAGTGAAACCCGTCAAGAAAAAGCCACACACAATCCGACCAGAATTACAAATTGCTGTTCAAGAAGAAATCAGCAAACTACTCGCAGCAGACTTCATCCGTGAAGTAGAGTATCCTACTTGGATCTCTAATATAGTTGCTGTACCAAAGAAGAACGGGAAGGTCAGAGTGTGCATCGATTTTACCAATCTCAACAAAGCTTGTCCCAAAGACCCAGTCCCCATGCCAAGGATAGATAGACTCGTCGATGCCACTGCTGGCCACGAGCTATTGTCTTTTATGGATGGATACTCTGGGTACAATCAAATTCCGCTTCACGCTGATGATCAAGAGAAGACATGTTTTGTGACTAGCCGAGGTCTCTATTGCTACAACGTAATGTCGTTCGGCCGCAAAAATGCTGGTTCTACCTATCAAAGGCTAGTCACAAAGATGTTTGAAAATCAGATCGGTCGCAACGTCGAAGTCTACGTCGACGATCTCCTCACAAAGAGCTCCATTCGAGGAAATCATTTATCCGATCTGGCGGAAACCTTTCAAGTCCTACGAAAGTATCGTATGAAGCTCAATCCGGCCAAGTGCGCTTTCGGAGTTCAATCTGGCAAATTCCTGGGTCATCTTGTGACCAGGAGGGGCATTGAAGCCAATCCCGACCAAATTTGAGCCATCCTCGACATGCCATCACCTACCAATCGGAAGGAAGTACAACGTCTCACTGGAAGACTTGCTGCCCTCAATCGGTTCATCTCAAAGTCTTCCGACAAATGTAAGCCTCTTTTCGACAAACTACGAAAGGCAGATACATCGGGATGGAGTCCAATTTGTGAAGAAGTTTTCCAAGGCATCAAGAAATATCTGGTGCAAGCTCCTATCCTTACTGCTCCTCTTCCTAAAGAAGATTTATGGCTCTATCTCGCCATGACCGATCAAGCAATCAGTGCGGTCCTAGTCAGCAGAAGAGAAGGCATCGAGCATCCAGTCTACTACATCAGCCATACTCTTCTTCCGACTGAAACTCGCTATTCAAAAACTGAGAAGGTCATTCTGGCCTTGCTCACTTCATCACGTCGCCTCCAACCCTACTTCGTCTCTCATCAGATCACTGTCATTTCAGAACATCCACTCAAAGATATTATTGACAAAGCTGGTCGAGCTGGTCGAATGACCAAATAGGTGATCGAAATGAGCTCTCTGGGGATTCAATTCGAATCTCGCACTTCCATCAAAGGTCAAGCCATTGCTGATTTTCTAGCTGACTTTCCGGTTGAAGACCCCATCTCTTGGGAAGAAGATGTCGATATGCGCTTGGAAGATGAGGCTAATTCTCCGATCAATCTTACAACAAAAACCGATCCAAATCTCGAGGCTATTGCCACAACTCCTCTATGAAAGCTTTACACTGATGGAGCTTCAAGTGCGATCGGTTCAGGAACTGGGATAGTCTTGGTATCCCCCGAACTTGATCATCTACAGAAGGCCACTCTCCTTGGGTTCAATGCCACCAACAACGAAGCCGAATACGAAGCACTCATTTCCGGACTCGAAATGGCAAAATCCCTGGGGGTAGATCGAATCATTGTCTACAACGACTCCCAGTTGATCATAAGGCAAATCAATGGAGAGTACACATCTCGTGAAGAAAGAATGCAACTCTACTTGACTTTAGTACGACGTCTTCAACAACGTTTTACTAATACTCAATTCGTTCAAATTCCAAGAGCAGAGAATCGTGAAGCAGATGCCTTAGCCAACGCTGCCTCAGTTCTTGGCGATTTGCTTAGAGGAAGACAAATACAAATTGATTATCAAGAAGTGCCCAAGACCACCCCCGAACAATAGATCCTTGCTACTACAAAGAGATCTGGGGGTGGAGATCAATTGATGTTGAACCTTACTATTACAAATGAACTTGAAGATTGGAGACAGTCAATTTTTGACTTCTTCAAACATGGCAAAGTACCAGAAGATCCCAATCAAACCCGAAGACTTCAAAGAAAGCTTCCATGCTATACCATTCAAGGAGAAGATCTATACTTCAAATCTCACAACGGGGTGATGCTCAAATGTATTGGTCCCGAACAAGCAAAGGCAATCCTGATTGATATCCACTCTGGAGCTTGTGGAAATCATTCAGGAGAAAGATCTCTTGAAGCCAAGACAAAGCTAGAAGGTTACTACTGGCCAACAATGGCAAGGGATGCTCAGCAAGTTGTTCAAAGATGCGAGCCATGCCAACGACATGCTCGAGCTATCCATCTCCCTGCAGATGAGCTTCACCAATTGTCGAGTCCGTGGCCTTTCCATCAATGGGGGTTGGATTTCTTGGGTCCCTTGCCACCAACTCCGAGCAAGAAGAAGTATCTACTGCTGGCCACGGATTACTTCACTAAATGGGTTGAAGCTGTGCCACTCTTCCGAGAGACCGATGATGAAGTGATCAAATTCATTCGGCACAACATCTTCTCAAGATTTGGTACACCTCAAGTTCTTGTTGCTGACAATGGAGCTCAATTCGACTCTGACAAGTTCCGTGAGTTTTGTCTGAACAACAGAATCAAGCTCTTCTATTCAACTCCAAGATACCCGCAATGCAATGGTCAAACTGAAGCCTCCAATAGAGCTATTCTTGGTATACTCAAGAAGAAGCTCAACAACAAGAAAGGATTGTGGGAACAAGTCCTACCTGAAGTTCTTTGGGGATATCGCACAACTCCAAAAAGATCCACAGGGTTCTCACCTTTTCGTTTGACGTACGGATCGGAAGCAGTACTCCCAACAGAGAATATATCAAATACTTTGAAGACCAAGGCAGTTGAAGAAGGGATCAATGAAGAGCTTCGAGTCAATGATCTAGACTTCTCTGAAGAACTACGAGACCAAGTCTCCCTTCGTGTGGCCAAGTATCAGCAGAAGATCAAACGAGCCTATGATGAGAAGGTGTACAAGAGACAGTTCCCAGTGGGCAGCCTAGTTCTCAGAGCAGTTTTCTACAACACCAAAGAACACAGCAGTGGGAAACTTGCTCCCAACTGGAAAGGTCCATATATCGTCGAATCAGTGGGAGGCAAAGGCTCTTATAGACTGATCTCACCAGAAGGAGATAGATTGTCACAAGCTTGGAATGCTTGGCACCTCAAATTGTTCTATCCATGATGTAAATACCATGATGAATAAAAAGTTCTCTTTCAAATATTCAAGTGTGCAAATGTTCAGCCTTTCAATTCAAGGTCTAAAGCAGTTTCAAATCGTCTACATTCAAATTACCAGGTCGTTTAACAAGTTTGGGTGTTTGAGTTGCGACTCAACCCCTTACAGGCAAATGTTAAACAGTTTCGGGTTGTGCTACAACACAACCTTCAAATTACTATGTCTATTTAACAGGTTTGGGAGCTTTGTGTTGCGACACTACCCCTTACTTACAAACTGTTAAATGACCTTCAATTTCAAATTCAATATCGTCTAACAGATTTGGGTACTTGAGTTGCGACTCAACCCCTCACGTATAAATGTTAACGATTTCAAGTTGTGCATTGCAAACAACCTTCAATTTTCGAGTTACTTAACAAATTCGGGTGATCGAGTTGCGACTCGACCCCTTATTTTTCAAGTGTATGAATATTCAATCATTCCAAATAACATTCTAGAACTCAACATTCCAAGAATTCAATATCAGAGACATTCAATTTTCAAACACCAAAAGGATCTCTATTATCAAAAATTTGCTAAGTACAGGGGTGAGCTGTTACATATCAAAGAGTTTACAAGTTCAAACGACAAAAAAGAAGATGGAAGATCTCAAGGCTTGGCCACACTTGGCGCACGCGACTTCTCTCCCTCGGATCCACCACGAGCTTTGCTCGCCACTGAAGCCTTAGAAGATCGGATGCTGGTAGCGTGGACCCTGAGTGCTTCCGCTGCCTTCTCAGCTGTCTCCCTGTAACTCGTGCATTCGGCACGCATATGCTCCAGCTCCTTTTTTAGAGCCTCTTCCCTAGCAGCTGAGGCTGTCTCCTTAGCAGCAAAAGCAGTATTCCTTGCAGCTAGTTCAGCCTCCAACTCCTTTATTCGGGTCACGCGATCGAAGGATAAATTCTCGATCTTAAAAAAGCGATTCTTCAAATCCTCGAGCTCGTAACCCCGGGCCTCGTAGCCGTTCTGCCAGCCCTTGCTCTCCAGTTTCTCCTTGCGAAGAGCCTAGATCTTGGCTTTGAGAGACTCTTTCTTCGAAGTCAGAACTTCCCTCAGCTTGTCTCTCTCTTCGATTGCAGCCTCCAGTTCAGCAATCAAACGAGATACTTCAGCTGAAGCTTCCCTTTCTCCTACCTTCCTGAAGAGCTTGCTCGCAAATTTCAAGACTGCTGAGTTATGTAAAAGAAACAAAAGAGTTAGAATTATTCTGAAGATATAACTCCAATGATTAATCAAGCAGATGCACCTACCACTACTTCAAGCCTGTCGAAGGCTTCATCCAGAGCAGCCTCCGGAAGGTTGCAGAGCTTCCTGATTACAGCCGTTGGGTGGTTGATATCAACCTCGCCCAAGTTCTTTATCTTCTGAGTCGAGCCAGCAGGCGTACCTACAATCAACGCAAGAGTTCAAAGAGTTAGAATAAATTCAAACTTCAAAGGCAAGATAATCAAGGCAAGTTACTACAGATACCTGAGACATCGACTCGAGGAGCCTTTCCCTTCCCGCGATCGGAGCTCTTACCCCGAGGGGTCGACTTCTCCTTGGTGGGAGTTGGCTCAGGTTGGGGTTGGGGAGCCCCATCACCCACACGGCTCTCCCTCTCCAAGTGAGTAGGAGAGGGAGCACCCTGAGGAGGTGAGACACCCCCTTCCTCTTGTGGCCCGCTTGGCTGAACGAGCCCCGCCACGATAGCAGCTACCTCCTCAGCCAAAGAGTGGGAGGGGTGGAGGTTGCTCAACCTCCAAACCTCCGCTCGTAGTCGCTCCTTCGAGACGAGGAACTTCAGGAGGGATTTGATCAAGGGGCGTGGGGTTGCTTCCAACCCCACTACTCCCCGAGAATTTTATCTTCAAGCGCATCGGGCGCTTCTTCAACTCCTCAAAGTGGTAGGCGGGAACCACCTTGTGGCCGTCGCCTTCTATATCCAGCACCCCTTCTATGCGACGGGCCTTAGCCTCATCGATGGGGATAGGAATAGAGTCTTCGTCTGCTTCACCACCAGTGGGGGTGGGAGGAAGGTCATCCCTACCACCCCCCTGTTCTTGGTCACCACCAGTGGGGGTGGGAGGAATTTCTTCCTCACCACCCCCATTCCCACCATCTCCAGCAGTGGGGGTGGGAGGAAGATCATCCTCACCACCCCCATCTTCCTCATCCTCGTCATTGCCGCCATTGCCATTACTGTCATTTTCGGTTTCTTCTTCCTCTTCCTCGTCTTTCTTCTTTTCCTCTTCCTCTTCTTCATCTTCTTCCTTCTTTTGGTCCCCATCTTCCTTCTGCTTGATGAGGGTTTTCCTCTTCTTCTTTGCTGGGCCTCGTTGTATCACCAGCTTCTCCTCCGCGGTAGGCAGTCGGCGCCTCAAACTGTAAGCCTTCTTCTCGGCACGAATCTTCCTGACAATCTTGCCCGAATGAGGATCCTCCTCATAGTCGGAGTACAAGACCTCGTTGTCTTCGTATCGAGCCTGTAGCCGATGGAGGAGGTTAGCGTTGCCGTACCTGGCCGGGCAGTTCGAAAACTGCTTCCACGATCGAGTGCCGCAAGTTAACTCTAAGAACAAGTTATCAATGGCTCCCACCCTCTCCGAAGTCCAAGCAAAGACGCCTCCCTCGTAGTACATCTTCACTTCATCGTGCACGTCGTTCCGGGGGGTCTCGGGTACGGACAGAGGAGTCCATGCACCGGAAACCGATATGGGCCAATCGGTGTATAGTTTGTCCGAGGGGACTGTGTCAGCAATTGGACACAGTGCCGATACGCCGGTCAAGTTGAAGAACGGACTATTCTTCCTCCAATCCCATCGATAATGATAGAAAAAATATCCAAGCTCGATCCGGGCAACTTCATCCTCTGGTATGCTGGAGTAGCATGCCTTCAGATCCTCCTGGAAGTCCGACTCTACGCGGCAGAAAGCGTCGATAATCCTCCAGGCATTCCCAGTGACCTGCCCGGGGCAAAGGCAGGAGGTGTTCAATAACCTCGCGGCGAAGGGTGGCAACAGAAGGCGCAGACCACAGTTGAGTTGGCCGATAGTCACGATGGTTCCCATGACCTGCTCCTTACTGGCGAAGTTGGTAAAAATCTTCTTCTTGTCAATGCCAAACGCAGACTGGATCCCCGGGAGCGAAGGCCGAACCTTCCCTTCTGTGAAGAAAGCGAGCAGTGTCTGCCACTTCTTTCTGTTCGCATCTGTGAATTGGCCACCGGTATTGTATACATACTCCGGTTCCTCTATCAGAGACATGAGCGGGCCCAAAACAAATTTTGCCTTGGGGATGTGCTCTGGCCTCGATGGCGCTGAAGCAAACCCTACTCCTTGATGTCTTTTACCCAGTTGTCCAAGTTTGGCAAGCACCGCTTTGCCTTTGCCACGTCCTTTCAGAGGAGATAAAGCCTCAGCGATCTCCTTCCCCTTCCTCTTCGAGGGAACCGCACCCGACTTTTCGAACTACCGGAGGAGGCCATTTGACCGATCAAGCGAGAGCAAAGAACAAGAAATCAGGAGCAAAAGAGTCTGGACTTCGAAAAATTTTGAAAGCATGAGGCAAAAATGACAGCCAGAGAAACTTATATGCTCCAAGAGAATTGGCACACAAATCGAGACGACACGTGTCACCACCATATCAAATCACGTGTTTTTGCAGGTACACATGGCATCTATCCGTAGCAAGCGCAAAACCAGGCGAACCGTCGGACCAGACGAAGTGTCGGATCGCTGATTCAAGATAACCACCGGCCCAAGCAAACCACCCGTCCAGATGAACCGGACCACCGGTTCAAAAGGCTCACATATTCGATCAAATCAAAGATTCAAACAAAAAAAAATCAAACTCCATCACCGCTCAAGACTATCCTCGAAGATCTCGCAGAGAAGAGCAGAGAAACAGACTATACTACCACCTCGATTGGGCAGGTTCGAAACTTAATTTCGAACGGCTGAATTTAACCGATCGGTCAGACTTGACTGATCGGTCAAATTCATCCGATCGATCGATTTTCTGCTGGATCCAGCAAAAAACTTGGGTTTTTGCCCGATCCAACCAACCTTGACCGGTTGAATTTAACCGATCGGTCAGACTTGACCAATCGGTCAAACTCATTCGATCGGTCGATTTTCTACTAGAACCGGCAACTTGCTTTGCTTTTTTCTTAATCAATCCATCCTCTATCAGTCAAAATTCGACCAATCGGTCGAATTTATATTGGATCGGCCGGAAAACTATGTTTTCTGACCGATCACTCTAACCTTGACCGGTTGAATTAAACCGATTGGTCAAATTCAACCGATCGGTCGAATTTGTACTGAATCGGCCAGAAAACTGTGTTTTCTGACCGATCAATCCAACCTTGACCGGTTGAATTTAACCAATCGGTCAGACTTGACCGATCGGTCAAATTCAACCGATCGGTCGAATTTGTACTAAATCGGCCAGAAAACTGTGTTTTCTGACCGATCAATCAAACCTTGACCGGTTGAATTTAACCGATCGGTCAGACTTGACCGATCGGTCAAATTCAACCGATCAGTCAGATTTGTACTGGATCGGCTAGAAAACTATGTTTTCTGACCGATCACTCCAACCTTGACCGATTGAATTTAACCGATCGGTCAGACTTAACCGATCGGTCAAATTCAACCGATCGGTCAAATATGTACTAGATCGGCCAGAAAACTGTGTTTTCTGACCGATCACTCCAACCTTGACCGGTTGAATTTAACCGATCGGTCAAATTCAACCGATCGGTCGAATTTGTACTGGATCGGCCAGAAAACTGTGTTTTCTGACCGATCACTCCAACCTTGATCGGTTGAATTTAACCGATCGGACAGACTTGACCGATCGGTCAAAATTCAACCGATCGGTCGAATTTGTTCTAGATCGGCCAGAAAACTGTGTTTTCTGACCGATCACTCCAACCTTGACCGGTTGAAATTAACCGATCGGTCAGATTTGACCGATTGGTCAAATTCAACCGATCGGTCAGATTTGACCGATCAGCCAGAATGTGATTTAAATCTTGTTTTCAAAAAACACTAAACACTCGGCAAAGTTTCTCTACATACATAACAGGGGATCGCTAGCTTCGCACCACAAATCCAAGCCAGCCAAGGTGACCACTTAGCTAACTTGGAGGGGGTAACTATGGGTGCAAATTTTGGCAGAAAGTCTGCAAACAGCGGGACCCACCAGCCCTGCCTAGTGAGCCCCCGAAGACTACAACGGGACCCACCAGCCCTGCCTAGTGGGCCCCTGAAGACTACAGCGGGACCCACCGGCCCTGCCTGGTGGGCCCACGAAGACTACATCGAGACCCATCGGCCCTGCCTGGTGGGCCCACAAAGACTACAGCGGGACCCACCGGCCTTGCCTGGTGGACCCAAGAGCCTGTGGAATCCCCCAGGAGATAGCAACGGGGCCCACCAACTTTACCTGGAGGATCCCCAGATGC
Source organism: Chamaelirium japonicum (assembly GCA_947650365.1). Taxonomy (NCBI): domain Eukaryota; kingdom Viridiplantae; phylum Streptophyta; class Magnoliopsida; order Liliales; family Melanthiaceae; genus Chamaelirium; species Chamaelirium japonicum. Next base: position 356,407 of record CANTAL010000093.1, on the reverse strand, counting down.
TGCAGCAGAAACCACCATTTACCACTAGAGAATCCTATAAATAGCAGAGCCTTCGAATGTAAAAGGATCCGAAATTTTCTGATTTCCACTCTGAGATCTGATTTTCAGAATCCAGAGCTCTGGAATTTCTTAGTTTTCCATCTTCCACCTCTTTGATCTTCTTCTCTCCTTCGAAGAGACCAGAGCGCTTTCAGTGATATTCGGCCTGTCGAGATCACTTCGATATAAGTGTTAGTGAATTCGGGTTGCTCCCTATAGCATGGAGACGTAGGCTTCGGCTGAACTCCGAGATCACCTCTCTCGTGTCAAATCTCTGATTGCATCTCTCTCTCTATTTGCACCTCAGAAGAACTAACTCAAAGCAAGCAAGGCATCGACCTTCTAACCTATATCTTCCAATCAACAGATCGAACAACGATCTTCAACTTCAACTTCAATTGACTGGTGTGGCGAAGTCTTCGGGTCGGCACGAAGATTTTCCCCCACAGAAGCTACCCCAAACGGAGGGATCACCTCGTCTCTTAGAAGGCCGGGCTCCTCGACATCCTCCACCAGACAAGGGACCCTCGAAGTCATCCCGAGGGGAATGCACACTTTTCGTCTTTTGGGCAGGGCGCCCTCAACAGCGGTCTTTTAAAGAGAGGATGGCCCGGGGGCATTAGCAAGGTCGGTGTCCAATACAGGAACCAAAGAAGGAACCCGGTGGGCACTGAAAAGACGGCTGCAACTCTTCTGGGTCCTTTGAATCCCCAATTGGAGGCGATAATCTTCCACTACCGCCGAAGGGTCAAAACGGAAATTTTTAAACTCACTGCTCGCCAGAACGTCAACCGGGAGACTCGCAAGCAAGGGAGATACTCACTCGTCAATCCACTTGCAATAGCCGGAAGTGGCAGCATCCCGGAACCCCGACTTGGTCTCAGGGAAGAAGCTGCCACCAGTCAGTCGAGCATAAACAGAAGCCCAGAGGCGATAACCTTCCTGCGGACTGATGCGCCCCTGCAACCGCTGAGGCATACCGAAAACTTCCTGCCGGAATCCTTGCTGGTGAGCAAAGCGGTGAGGGGAGTACTGTTCCACTTCCACTACATCCCCCCTGCGCCAAACCAAGTATCCAGGGCGGTAGCTGACCATATTAAAATACAAGTTGTCCGAGAGCTCCTCGTTGTCGTGGACCGTCGACCTCTCCAAAGGTAGCACCGAGTGCTCTGATAAAAACTCGAAGTCAGAGCCTCCCATCCTCCGCAAAACAGTGCGAGCACACTCCCTCGGGCGTTCCCAACTGATAAAGGCATTTAAGATCCCTCCTATACCCGGCAGAAACGGCAGGTCGGCCCGATGCCCGCGTCTAGCAAAAATTCCTTTCGGGAAGTGAAGGGCCATCCAGCCGTACAAGTAGTGCAGAGGTCCAAAGGTGTTAGACCGGCCAAGCTCCCCTTTGGCATTGTCCGAGCTAGACAAGCTCCAGTAAGTCCCACTGAGCCCCTGGTACAAGGCGCATAAGATCGCTGGGGCTAAATTGAAAAGCTTCCCCCTCGCCATCCGGGAGGCTGCAAGAAAGGTCCCCGGACGGATGACCTCGCCGGGACAGGGAAGCACGAACCGGCAAAGAAAGACGACTAGCCTGGCGGCTCGGTAAACCGCCCGCCACTCCTCGCTGTCACGCCTCAGACCAAGGATCTCCTAGGGGTACTGTTTCCCCTCCATTGAGTGCCTCACTAGGGCCAAGGACTCAATAGGCCTCACGAAAGAACGTAGGGGGGGGCTCTTCATTTGGGCAACCTTCCACATTGGGTGAGTTGAAGGTGCCGGGGACCTGTACTCGCCTCTGAACCATAAGTCAACTCAGGAAGAAGGACGGACTCGATCTGACTGATCCCGCGCTGCAATGACGGCATAGGCCTTGAACGGAAGAAGGCAGGAGCTCAGAGCAAAGCTGCTATCCAGTAAATCCTTCAAAGCTGGCAACTCCTCTTGGTAGTAATTCCGCACTTTGGGGCATCCGGAGACAATGTGCACGTCGCGGAAGGAAATCCCTATCTCTCCCACTCCGGTAAGAAAAGTGTTGGTGGCCGGGCACCAGAGTTCACAAAGAGCATGATACATCCCCTCAGGATGACTATATTCTCGACGAGCCGGCGCTAGGAACTTGGCCAACGGATTCATCTCAGGTTCTGCCCCAAAGACTTCGGAGAGCTCGCTCATCCATTCACGAAAACCACAGAGATATTGGACGTCCCCTAGAGGCCAGGAGTCGGTGCCCCATCAGGTCAAGCGGGAGCAGATCTTTGAAGCAACTACTAGGGTAGGCACAAAATCTTCATCGCAGTGGTGAAAAGGCGTACTCAAGTTTAGACGAAGGAGCTTCATGGAGATCGCCTCGTTGGTACAGACTTTCTCACTCAGCTTCAGCATCCCGCAGGCTGCATCAGCAACTCCAGCTTCGGTGACGCGCTCGTGGATGAAAATCTGGAGCAACGACAGAAGATCTTCTCTCCTCGAGTTGCGGTGACAGTACACCCGAGTCAGGACGAAGCGAAGGCACCAACTCCCATCGAAGAAGTCCTCAGCTATCCACCCCGGTGAAGTCAAACTCTCAAAGACTCGAACCCTAAGGAGACACGAAGAGAAGCGAGTCAAGACAAGCGGGGGACTCAAAAAAAAAAAGGGGGGGCTTCACAATTAAAACCCGAGGGACCCGCAGCCCCCTGTCAGCAGGACCGCCCGACTCAGAGCAACGTCGCCGCTATGCCTGGGCCTTCGCGCCGCACTCCCGGGGGCCACGCACCCCCCGCGCCGGCCAACTACCCCTCCGCCGTGCGGCGTCCGCATGCCACCCGCGCCGGTACCGCCTGTGTCGGCCACCTACCGCCACTCGCCCGTATCGGTTTCGCATCACCGGCATAATACAACCGGTCATCGCTCGGAACTCTCGCTTACACTAAGCCCACAGCCGCCGCTACAGCTGCGCCGCGCACTCAGCCTCAACTGAGGCCACGATTTCCGCTATTACTAAGATGGCACGAAAAAAAAAAAAAAGAGAGAGTACGGTTAAAAGAAAAACAGAGACAAAAACGGTGCAAAAAAAAAAAAAAACAGCAGTAGCAGCAGCCGGGGGGGGGGGGCGTAGCCCCCCCAAATCAGAACACAATAGACGACGAGGGGGGGGGGCCCGCGGCCCCTTTCCTTTCTCCAACCCAGTCGGGGGCGGGGGGGGGGGGGGGGGGGGGGGTCGCCCCGATCCCGCCGCCGACTCGATCGGGACCCCGCCTCCGACCAGACTGGGCCCCCGCAGCCGTCAGACCTGACTCGCGCACGCAGCCCCCGCGCCCGACTCGCGCACGTCAGCCCCCATGCCCGCGCCGCTGTACCCGGGCCGCCCGCATGCCGCGCGCCGCCCGCCTCCGACCCGACCGGGCCCCCGTAGCCGCCAGACCCGACTTGCGCACGCTGGCCCCCGCGCCCGCACTGCTGTAACCGGGCCGCCCGCCCGCCACGCGCCGCCCGTCGTTGTACCAGGGTCGCCTGTACACCACGTGCCCGCACGCCGGCCTCCACGCCCGCATGCTGCGCGCCGCCCGTCGCTGGCCCCGCGCCCGTGCCGCCGCCCGCTGCTGCTCCCGCAGTCCAGAACCCGAAAAAAAAAAAAAAAAAGAGGAGAAGAAGAAGAAAAAGAAGAAAGAGGAAGAGAGAGGCGGCGAAGGCGATTCGCACCTCAGCCGTGCTCCTCCATCCTCCTCGCCTCGGTCCTCGTCACCCCATCATTTCGAGCCCGTCTTCGCAACAACCTTCAAGTCGCGCATCATAGTCACCGTTGCTGACGAAAGATGCGACACCGGGAAAACGGAGCAAGTCGTGTGCAACCCTAGGCACCTCTCTTCCGACGGCGGTCTCTAAAAGCCGGTGGAACCTTCACAAGAGCAAGGCATTGGATGAAGGGGGTAGGGGTCCTTAAATAAACCCCCAAACCCGCCTACAAAAGGAATCAAGCACAAGTGCTCTATGCTTCCTACGTGTCCAAACCCTACACGTTCTCACCAACGTACTCATCCTTGAGGGGGCACTTGTAGACACACAAATTGTGTCTAACCCGAACCCGACTTGCATGCACCAATGCGGATGCAAACCCGACATACACTCGGGCCCGGACCCAACTTGCATACGCCGATTCGGAGGCAAACCCGACACGCACTCCGATCCGGACCCGACTTGCACGCACCAATGCGGAGGCAAACCCGACACGTACTCCAACCCGGACCCGACTCGCACGCACCAATGCGGATGCAAACCCGACACACACTCTAACCCGGACCCGACTCGCGTGCACCAATACGGATGCAAACCTGACACGCACTCGGACCCGGACCTGGCTCACATGCACCGACTCGGAATCAGACCTGACTCACGCCCAACAAGGGGTTCGAGTAGGCCCATCCTCAAGTGGGGCCCACCCGGCCCCCTACTAGGGATCCGAACCCCCCATGGGGTGGCCGGCCCTGCAAGGAAAGGAAAAAGAAAGAAAAGAAAGAAAGAAAAGGAAAGAAAAGAAAGAAAGAAACGGAAAGAAAAGAAAGAAAAAGAAAAGAAAGATCGCCATGCACGGGGGGAGGTTGCGTATGACGTCCACTTACACGTGGATCTGCGCCGATCCCTCGATCCGACGGACAAGAAGAAGAGTCGGGTCGCCATCGATTTTATGTGCAAGATTCAAGATAAATCCAAAAATGATTGAGCCATAATTACCCCGCCAGAAAAGGAAAGCAAATAAAGGTTTATTCCTCTCTTCAATTGAAGAATAAATCTTGGGCGATTATGAGGGAGATATTAAAGGGATTTAAAATTAAAAACTTCCCATGTCTCTCCCCTCCTCCCTTCGCCTATAAATAGAGGGGGAGGGGGAAGGCTCAAGGGGTCGAAAAGGTGGCAAGCTAAAGACAAAGCGAGGAAGCTCTGCAGAAGAGGAGACGCGCTCTTCATTGACCCAAAGCTTCACGAGGCACGGGCAAGCCTATCCCTTCGGGATCGGCTTAGTCCATTGAAAGCCCTCATTAAAGTGAAGACCCTTGCACAAGAAGATCAAGCCTTCGACTCCGTCCACGAAGAAGATAGCTCAGAGAAGAAGACCCTTCAACTCCGAAGACGCCAGAAGCAAAGGCCGGAGAAGAAGATCGGAGTGGCACCACCCTGTCCTCTCCAACAAGCCTTCAACACCGATCAAGCCCAAAAGCCCGGAGAAGAAGACCGAAGCGTCATCACCCATCGCCTTCGACAAACATCCACTCTATCCATGAAGAAGAAAGCTTGGAGAAGACTGCCCGAAGCATCGCTACACCCATCGTCTTCAAAGCAAAGCTGACGCTACAACCGTCGCACGGAAATCGGTGCTACCCCCACCGTCTCCAAAGGTACCCTTGGACTCCGATTACGCCAGAGAAGCCCGAGGAAGAAGAAAAGTCTAGCCGATACCTAAAACGTCGAAGAAGTCAGAAGCCTTGAAGAAGTAGCCACCAACATTTGAGGAGAAGGTCGAGTCGACGCCGAAGAAAAAGCCCATGCAAGAAGCCAAAGCAAAAACCTTGGTAAATCCCGCGCCGAAGCAACACAAGTGCCAAAGCCAAGCGACTACGTCGGTCACGAGCAAAAGCACCGCACGTTCTAGCCGATACAACGCGAAGTCCGAAAGAACGAAAGCACCGCAAGTCTCCCTCTGTCTACGTCCAAGCGCAAGCGCCAAAGCAAAGCAAAAGCCAAAGCCATGCCCAAGCCAAGCTAAAGCCAAAAGCCAAAGCCAAAGCCGACGCCAAAAGCACGATCGACGTCGCGAACCGACGATCAAGGACGCCGAGGTCAAGCAAGGAGCGAGGAAGACACGAAGACCGAGGAATGAAGCCAAAAACCCCCTAGCCGAGAAAGCGCAAAGCACGGAAGGGACAAAAGCCACAGCAGACACTCCTTAGCCTCTCAAAAACCCTCACCCTATAAAGACCTCTATCCTGGGCAACCCCTTCAGAGCTCTCGCACGAATACCACGTAGAGACGTAGATCAAAGGGACCCCCCAGAGGATCTCTCCCATAATCTCCTTATCAATATTCGCCACACCCGGACTCGTCACACCCGAGCCCCCGGGTCCCGGCACTCTGTAATCTCGAGTGTTCGCAATAAAGACGACCCGTATCTTTTTCTGCGCCTACAGATCCATTCTAATTCATTCGCACGATCTATTCTAATACATTTGCATGATCCGTTCTAATTCATTCGTACGATCTGTTCTAATTCATTTGTACGATCCATTCTAATTCATTCATATGATCTATTCTAATTCATTCATACGATCCATTCTAATTCATTCGTACGATCTATTCTAATTCATTCGTACGATCCTTTCTCATCCATTCGTATGATCTATTCTAATTCATTCGTACGATCCATTCTAATACATTCGCACGAGCTATTCTAATTCATTCGTACAATCCATTCTAATTTATTCATACGATCTATTCTAAATCATTTGTATGATCCATTCTAATTCATTCGCACGAGCTATTCTAATACATTCGCACGAGCAATTCTAATTCATTCGTACAATCCATTCTAATTCATTCGTACGAGTTATTCTAATTCGTTCGTACGAGCTATTATAATTCATTCGTACGATCCATTCTAATTCATTCGCACGATCTATTCTAATACATTCGTATCAACCATTCTAATACATTCACACGATCTATTCTAATTCATTCGTACAATCTATTCTAACTCATTCGTACGATCCATTATAATTCATTTGTATGAGCTATTCTAATTCATTCGTACGATCTAATCTAATTCATTTGTACGAAGGTATCTATTCTAATTCAATGGTACGATCCATTCTAATTTATTCGTACAAGCTATTCTAATTCATTCGTACGAATGCTTCTATTCTAAATCATTCATACGATCTATTCTAATTCATTCGTACGATCCATTCAAATTCATTCGTACGAATGTTTCCATTCTAATTCATTCATGCGATCCATTCTAATTCATTTGTACGATCCATTCTAATTCATTTCAACGAGCAATTCTAATTCATTCGTACGAGCTATTCTAATTCATTGGTACGAATAAATCCATTCTAATTCATTAATACGAATGAATTAGAATAGATTGTGCGAATATATTAGATTGGATTGTACAAATGAATTAGAATGGATCGTACGAATGAATTAGAATGGATCGTGTGAATGAATTAGAATAGCTCGTAAGATTGAATTAGAATGGATCGTACGAATGAATTAGAATTGATCGTACCAATGAATTAGAAAGGATCGTACGAATGAATTAGAATATCTCGTACGAATGAATTAGAATAGATTGTGCGAATGTATTAGAATGGATCGTGCGAATGTATTAGAATGGATAGTACGAATGAATTAGAATGGATACATTCGTAACAATGATTTAGAATAGCTCGTACGAATGAATTAGATTGTGCGAATGAATTAGAATAGACCGTGCGAATAAATTAGAATGGATCGTATGAATGAATTAGAATAGATCGTGCGAATGAATTAGAATGGATACATGTATACCAATGAATTAGAATAGCTCGTACGAATAAATTAGATTAGCTTGTGCGAATGAATTAGAATGGATCGTGCGAATCTATTCTAATTCATTCGCACAAGAGCTATTCTAATTCATTTGTATGAGCTATTCTAATTCATTGGTACGAATGTATCCATTCTGATTCATTCGTACGATCCATTCTAATTCATTCGCTTGATTTATTCTAATTCATTCGCACAATCTATTCTAATTCATTCGTTTGATCTATTCTAATTCATTCGTACGATCCATTCTAATTCATTCGCATGATCTATTCTAATTCATTCGCACAATCTATTTTAATTCATTCGTATGATCTAGTCTAATTCATTCGCACGATCCATTCTAATTCATTTGTACGATCCAATCTAATTCATTCGAATGATCCATTCTAATTCATTCGCACGATCTATTCTAATTCATTAGCACGATCCATTCTAATTCATTCGCACGATCCATTCTAATTCATTCATACGATCCATTCTAATTCATTCATATGATCCATTCTAATTCATTCGCACGACCTAATCTAATTCATTCGTACAACGATATCCATTCTAATTCATTCGTATGATCTATTCTAATTCATTCGCACGATCCAATCTTATTCATTCGTACGATCTATTCTAATTCATTCGTATGATCCATTCTAATACATTCGTACGATCCATTCTAATTCATTCATACGATCCATTCTAATTCATTCGCACGATCCATTCTAATTCATTTGTACGAATATATTTTAATTCATTCGTACGAGCTATTCTAATTCATTTGTATGATCCAATCTAATTCATTCGCACGATCCATTCTAATTCATTCTTACGAGCTATTCTAATTCATTCGTACGATTTATTCTAATTCATTCGTATGAGCTATTCTAATTCATTGGTACGAATGCATCCATTCTAATTCATTCGCACGATCCATTCTAAGTCATTCGCACGATCCATTCTAATTCATTCGCACGATCTACGCTAATTCATTCGTACGATCCATTCTAAATCATTGGTACGATCCATTCTAATTCATTCGTACGAGCTATTCTAATTGATTCGTACGAATGTTTCCATTCTAATTCATTCGCACGATCCATTCTAATTCATTCGTACGATCCATTCTAATTCGTTCATACGATCCATTCTAATTCATTCGTACGATCAAATCTAATTCATTTGTACGAATCTAATCTAATTCATTCGTACGAAGATATCCATTCTAATTCTAATTCATTCGCACGATCCATTCTAATTCATTCGTACGATCTCTTCTAATTTATTCGCACGATCCCTTCTAATTCATTGGTACGATCCATTCTAATACATTCGTACGATCCATTCTAATTCATTCGACTGATCTATTCTAATTCATTCGTACGATCCATTTTAATTCATTCGCACGATCTATTCTAATTCATTCGCACAATCTATTCTAATTCATTCGTATTATCTATTCTAATTCATTTGCACGATACATTCTAATTTATTTGTACGATCCAATCAAATTCATTCGTACGAATGTATTAGAATGGATCATATGAATGAATTAGAATAGATCATACGAATGAATTAGAATAGATTGTGCGAATGAATTAGAATAGATCGTGCGAATGAAGTAGAATGGATCGTGCGAATGATTTAGACTAGATCGTGCGAATGAATTAGAATGGATCGTACAAAAGAATTAGAATAGATCATTCGAATGAATTAGAATGGATTGTACGAATGTATTAGAATGGGTCGTGCGAATGTATTAGAATAGATCGTGCGAATGAGTTAGAATAGATTGTACGAATGAATTAGGATCGTGCGAATGAATTAGTATGGATCGTACGAATGAATTAGAATGGATCATACGAATGAATTAGAATAACTCGTACGAATGAATTAGAACAGATCGTGCGAATGAATTAGAATGGATCGTACGAATGAATTAGATTAGATCATATGTATGAATTAGAATGGATCGTACGATCCATTCTAATTATTTCGCACAATCCATTCTAAATCATTTGTACGATCCATTTTAATTCATTCATACGAGCTATTCTAATTCATTCGTACGAATGAATTAGAATAGCTCGTACGAATGAATTAGAATAGAAACATTCGTACGAATGAATTAGAATAGCTCGTATGAATGAATTGGAATGGATCGTGCGAATGAGTTAGAAAAGATTGTACGAATGAATTAGAATGGATCGTGCGAATAAATTAGAATGGATCGTACGAATGAATTAGAATGGATCGTACGAATGAATTAGAATAGCTCGTACGAATGAATTAGAATAGATCGTGCGAATGAATTAGAATGGATCGTACGAATGAATTAGATTAGATCATACGAATGAATTAGAATGGATCGTACGATCCATTCTAATACGATCCATTCTAATTCATTCGCACAATCCATTCTAAATCATTCGTACGATCCATTCTAATTCATTCGTATGAGCTATTCTAATTCATTCGTACGAATGAATTAGAATAGCTCGTACGAATGAATTAGAATAGAAACATTCGTACGAATGAATTAGAATATCTCGTAGGAATGAATTAGAATGAATCGTGCGAATGAATTAGAATGGATCATGCGAATGAATTAGAATGGATCATACGAATGAATCAGAATGGATACATTCGTACCAATGAATTAGAATAGATCATACGAATGAATTAGAATGGATCGTGCGAATGACTTATAATTGATCGTGCGAATGAATTAGAATGGATAGATTGTACAAATGAATTAGAATAGATCGTGCGAATGAATTAGAATGGATCATATGAATGAATTAGAATGTCACGATCCATTCTAATTCATTCGCACGGTCCTTTCTAATTCATTCGCACGATCCATTCTAAGTCATTCGTACGATCTATTCTAATTCATTCGCACGATCTATTCCAAATCTTTTGCACAATCTAATCTAATTCATTCGTACGATCTATTCTAATTCATTTGTACAGTCTATGAATTCATTCGCTCGATCCATTCTAATGAATGATTGTGCGAATGAATTAGAATATATCATATGAATGAATTAGAACGGATCCTACGAATGAATTAGATTGGATCGTACAAATGAATTAGATTGGATCGTACGAATGAATTAGAATGGATCATGCGAATAAATTAGAATGGATTGTGAAATGAAATAGATTGGATCGTACAAATGAATTAGATTGGATCATACGAATGAATTAGAATGGAAACATTCGTACGAATGAATTAGATTGGATTATACAAATGAATTAGATGGTATCATACGAATGAATTAGAATGGAAACATTCATACGAATGAATTAGAATAGCTCATACGAATGAATTAGAATGGATCGTGCGAATGTATTGGAATAGATCGTACGAATGAATTAGAATAGCTTGTGCGAATGAATTAGAATAGATTGTGCGAATGAATTAGAATGGAAACATTCGTACCAATGAATGATCGTGCGAATGAATTAGAATAGCTCGTTCGAATGAATTAGAATAGATCATGCGAATGACTTAGAATGGCTTGTGTGGATATATTATAATGGATCGCATGAATGAATTAGAATAGATCGTACAAATCAATTAGAATGGATCGTGCGAATCAATTAGAATGGATCGTACGAATGAATTAGAATAGATCATGCGAATAAATTAGAATGGATCGTACGAATGAATTAGAGTAGATTCTGCGAATGAATTAGAATGGATCGTACGAATGAATTAGAATGGATCGTACGAATGAATCAGAATAGATCGTACAAATGAATTAGAATGGATCGTGCGAATGAATTAGAATAGATCATATGAATGACTTAGAATGGATCATGCAAATGAATTAGAATAGATACATTCGTACCAATGAATTAGAATAGCTCGTACGAATGAATTAGAATGGATCGTGCGAATGAATTAGAATGGATCGTACGAATGAATTAGAATAGATCGTGCGAATGAATTAGAATAGATCGTGCGAATGAATTAGAATGGATCGTACGAATTAATTAGAATGGATTATATGAATGTATCCATTCTAAGTCATTCATACGATCCATTACTATTCATTCATACGAATGTTTCCATTCTAATACATTCATACGATCCATTCTAATTCATTGGTACGAGCAATTATAATTTATTGGTACGATCAATTCTAATTCATTCGTATGATCAATTCTAATTCATTGGTATGAATGTATCCATTCTAATTCATTCGCAATATCCATTCTAAGTCATTCGCACGATCCATTCTAATTCATTCGCACGAGCTATTCTTATTCATTCATACGATCTATTCTAATTCATTCGTACGAGCTATTCTAATTCATTGGTATGAATGTATCCATTCTAATTCATTCGCACAATCTATTCTAATTCATTCGTACGATCTAATCTAGTTCATTCATACGATCCATTCTAATTCATTCACACGATCTATTCTATGTCATTCGCACAATCTAATCTAATTCATTCGCACGATCTATTCTAATTCATTCGAATGAGCTATTCTAATTCATTCGCATGATTTATTCTAATTCATTCGCACGATCTATTCTAATTCATTTGTATGATCCATTCTAATTCATTCGTACAATCCTATTCTATTTCATTCGCACGATCCATTCTAAGTCATTCGCACGATCCATTCTAATTCATTCGTACGAAGGTATCCATTCTAATTCATTCGTATGATCTATTCTAATTCATTGGTATGAATGTATCTATTCTAATTCATTCGCACGATCTATTCTAATTCATTCGTACGATCCATTCTAATTCATTCGCACGAACTATTCTAATTCATTCGTACGATCCATTCTAATTCATTCGTACAATCCATTCTAGTTCATTCGCACGATCTAATCTAATTCATTTGTACGAAGGTATCCATTCTAATTCATTCGTATGATCTATTCTAATTCATTCGTACGATCCATTCTAATTCATTCGAACGATCTATTCTAATTCATTCGTACGAGCTATTCTAATTCATTCGCACGGTCGATTCTAATTCATTCGTACGATCCCTTCTAATTCATTCGTACGATCCATTGTAATTCATTCGTACGATCCATTCTAATTCATTTGTACGAGCTATTCTAATTTATTTGCACGATCCATTCTAATTCATTCGAACGATCGTGCGAATGAATTAGAATGGATCGTGCGAATGAATTAGACTGGATCATACGAATGAATTAGAATAGATTGTGCGAATGTATTAGAATAGATTGTGCGAATGAATTAGAATGGATCGTATGAATGAATTAGAATGGATCGTACCAATGAATTAGAATGGATTGTGCGAATGAATTAGATTGGATCGTGCGAATGAATTAGAATGGATCATGCGAATAAATTAGAATGGATCGTGCGAATGAATTAGAATAGATCGTATGAATGAATTAGAATAGCTCGTGCGAATGAATTAGAATGGATCATACGAATGAATTAGAATAGATCGTACGAATGAATTAGAATAGATTGTGCGAATGAATTAGAATAGATCATACGAATGAATTAGAATGGATCGTATGAATGAATTAGAAGGGATCGTGCGAATGTATTTGAATGGATTGTACAAATGAATTAGAATAGATCGTGCGAATGTATTAGAATGGATCGTACGAATGAATTAGAATGGATCGTGCGAATGAATTAGATTAGATCATGCGAATCAATTAGAATGGATTAGAATGGATCGTACGAATGAATTATAATGGATTATATGAATAAATTAGAATGGATCGTACCAATGAATTAGAATGGATCGTACGAATGAATTAAAATGGATCATACGAATGAATTAGAATGGTTCATGCGAATTTATTAGAATGGATCATACGAATGTATTAGAATGGATCGTATGAATGAATTAGAATGGATCATAAGAATGAACTAGAATAGATCCAATCTTATATGAATGAATTAGAATAGCTCGTGCGAATGAATTAGAATAGATCGTACGAATGTATTAGAATAGATCGTACGAATGAATTAGAATGGCTCGTACGAATGACTTACAATTGCTTGTACGAATAAATTAGAATAGATCATACAAATGAATTAGAATGGATCGTACGAATGAATTAGAATAGCTCGTACGAATGTATTAGAGTGGATCGTACGAATGAATTAGAATGGATCATACGAATGAATTAGAATGGAAACATTCGTATGAATGAATTAGAATAGCTCGTACGAATTAATTAGAATGGATCATATGAATGTATTAGAATGGATCGTGTGAATGAATTAGAATGGAAACATTCGTACGAATGAATTAGAATTGCTCGTATGAATGAATTAGAATGGATCATACGAATGTATTAGAATGGATCGTGCGAATGAATTAGAATGGATCGTGCGAATGAATTAGAATGGATCGTTCGAATGAATTTGAATAGATCATAGGAATGTATTAGAATAGATCGTACGAATGAATTAGATGTTAGAATTGGTGAGGTCTACAGCTCGTAAAAACCTATAGTTTAGCAATGTATGGTTGATAGTATAGGATTGCATATTGGTACGTACCTTAGTACGTGTTCTGATTACAGGAACAGAGAGCCATGGCTACATGGTAATCCACTTGAGTGGGAGACTCAAGGGACTGGTCCCATGTAGCCTAAATACGTTCGCAGCTCTGATTAGGGTTGGTCGCCCTATCAGGATAAGCTGTTGGGATAACAGAGCATGGGTGTCTCCACTACGGTCATTACCAGGCACAATGTCTGTGGCCGAAAAGAACCAACACGGTGCACAGATCGGTGAGCAGACATCGGTGCTCTAAACCGTGTTTCTGCCTAGGGTAAAACGGTCCTAAACCCTGAGAAACCATGTCTGGTGGACTAACCAGTTGTGTGGTGCTTTGGCGCACCAATGTGTGAGGATCCGGATACAGTGATCCAAAACCACGGTGTACTGGGTTACCCGGCTGGCGTTGCATCAGCATGTCACTCCTGCAGGCTATCCTTACCCCTAACGGGAGGTGTGTTCCTTGGTCTAACCTACATCATATTAAACCCTGGCCAGGTGGTCATCAGTTGGACTGATGACGGATCCGGTTGCTCGGAAGAGTAATCGGAGGTACGATGTATATGGTCAACCTGGAAGGAACCGTGTCATATGAGTACTCGAGTCTGACGGTATTCTCCACCGCTCGAGTTGCGTCATGGCACCAGTTGGAGGGATAGCGAGTTTACCATACTAAGCGGAGAGCAGGGGTATAAGGGAGAACATAGTAAGTCCGGGGGAATTGGAGTGCAGCATGCGTCGCACTCTAGGTGGCTACGCAGGTTAACTTGGACTCAGAGGATCGATGGTATACTTGGGTAGTATGTCGATCGAGTCTAAGTTGGAAGCCATGAATCCTGGTCCCTAAAGGTTCCACCTTATCGACATTATGTACGGTTCTTATACCATCTCCTTGAAACACAGAACGTAGTTAGAGGAAGCGAGAAGTCCAAGCCTACGCTCCGTGAGTGCTTCGCGCTAGTGCACGGTAGATGTGTAGCTACGTGTGTGCACTAAAGGGAAACCCTAGGTTAGTGCAGAGACGCATGTAGTAATTCCTTGTCATAAGTGGACTTTGCCACATGGGTGTGATGCACCGAGACATGCTGTGAGTTGACTAGTTGAATTCACTAGAGGCACCCACGGGAACCTTAGAGAATAGTGAAATCACTGGTGCACTTCACATATGTGTGCCTTGCAAAGTCTCGTACACAAGGAACGGCCAACTAGTGACATAAGGGCGTTTTGGTCATACCATGCGCCACTATGTACTAAGGGGGCCGACCCTAAGTGTTGAGAGACTGGTCAAGGCCGGCCCTATTGGTTTCAGGAGATTGTTGCCTCCGATGAAAGGACCGGTCATGAGGCACAGAAAATGGGCTAATTTTGACCGTTTTTAAAACCAAGAAAAAGATAGAGATAAAGAAGAGATATATAGGGAGAAGGTTTGAATCAGTCAACCCTATCCATCCTAGCCTTATCCATAAGGATAAGGCCGGCCCTATATAAGGAAATAGGAGAGAGGGGGGGCGGCATGATGAATCCATGCAACCCCTAGGGCCGGCCTTGGCATGGGGAAACCGTAGCTAGCCGCCCCCTCTCCTCTTGTCTCTTCTCCTCTCTTGTCTCTCTCTCCCTCGCTTGTGCCATTGGATGGCGACTCGTCTTCCTCATGTGGTGTTTCGTAGAAGGAGAAGGCTCATCATATGGAGGTACTCAGAGATCCATCAACGAGGTTCCGTGCATCGTGTGAGATCGGGTGAACTAGAAGGCATCTGCCGCAACCTTTTGCGGTCCAGAATCTACACAAAAAATCAGTATTGTTTTTATGATTCTGAGAGCTATAGAAGTCCAAACGAGGTGAAACTTGTTGTAAACGTTGCGTCTCGAAGATGGCTACCTGCAGTCCAAATTTTACCCCAATCAAAGTTTGGAGCAGAAAGTTATGGCCGTCGTACCGAAGCTATGTTGAGCAGATCCGAGCCCGTCTCCATCGACAAAGAAGAAATTTATCACGGTGAAAGAATCTGCACGCTGGTATGATCTCTAAAATGTAGATCTAACATAGATAGAACATGCGTGCATGCTAGATTGTTCTTTCGCGTTAGATCATCGTTAGGGGTTCGCGTAGTTACCATGCTAGTTTCATACACGCACGTGTAGATCGTTTCGATGAAAATTTTGATATGTAACGCACACCGCTCACGGTCTTCGGACCTTCACTTTGCTTCCGCTGCGGGCCTCTACCATGGATTTATTTTCAGCATTAGATTGGTTCATACGATTAGAATTAGAATGGATCATGCGAATGAATTAGAATAGATTGTGCGAATGAATTAGAATGGATCATACGAATGAATTAGAATGGATACATTTGTACCAATGAATGATCGTACAAATGAATTAGAATAGATCGTACGAATGAATTAGAATAGATCCTGTGAATGAATTAGAATGGATCGTGCGAATGAATTAGAATGGAACATATATGAGAATTAAAATAGCTCATACGAATGAATTAGAATAGATCGTACGAATGTATTAGAATGGATCGTACGAATGAATTAGAATGGATCACGCGAATGGATTAGATTGGATCGTACGAATGTATTAGAATGGATCGTGTGAATGAATTAGAATGGATCGTGCAAATGAATTAGAATGGATCATGCGAATGAATTAAATTGGATCATACGAATGAATTAGAATGGATCGTACAAATGACTTAGAATGGATCGTGCGATTGAATTAGAATGGATCGTACGAATGAATTAGAATGGATCGTACGAATGAATTAGAATAGCTCGTACGAATGAATTAGAATAAATTGTATGAATGAATTAGAATGGATTGTGCGAATGAATTAGAATAGATCGTACGAATGAATTAGAATAGATCGTATGAATGAATTAGAATAGATCATACGAATGAATTTGAATAGATTGTGCGAATTCGCACAATATATTTTAATTTATTTGTACAATCTATACATTCTAATTCTTTCACACGATCCATTCTAATTTATTCACACTATCTATTCTAATTCATTCATACGATCCATTCTAATTTATTCGCACGATATATTCTAATTCATTCGTACGATCTATTCTAATTCATTCATACAAGCTATTCTAATTCATTCGTACGAGCTATTCTAAATCATTGGTATGAATGTATCCATTCTAATTCATTCGTGCGAATGTATTAGAATGGATCATACGAATGAATTAGAATAGCTCGTATGAATGAATTAGAATAGATCGTGCGAATGAATTAGAATGCATCGTATGAATGAATTAGAATGGATCGTGCGAATGAATTAGAATAGCTCGTATGAATGAATTAGAATGGATCGTACGAATAAATTAGAATTAAAATGGATCGTGCGAATGAATTAGAATGGATCGTACGAATGAATTAGTATGGATTGTGCGAATGCATTAGAATGGATCTTACGAATGAATTAGAATAGATCATATGAATGAATTAGAACGGATCGTGCGAATGAAATAGAATAAATCGTACGAATGAATTAGAATACCAATCTAATTCATTCCCATGATCCATTCAAAGTCATTCGCACGATCCATTCTAATTCATTTACACAATCTATTCTAATACATTCGCATGCTCATTCATTGGTACAAATATTTCCATTCTAATTCATTCGCACGATCCATTCTAATTCATTCGTTCGAATGAGTTAGAATAGATCGTGCGAATGAATTAGAATAGATCGTGCGAATGACTTAGAATGTATCGTGCGAATAAATTACATTGGATTGTACGAATGAATTAGAATAGACCGTGCGAATGAATTAGAATAGATCATACGAACTAATTAGAATAGCTCGTATGAATTGATCCAATCTAATATAAATGAATTAGAATGGATCATGCGAATGAATTAGAATGGATCGTACGAATGAATTAGATTGGATCGTACAAATGAATTAGAATAGCTCGTACGAATGAATTAGAATATATCGCACGAATGAATTTGATTGGATCGTACGAATAATTAGAATGGATTGTGCGAATGTGTTAGAATGGATCATACAAATGAATTAGAATGGATACATTCATACCAATGAATTAGAATAGCTCATACGAATGACTTAGAATAGCTCGAGCGAATGAATTAGAATGGATCGTGCGAATAAATTAGAATAGCTCGTACGAATGAATTAGAATAGATCGTGCAAATGAATTAGAATGGATCGTGCAAGCTATTCTAATTCATTCGTACGAATGTTTCCATTCTAATTCATTCGTACGATCCAATCTAATTCATTCGCACGATCCAATCTAATTCATTCGCACGATCCATTCTAATTCATTCGTACGATCCAATCTAAATCATTTGTACGATCCATTCTAATTCATTCGTATGAATGAATTCTAATTCATTCGTACGATCCATTCTAATTCATTTGTACGAATCAAATCTAATTCAATCGTACGAAGGTATCCATTCTAATTCTAATAATTCGCACGATCCATTCTAATTCATTCGCATGATCTATTATAATTCATTCGTACGATCAATTCTAATTCATTCGTACGAGCCAATCTAATTCATTCTTACGATCCAATCTAATTCATTCGTACGATCCATTCTAATTCATTCACACGATCTATTCTAATTCATTCATATGAGCTAGTCTAATTCATTCGCACGATCCATTCTAATTCATTCGTACGAGCTATTCTAATTCATTCGTACGAATGAATTAGAATGGATTCATTCATACCAATGAATTAGAATAGATCATACGAATGAATTAGAATAGCTCGTACGAATGAATTAGAATGGATCGTGCAAATGAATTAGAATAGCTCGTACGAATGAATTAGAATAGATCGTGTGAATGAATTAGAATAGATCGTACGAATGACTTAGATTGGATCGTACGAATGAATTAGAATGGATCGTACTATTCTAATTCATTCGCACGAGCTATTCTAATTCATTCGTACGAGCCATTCGAGCTATTCTAATTCATTCATACGATCCATTCTAATTCATTCGCACGATCCATTCTAATTCATTCGCACGATCCAAACTAATTCATTCGCACAATCCATTCTAATTCATTTGTACGAATGAATTCTAATTCATTCGTACGATCTATTCTAATTCATTCGTACGATTCATTCTAGTTCATTCGTACGATCTAATCTAATTCATTCGTACGATCCAAACTAATTCATTTGTACGATCTATTCTAATTCATTTGTACGATCCATTCTAATTCATTCGTACGATCATTCATTAGTTCGAATGTTTCCATTCTACTTCATTCATACGATCCATTCTAATTCATTTTTATGATCGATTCTAATTCATTCGCACGAGCTATTCTAATACATTCGCACGAGCTATTCTAATTCATTCGTTCAATCCATTCTAATACATTCGCACGATCCATTCCAATTCATTCACGCTATCTATTCTAATTCATTCGTACGAGCTATTCTAATTCATTCATACGATACATTCTAATTCATTCTAACGATCCAATCTAATTCATTCGCACAATCATACGAATGAATTAGAATAGATCGTGCGAATGAATTAGAATGGATCGTACAATGAATTAAAATAGATCGAGCGCATGAATTAGAATGGATACATTCGTACCAATGAATTAGAATAGCTCGTACGAATGAATTAGAATAGATCGTACGAATGAATAAGAATAGCTCGTGCGAATGAATTAGAATGGATCGTACGAATGAATTAGAATAGATCGTACGAGCTATTCTAATTCATTCGCACGATCTAATCTAATTCATTCGTATGAAGGTATGCATTCTAATTCATTGGTACGATCCATTCAAATTCATTCGTACGATCCATTCTAATTCATTCTTACGATCTATTCTAATTCATTCTTACCAGCTATTCTAACTCATTCGTACGATCCATTCTAATCCATTCTAATTCATTCGCACGATCTAATCTAATTCATTCGCACGATCCATTCTAAATCATTTGTACGATCCATTCTAATTCATTTGTATGATCCATTCTAAGTCATTCGTACGATCCAATCTAATTCATTCATACGATCTATTCTAATTCATTCGCACGATCTAATCTAATTCATTCGTACAAAGGTATCCATTCTGATTCATTCGCACAATCTATTCTAATTCATTCGCACGATCCATTCTTATTCTAATCGTATGAACCAATCTAATTCATTCGTACGATCCAGTCTAATTCATTCGTACGAGCTATTCTAATTCATTCGTACGATCCATTCTAATTCATTCATACGATCCATTCTAATTCATTCATATTAGATTGGATCCATTCTAATTCATTCGTACGATCCATTCTAATTCATTCGTACGATCCATTCTAATACATTTGCATGATCCATTCTAATTCATTCGTACGATCCATTCTATTTCATTCGTACGAATTAGAATAGATCACACGAATAAATTAGAATGGATCGTGCGAATGTATTAGAATGGATCGTACGAATGAATTAGAATGGATCGTACGAATGAATTAGAATGGATCGTACGAATGAATTAGAATGGATCCAACCTAATATGAATGAATTAGAATGGATCTTGCGAATGAATTAGAATAGATCATACAAATGAATTAGAATGGATCGTGCAAATATATTAGAATGGATCATACGAATGAATTAGAATGGATCGTACGAATGAATTAGAATGGATCGTGCGAACGTATTAGAATGGATCGTACGAATGAATTAGAATGGATCGTACGAATGAATTAGAATGGATCGTGCGAATGTATTAAAATGGATCGTACGAATGTATTAGAATGGATCGTACGAATGAATTAGAATGGATCATAGGAATGAGTTAGAATGGATCCAATCTAATATGAATGAATTAGAATGGTACGAATGTATCCATTCTAATTCATTTGTATGATCTATTCTAATTCATTGGTACGAATGTATCCATTCTAATTCATTCGTATGATCGATTCTAATTCATTCAGATGATCTATTCTAATTTATTCATATGAGCTATTTTAATTCATTCGTACGATCCATTCTAATATATTCGCACGATCCATTCTAATTCATTCGCACGATCTATTCTAATTTATTCGTACTATCCATTCTAATTCTTTCGTACGATCATTCATTGGTACGAATGTTTCTATTCTAATTTATTCGCACGATCCATTCTAATTCATTCGTACGAGCTATTCTAATTCACTCGTATGATCCATTCTAATTAATTTGCATGATCTATTCTAATATATTCATACAATCTATTCTAATTCATTCGCACGATTCATTCTATTTCATTTGTACGATCCAATGTAATTCAATCGCACAATCCATTCTAATTCATTTGCACGATCCATTTTAATTCATTCGTACAATCTATTCTAAATGATTCCCACGATCCATTCTAATTCATTCATGCGATCCATTCTAATTCATTCGTATGATCCATTCTAATTCATTCGCACGATCTAATCTAATTCATTCGTACGAAGGTATCCATTCTTGATGGGGGTAGTTAAAAACACCAGCACCTCGCCACAGATTGGAGAAGAAAGTTCATGATTCAGAGTCGGCTATACTCACCAGCTCGCACAGGAGCTCGCTCCCAGCTCGCGCAGGAGCTCGCCCCAGCCCGCACATGAGTGCGCCCCTAGCTCGCTCCTAAGCTCGCCACACCACGCCCGTTGATGAAGAGGTCGCACCTCTGTAGAGCCTGACTCTAGACAATAGGATGGAGTAGGCGGAGCAACGCTTTCCCACAGCTCGCACAGGAGCTCGCCCTAGCTCACACAGGAGCTCGCCTATCTTTCCCAACCAAGGTCGCCCTTTTTGCTAATAGACAACTTAGATGGGTATCCGCCAAGAAGACCTATCAGGCCGTCCCATTGTCGAAGAGGTCGCTTCTCTCTCCCGCAGAGTCTGACTTTTGATAATAGGGAGAAGGTGGCGGATCACCCGTACTCATTGTCGAAGAGGTCGCCCTTCCAAGAGCTCGACTCTTGACAGTAGTAAGAAGAAGGCAGAACAGCGAACATCCAAGGCTCGTACGAGAGTTCACAGCTCGCCCAACGCTCAAAGGAACTCTTGCCAAAGAGAAAAGTTAGAATGGTATCAATGAACACCGGTAGTATTCTCAAGAGCTCGCCAGGTCGTGCCCATTGTCAAGGAGGTCGCCCTCCTAAGAGCCCGACTCCTAGCAATAAGAAGAAGGTGGCGGATCAACGACTCACACAGAAGCTCGCCAAAGGCCTTCTCCGTTTGTCGAAGAGGTCGCCCTTGTAAAGCCCGACTCTTAATAAATATAGAGGGGAAGGTAGAGCAATGAGGGATAAGCTCACCCCCAGCAAAGCAGCATAAAGATCACCAGGTGTCGACGACCCTCTGAAGCTACGTGGACGATTGTAGTCCACGAAAGCACACCAAAGTCGATCTGGAACCTTTCAGAGTTGAACTTTTCAGAGACGCCATCTGGCCGAGACAAGACAGGTACTTTCTGCCTCTCCACCGCCTGGCGAGCTAGGCGACAAACGCTGTCAGAGGCCCATGTGATAAAAGGCTGTCAGAGGCCCATGTGGGCCGGCACATGGGGTCTGGATGGTGCCGGAAAAAGCTGCCATGCGTTATATTCCAATAGGCCACAGAAGGCTATAAAAGTATACCCCCTGGCTCCAAAGTACAGGTTCGAAATCCTCATCCCTACCACTTCCAACTATTACAGCTCTCCCTTGATCACCTGAGACTGACTTGAGCGTCGGAGGGCCTGCGCTCCTAAGGGAGCCAGCCGTTCTTACGATTTTCTTTGTCTTGCAGGGAGACCGCACGGACCAGCAACAAATATCCCGAAACATTTGACGCCGTATGTGGGATCTTTCGACTGGTTCCTGCGAGAACGCCCACGACCACAAGGCTGAAAGATGTTCCCCTTTAGAGCCCAAATATGGCTCCGGCCACGAGGGGACGCAGGCGAACAAGGACCCGTGCGGGGTCTGCGCGCAGTGGGCCCCCTGCTGAGATTTCCCAGCCCCCAGTACCGCTCAGTGACCAGCTCCTTCTGGAGATGTTGGCCACCCAACAGGCGATGATGGAGGAACTGACGCGGTTGCATCAGGTTCCGACGGTAAGCCGGCGGTCTGGGCCGGCGAGGGTAGCCTCCCCCGTACAGCCCCCTGGCCTATTTCCGTATCGCATCTGCCCACGTCCATACCAACTTGGCGGGCTTCCAATCAAGAGCCCCCAGCTGACAGAACAGTCATACGCGGAGTGCAAGAGACCCCACTGGCGAGGCTGCAAAAGCTAGTGACCCAGTGGTCCAGCAACAAGGCGACCTCGCGGGCGACCCTTCCTCGCCGACGTAGCAGGAGCGCTGATTCTGACGAGTCAGAGGCGAGATCTCTGGAGAGGGATCACGACCCGCACCATCGACGACGGGAGAAGGAGCCCGCGGAGGCATTACCTCATGATGCTCGGGAGGTAACAGCCTCTCATCGACCCACCATCATGTCAAAGCAGCTCACAGGTGGACGACGTGAAGGCTGCCCGGAGGGAGCCCATTCATGTCGCCGAGATATGGGTCTGAGCCTGCCGTGGGGGAGCGTGCATGACCGCATAGGACCTGCGCAGCCGCCTATGGGAGCTTTCCCTGGGCACTGGCAGTGACCTAGTGTGCCGGTGGATCTGCTGGACGATCTCGCCGCCCACGAAGGGAGCTCGCCTTTCACAAGAGAAGTGCACCAAGGAGGTTTTCCTCACCACTGGACCCTACCCAAGTTCGTGTTGTTCGATGGATCGCAAGATCCCGTCGACCATCTCTTGGCTTACCGGAAGCTGTTATTCTTCCGGGACCAAGACCATGTTTTATACTGTGCGTTCCCCAGCAGTTTGGCTGGTTCAGCGTTGAACTGGTTCCACAAGCTATCGGCCGGAACAATTCCATATTTTTCTACGCTCTCTAGGTTATTTCTAGAGCAGTATCGCTGTAACAGGTAGCCCCTTAAGAGGATTGAATATTTATTCACCCTCGCCATGGGAGCCCGCGAAACACTTCGGTGCTTTGCCACGAGGTTTCGAAGCGCCTACCTCGCTCCGGAGGACGCGGCTGGACAAGACCGCACGGCGGTGAGCGCTTTCAGGAGCGTCCATCCCGAGGGGAGCAAGCTCCATGATGCGTTGCTTATAAAAGACCCTCGCACGATGGTCGAGCTCTTCGCCCTCGTCCAGCAACACATCAAGCTCGAAGATGTGGTGCTCGACCGAAAAGGGAAGGCGATTGAGCAGCGACGTCCTCCAGCTTTACGACCTCTCATCGTCAAAGCTGTTGAGAGACTGGAGATAACCCCGGTGGTACCATTGCCAGGTCCACCCGCAGCTCCTGCCGTGCAGATCGCGGAAGTCCCAGCAGTGGCCGCTGGAAGACAAGCGAACTGGCGCCTACCTCCAGGGCCTGGAGAGCAGGATTTCACGATGTTAACCTACTCCTCGGGATAAGTTTTGCATCAGGGTCAGAATGAGCCTTTCATACAATACCCTTCGCCCCTGCAAGTTGGAGAGCCCGGCTCAACCGATAATACCCGCCGGTACGCATTCCATCGGGGCCCCGGGCATAACACCAATAGATGTCGGGCCCTGAAGAACCACCTGGAGGATTTGGTCGCCCTTGGGCATTTGGACCAATTTATTTCACCCCCAAGGCGAGTGGAGGTGATCCCGACACAGACCCCTCGTGAGGGAGATCGTCTAGGGCCTACTGAGCCCACGTTGCCTCCACCTCCCCCGGGTGGACCGGCGGTATGCTACACCATCAGCGGGCGCCTGAGCAGCCCGAGATCCATTAATGAAGTTCGCCGGCAAGTTAGAGAGATGGAGCGAGCTCAAAAGGTACATTCCATCTCTTTAACCCCCATTTTGCTCCAAACACCAAGGGTAGAAGCCCGCGATTTTCCTTGGTTCTCGGAGGACGACATGGCTGGGGTCGTTACCCCCCATAATGATCCCCTTGTCATACGCCTCATGATGGCAAACATTGAGGTAAGGCAAGTTTTAGTGGATTCTGGGAGTGCCGTGGACATCCTTTTCTTGTCGGCCTTCCAGCAGATGGGGTTGAGACAAGTTGATTTGTCTCCCTCGACGAGCTCCCTCAGTGGTTTTACCGACGAAGTCGCTAGGGTTGTAGGGGAGATAACCCTCACCGTAACAGCGGGCCCCGAGGTTCGTCAAGCCCGCTTTGTAGTGGTGGACGGACAGTCCGCATTCATGCCATCCTAGGGCGACATTGGCTGAGGCAAAGGAATGTGGTATCTTTGCCCAATCATCAGACCCTCAAATTCCCCACTGCAGGTGGGGTCTTGGTGATCCGGGGTGATCAAGTCGCTGCTACTAGATGCGAGCAGGACGTTTTTCACCACATGGATGTAGAAGTTGCTGAGGCCAAAAGACCGGCGCCCTCCTAGCAATTAGCGTCCGCCACGAGCGGGCTCCCTCACAGTCCAAGAGTAACTTCCTCACCTGAGTTCCCTACTCCACCCCCGGGTGGGAGCGGTATGGATCCAAAGCAGGATAAGGAAGGTCGCTTGGTGGGCTCCGAGAAATGAAGATTCCCTGTTGCCGAGCCACTATAGGAAATTGACATCGGTGGCGAAGGGAGTCTAAAAATTATTCATCTTGGGACCTCGCTGGCCAAGGACGAGGTGCTGGCTCTTACCCAACTCCTCAATGAATACCGCGATGTGTTCGCCTGGAGTTTAGCAGACATGCCAGGGATTGACCCGGAGGTCGCCTGTCATCGTCTGCATACTTTACAAGATTTCCCTCCAGTCAAGCAAAAAGCTCGGTACATACCAGCTACGAAGTCCACCGCAGTGGCAGCAAAAATAGAGACGCTAGAGCGAGCTGGATTTATTCGTGAGGCGCACTTCCCCGAATGGATTTCCAACATCGTGGCAGTGCCAAAGAAAAGTGGGGCGGTCAGAGTATGTATCGACTACTCCGGCCTCAACAAGGCGTGCCCGAAGGACGGATTTCCTCTCCCTCGAATCGGCGTCCTGGTTGATGCGGCTGTCGGATTTTGGGCTTTGTCAATTATGGATGGGTATTCTAGATATAATCAGATACGCCTCCATATTGATGACCAGGAGAAGACTGTTTTCTACTCCGGAGCGAGGTACCAGAAGCTCTTCTGCTATCGGGTTATGCCATTTGGACTCAAGAACGCTGGAGCGACCTACCAAAGATTAGTCACTCATATGTTTAAAGATCAGATTCGCCGAAATATCGAGGTTTATGTAGACAACCTCCTGGTAAAAAGTTGAGAGCGAGAAGGGCATATTGCCGACCTCCGCGAAGTCTTTGAGGTTTTGAGAAAATTTCAAATGAGGCTAAATCCGGCTAAGTGCGCATTCGGGGTGACCTCTGGAAAATTCCTAGGATACCTGGTTACCCATAGGGGGATCGAGGCCAATCCTGGGCAAATCCGAGCACTCGTCAAGATGCCCGCATCAAAAACACGGCAGGAGGTTCAAAAATTGAGCGGATGAATTGCCGCGTTAAATCGGTTAATCTCCAAATCTTCAGACAATTGCCGACCTCTTTTTGGGCTACTTTGAAAAGGAGCGAGCATTTGCTGGGATGACAAATGTGAGCTTGCTTTTCAAAAAATCAAAAATTATTTGGCAAGCCCGCTAGTTCTGACTGCGCCAAAGGATGGCGCCGAGCTAGGTGTGTATCTCGCGGTTACCGAGAATGCAGTAAGCGGGGTCCTCGTAGTGAAAGAAGAGAGGTTAGAGTGACCTGTTTACTTCGTGATCCATACAATGCTCCTTGCCGAGCTCCAGTATCGACCAATCGAGAAGGTCGCGTTAGCCTTGGTCCTTACCGCAAGAAAGCTCCATCCCTACTTCTCGGCGCACACCATCAAGGTCATTACGGAGCATCCTTTGAAAAGCGCGCTTTTTAGACCCTCAGTGGTCGGAAGGCTCTATCAATGGTCTGCTGAGCTTGCTGCCTATGGGTTGGAGTATGATCCTCGAATTGCCTTAAGGGGCAAGCTCTTGCTGATTTCTTGGCTGATTTTCCCATAGAAGAACCGATCCAGTACCAAGAGGATGAGCCAACTGAGGCACACCCTGGGAAGGCGAGGTTCTTAAGCGATCTCGAGCAGTTTCCTCGAGCAAGACATCCTGACATGGCGGATTGGGAACTATTTGTCGACGGCTCCTCTAATGCCTCGGGAGCAGGGATTGGGGTTGCGCTGATCGCCCAGACGGTACTGCTTGAGAAATCTATCCGGCTGGACTTCGCTGCCACCAACAACGAAGCAGAATACGAGGCACTGATAGCCGGGCTAGTGCTCGCCCAAGAGGTAGGTGTTAAGTGATCAAAAGTCTTTAGCGATTCCCAGCTAATCGTTTGCCAAATCAACGGAGACTATGCCTCCCGGGAAACGCGAATGGCGGGCTACGTGGACCTAGTGAAGGGTGAGGCCGCAAAATTCAAAAAAGTTTCTTTCAAGCAAATTCTGCAGTCCGGTAATAAGCGGGCTGATGCTCTGGCGAATACCGCCTCCCTGCTAGGAGGATCGGAAGCTCGCTAGATATTTATCGAGGTCCAAAGTTGATCTCGGCTCCAACTGATAGAGCCCGCCATTAATCAAATCTCTGCTGACATATCACCTGGCGGATGGACCACGCCCATTTTTCATTTTCTCCAGAAAGGCGAGCTCCCAGAGGATAGGAAAGAAGCTCGGCGGGTGGAGAAGTGCGCTGGCCGCTATCTCATTCGCTGGGATCGTCTCTTTCGAAAATCCTTTGGCAGGCCAAATCTTTGCTACATTGAGAGCCCCGAGACTGAAGAAATATTGAATTGCATCCACTCCGGCGAGCTGGGGAATCACGCTGGTGGGCGGTCTCTAGCTGGGAAAGTAAGGAGGCAAGGATATTGGTAGCCCACCCTTGAGCAAGACACTTTGAAGGTCGCCCAAAAATGCATTCAATGCCAGAAGAATGCCACAACAAACTATATGCCCGTAGAAGAGCTGCACCCTCTGGTAAGCCCCTGGCCTTTTCAGCAGTGGGGGCTCGACATTATGGGACCTTTCCCCACATCAGCTCAGCAGAAGAAATTCATCTTAGTAGCCATGGACTACTTCACCAAATGGGTGGAAGCAGTCCCGCTAGCTAAGATAGGCGAGAAGCAGGTAAAAGACTTCCTTTGGAGAAATATTTTCTGCAGGTTCGGTCTGCCCCGAGTACTTATCACCGATAATGGTCGTCAGTTCGATAATCGCTTAATCATGAGCTTTTATATTGAATATGGGGTTGATTTGAGGTTCTTCTCTCCAAGGTATCCTCAAAGCAACGGGCAGGCTGAAGCTACGAATCGCGTAATTCTGGACAACCTCAATAAAAGGTTGGAAGGAAAGAAGGGTCTGTGGGAGCAAGAGCTCGACGGCGTGCTATGGGCCTATCGAACCACTCTGCGTCACTCAACTAATGAGTCACCTTTCAGCCTCACCTATGGGTGCGAAGCTGTACTACCTGTGAAGGCCGAGCTGCCTACCGAGAGAAGGCTCGCAGCAGATGAAGTTGTCAATAAAGATCTGCTCGCTGACTTCCTCGATCAACTCGAAGAGCGACGGGAGTGTGCTAACCTACACCTCGCCGGGTACAGGCAAGAAATAAAGCGCGCCTACGATAAGAAAGTTCGCCATCGAGCATTCAAACCTGGTGACATGGTAATGAGGAAGGTGTTCGCAAACACACAGGAGCCCAACGCCAAAAAGATCGCGGTGAACTGGGAAGGCCCCTATATAGTGCACGAAGTACGAGGATCTGGGGCTTACCGGTTGATGACCGCTGAGGGCGACCTGCTGGAGCGACCATGGAACATTCTACATCTTCGGAAGTTCTATACCTAAGACTCCGACGATCTTTTGTAAATCATCTTTTGGGGAAGTAATAAATGAGCAACGTTTTTGGTCTATCAAAGTATTTGAAGTTCGAAAAAAATCTGTGTACTTAAAGCAAGATCGGGCTCCTCAGAGGTCGCCAGCAAGCAACCTTGAGATTCCCGGGGCAGTCCGCCGCTGTGCGGACTTAAAACAAAACCGGATTTCTCAGAGGCCGCCAATAAGCGACCTTGAGATTTCCGGGGTAGTCCGCTGTTGAGGGGACTCTAAGCCTAGCCGGGGTCCTTCGCATTCACCTGCCATGAACGGAAGCATCCTGGGGTGATCTAGGGAAACCTGAAAGAGCGACCACTCTCTCAGGTGGCCCGAACATACCTTGGTAACCCCTCGAAGCTCTAACTGGACCAAGTTGCAAGCAAATGCAAAGTCGCTAAAATGAGCTGAGGGCATGTCTAGTGATTAGGATCTCAGGGTGTAGTTAACCGGGCAGGGGGCAGCTAGCACTGTAGTTTTTCTTTAAAAATAAAAATGATTTAATCTCTGAGTATAGAGAATTTTCAAGTTATTTGGTTTGCTTTTATCTTTTTCCGGGCTCAGAGATTGTATTGAAGACTTAGCGAGCATGCCGACTTTTTCGTTTGCATATGTTTTAAATCGAAGTTTGGGTTGTATCGAATTAGATGCCTCGCTCGGGGTACGACCCTCGAGATCGCTATCAAGGTTCTAAAGCGGACTCATGAGCATACAAAGAAAAACAAAGAGAAAGAAAGCTACACAGAGGTGAGCTCAAAAAGATATATTTATCATCAAGAAGATTACATTTAGAGAACAAGCGGGTTTAAGACTTGCTCGCACCAGCTCCACCTTCGTCGCTCGCTTCCTCTTTTTTGACCTTTCGGCCTTATACTTCTCGATGGCATCGAGCACGCCTTTTCGGAGGAGCTCGTCAAGTTGAGCTTGGAGACGGTCTTGTTGGGCGCAGATATCCTGAAGATGCGCCTCTTTTAGAGCCACGATCTCGTCTCTAGTGGCCACCACTTAACTGTGAAGCTCGGCCACTTCCTTTTGGGCGGCCTCTTTTGCCTGAAGAGTCTCATGTAATTCAGCAAAGGTGCGGGCACGAGCATCCTCAGCTGAAGCTAGCGCTGTGGCCGAAGTAGCCACCTGCTAGCGTAGCTGGTCGACCTCAGAGCTCGAGGAAGCGACCTGCTGGCGCAGTAGTGCCACTTCAGCACGCAGCTCGCCCGACCGATCCTCCTGCCGAAGTCGATAGATATGCTTATCAACCCTCTTTCCCGAACCCAGAAGGTAAAAATCGTAGAGAGTGACCATATCCCCAGCGATGCCGGCAACTTCGTCGGCCAGAGCCCGGCTGACCCTTTCCACCTGCCACGAACAAACAGCAGTTAGAAAAATAGAAGAAGGAAATTTTCACTGAAGGAGGCTAAGGGTTTTTACCTCGGTGAGCCGGTCGAAAAAGACGATATAGGGAGATCAGGCGAAAATATTACGCCCAAAAATCTTGCGCATATAGTATGGGCCACGCTCTGTATCGCCCGATGAGGAGGCCGCTTGCACCACCTCGACCGGAGCAGCTGAGGGAGAAGCGATGACGACGGCGGGCTCAGACGTCGGAGGACCTGCACTTGGAACGAGCCCGGCAGTAGGTGCCACGATGCCCCCTTCACCGGCAGCAGGTGGTTCGATAGCCTCCCCCTCGCCGAGCGTACTGGGGTCAGAGGCCTCCGACCTTGAGATCGAAAACTCCTCCAGGATGGCCCCTAGGTCTGAGACCTTGTAGACCAGCCCGCCCGATGCCACCGCAGGGGCAGTAATCGCTGGAGCGATGGTTGGTTTGGCCGCTGGCAAGGCCGCTGGGGCACTGACGGGTGCATCTGGAGGAGTGGGAGCTGGCCCCTTAAAGGGCGGAGGAGGAACGATGGGCGGTATGGCAGGTGGCGAGGCCGCTCGGACGCTGGTGGGCGCGCTCAAAGTAGTGGTGCCCGGTGTGTTTGGAGTAGCCTAGCCTGGCGGAGTTGATGCGACCAGGGGCGGGAGACTGCTGGGAGCAGGCGCGCTCGGAGGACTGGGAGCGTGCCCCTCGAAGGGCGGAGGAGGTGTCCCCATTATAGGGGCGGGCTCATCTGCATGAGCCTGCTGTTCCTCCTCTTCCGAGCTGGAATCATCGCCCGATCCCAAGCCCGCTTCGTCCAAAGCGGCCTTCCTCCACTCTTCGACTACTCGTTCGAAAGCTTCGTGAGCTTGATGAACGATATCATCCTTCCCCATTGGGCGGGCAGAGGTATCTTCTTCTTCTTCTTCTTCTTGAGGACATCGCCTTCCATCTCTGGGGTCATCACTGTAACAAACAATGGTTTAGAAAGGTTGCCTGGGAATCCGCGCATCAATACTTCAGCCATTGGGGACTCTACTTTCGCCATACTGAGAAGGAGCTCGACGCGCAGATCCTCGGGGTCGACCATGATGACGTGACGTCGCCGGGGCTCCGGGACTGGGCCCCTTATGGAAAAAGTGGAGATTAAAGGAAGGTTCACTTGACCTGGGGCGGTAGTGCCGGTTGGAGGCAGCGGAGATGGAATGTCCTCCTCGCGGAGCATATCCAGGGTTTCTTCATCAGCAACCCTGATCGGAGAAGGCCGCTTCTTCCCCTTCTTCGCCCCAGAAGTACCGGCTACGGAGGTCGGAGGAGCTGCTGCTGCGGTTGCCCCGGCACGGCGGGTGACCACGATCTTCATGTGCATCACCTTCTGCCGGGTGGTAATGGCGCCGGTACGGAGATCCTTCCACAGGAAGGAGAAGTACGGAGCGAGGACTTTCTCGGGAGTTCGCCCCCCAAGAAAGTCCAAGATCGCCGAGTCCAGGGATTTCTCCCAAGCTTTGGTAATGCACTCCTTTGCTCCGGCACGATACTCGGCGATCGTTTTGAAGGTGGAGACGGGGGGTTTTCTAGGGTGGGCCGGGATGCTCGCGCGGGGACCTCACCAATCCCCTTCCACGATGAACGGGTACTCTTTCCAGTACCTGTCCTTATTCTCCACGGTCGAGAACGGGAGCACCTCGCCAGAGCAGCCCGTGAGGTAGAACAGGCCCGCTTTCAAGAACCACTTCTTCAGGAGGTAGGCTAGGGGGATCCTCACTTTAAGGACTTCCTCGATTCAAGAAAGCCTATAGAGGACCCCCCACGAGTTACCTGTGAGCTGGGCAGGACATAAGCCCGCCAACTCCAGTAACTCGCTGGCCAGGCGGCTCAAGGGAAGCCGGAGCCTGACCATAGCAGCCCCACCGAGACCGCAGTCCTGGAAGGCGGCCTCCTCGTGCGAGGGAGGGTTAGAATGGCGAGCTCCTGAGGGATGCCCACCGCTGTACGAAGGCTCTTAGGAACGGGCACGCCCCCGATGTCGTGGAGCCAGATAACGGTGGTTTCCCTCTGAGGAGCCTCTTCCTCGGTGCTAGGAGCGCGCACCGAGATAGGGATGACATTAAGAGGCTCCTTCTGGGACGACGCGGCAGCAGCAGCAGTAAAGGCAGCAGCAGCAAAAGAAGCCATGAGCAAAAAGGCAAAGAGCGAGCAGAAAGTGAAGGGACAAGGAAGAGCTGTTTTCACGCAGAGGATAGAAATTTTACCCTACCCCTCATTTATAGGTAAGAGAGCGGCAGATGGAACGAACCGCAGTAAATGCTCAAGCGCGCTAGATGAGGTGGCACGATGGCGGTGGAAGCGACAGCTCATTTCTTTCCAGTCACAAAATGACACGTGGGCCACGCATGGAAAAAGCTGTGCCGACACCAGCAACGACTTTTCTGTCAAAAACGAGAATAAATGGGAAGGAGACATGTGTCCCATGTTGATCGAGATCTTATGATGAGATTTGTTGTATCAGTTTTGGATCTCGAGTCTCGCGTCGCATTTAAGATGATACGACCGCTGGAGATTCGACGCAAAACCACACAACTAGAGGCCGCGCCATAAGGTTGTTGTAGCTCGTGTGTCCTTAGCGTGGAATTTCTGTATTAACATTAATAAAGATAGCTTTGGTTATTGCTTTAATTAGAATACTACTCTGGTGTATGATAATACTCATATAATAAAATGACCCTAGGGAACACAGTAGGCCACTGAGGCGCATGGTGGATCCATGCTTGGGAGACCCAGTGGACCAGTTCTGTGTAGACCTAGAACTAGTTCACAACTTAGGTGATGCCGGTCGCTTCACCGAGAATAAGCTGTTGGCAGGTAGAGGATATGGTGAAGTCTCCACCACGGGAATATAGGATTCCTATTCACCTGACCAAGCACGATGATCGTGTTGAACAGGAACCAAGACGGTGCACAGTTCAGTGATTCAGACACTGGTGCATAAACCTTCTTACTACAATAAATAATCTGTCCTTAACCCTGAGGGACCATGTACACTGGGCCAACCAGTTGTGTGGTGCTTTGATGTGCCAACGTGTGCAGACCTTCCATAGTCCAATACCACGGTATATTGGGTTACCCGGCTAGTGCTTGAATGACATGTAATCCCTACAGGTTATCCGACATCCAGTGTTAGATGGGTGTGTTTTGATGAGTCAATCTATCCACACAGTTAACCCAGGCCTGGTGGTTGTCAGTATGACTGACGACGCTCCGGATGCTAGGCATAGCACCGAAAGGTGTGTGGTGTTATAGATGACAAGTCATCAAACCCTAGTCAGATGATCGATCAGGATCTGACGGTGCTCCCTACCGCCCGAGTCGTATCATGGCACCAGTAATAGGAGGGACTGAGGATTATCCGAGTATAGTAGAGAATAGGGTTACGAGGGAGTAACATAAGTTTAGGATCACTAGAGTTCAACTCGCGTCACACTCTGGGTGGCTACGCGGGTTAATCGGATTAGGGCTGATTAACAGAATTTTTGGTGTGTCACCGGAATAGTTAATCAGGGATCCGGTTGGAGCTAGAGATCCCGAACCCTGAAGGTTCCACTCTATCGTTGTATATAGGAATTGTTCCCCGACCTGGATGGATACGTTGGATGTGAAATAGCATGATGGAGCGCAAGCCCGGAGCCTAAGAACCTAATTCACATATGTTACGGACCGTAAGGGTATTTTGGTAAATATTGAAATATGGCTCAGAACATATTGAATATGGATTTTAGAATGAGTGGAATAATTCCAGGAGCTCATAGGCAATGACGAAACTCGATTCCGAGTAGCGCACCTCACTCAGTCTCTCTTTTAGTTATCCACTTTTCGTGAAGGGCGTTTTCGTCCAGGCTTCACGATAGACATTGGAAATCCCTAAAAACCGCCCCCCCCCCCCTCCTCTATCCTAATCTATCTAGGGCCGGCCATAGCTTCCTTGAAGCCATGGGAGACCGGCCCTATAAGTAGAATAGGGAGAGGGAGGGCCGGCCCTATGTGCTTCTCCCTCTCCTCCAAAAATCCGACCCCCCCCTTTGCTCCTCCTTTGTGGTTTCGGCCAAGGAAAAGAAAGGAAGAGGAAGGGAGAAGAAAGAGGAAGGAAGGAGAATGAAGAAGAGAGAAAGAGAAGGAGGAAACCTCACGGCTCGCCATCGTCTTCGCAACGGATTCCTCCATCGGCTCGTAATCCTTGCACTCAGAGACGGGATTTCAAGGATTCTTCAATTCGCAAAGGACAAGGTGTTATCCGACAGTTTCCCTTGCGATTCAAGTGCGGTTCTTCATCTTTCCGTCATCTCCGAATCATAGATCTATAAGGTATGATGATTCTAAACACCTAACTAGATACATGCATGTCTTTCGTAGATCGTAGTATGCCTCTAGGGTGTCCGCATATATGCTAAGATCATAGATTTGCATGTAGATTGTTTTGTAGAATTAATTGTAATAAAACATACACCGTATGATCTTCGGATTTTTCTTTTACTTCCGCTACGACTCTGATAAGCAGATCCAATTCCAATAATTGGTATCAGAGCACGCTTTGGTGTATGTTTCATGCTTGAATTCGTGAAAACATCATGTAAATATATGATGGCATATGTTTTCATCGGGGTTCGGCGTAGATCATGCATATGGATTGTGCTATGTATCGTCTCTTTGCAGGTGCCGCGCTGAATAGTAATCTGTGATTGCTTGCATCCGGGGGTCGGACCCCGGATTTAAATTTTACATTGATTATTATTATGCTTGTGGATTTTAAGGCTATAGTTGGGCGAGAGTGGGGGTTGACCATCCTCGATTCCCTGGCCATGTTTCTAGGATTGTTTTCTTTTCTTTCTAGCAAAATTATACACGAACGAGTACTTGCTTGGAGCGTGTTAGTTTTTGGGTCACAGGAAGAACGAGATGATGCTACATCCACGGTTCGGGCAAGCAGTACCATAGCGTGCAAAGACCCGGCGAAAGCGTGCACGTTGGCGATGATGGGGATCATCGTCAGAGATCGTGCAGAATAGAAGAGCAGGATATCTTGGTTGTGCTATTCAGGTTTAGGGGTCGGACCCTGGACTTGATTCAGTTTGGATGTTTTTTTGTTGTTTCTCTTTACTTAGTGTTTAGAGAACCCCGATGATAATGTGATTATCTATCTTGCTTGTGAGTTTGTCTCTAGATTAGGCTTAGGGTTAGTACTAAGACTATGGATTCATCAGTGTCTCTATATGGTTCTAACACGTGCGAATCCGGTGGCTAGCTATAAGGAAAGGTGGTAACCGCCCTCGTGGTAGTTCAGGTAGCCAAGTACTGTGCACCGAGATAGACGCAGTGTTAGATTTGTTTAGAGATAATTAACTAATGTCTTCATAAGAAGTATGATAACCCTAGTGGGATGCCCTTTCCCCACGTGGTCCTAGCGACCAAGTTAGGTTAGGATTTCACTATGTGATATCCGTTTCTAGATGACATTTGATGGTAGTATGAACTCATCACGATTTGGTTATGCCACCAATAGGTTGAGGTCCGGCGGAGGTTGTCGGATGTCCCTATTTGGCCAGCATCGAAACCTATAATGAGATAAGGTCTACTATGACATTAGGTATCAAATTGTGAACAAGGCGTCATTGTAGTGGGAGTCCTTTCCACGTTGACCTTAGGCTAGGCTCCAGAACTTAGGATTATGGGCAAACTAGTGAAGTATCGGGATCCTTGGAATCTATGTAATGTGATCCTTGCAAGAAAGGCGAAAGCTGAGTATTCAAGGTAGGGACTATGATATTTTCCGAGGATACTAATGCTTTGCGGGAAGGTTTATAATCCTAGTAGGAGCACAGTAGATCAGGGTCTAAGTCTAGGAGGTCGTGACGTATCTAGATATGCATAAAACCTCATAAAGAAGGGATGTGTAAGAGGTTCCCTCCAAAGGGGAGCCCCTGGCCACCATAATCAACTAGCTAAGGATCTGGGTGGGAGGTACGCATTTCGATATTCCCACCGGGTGAGAGCTGTGTTTCCCTCCATGCTAGTTCGCCTAGTGGTTTCCTTCGGGATATGGAGGATGCCGGTGGTAGTGGGTGACGGTTTTTTCCTGCACCGCGGGAGCCTATGAACCCCCCTACCGATACCACCTACATTTATGGGAAGCATCCGAAAGCTTGTGTGAAGCCGCTGTTGCTGTGCACGCGGATCATATAAAGCTGGCCAAAAGGAGACTGGAAGGTCTTTCAGTTTACCATGGGTAATTCTGATAAAGACTGGGTCGTAAAAACCCCGTTGGCAGAAGCAGTTGCATGCTCTCACCGAGATGCTGTCTCCAATTCAAGGCCGATAGTCTCAGTGCTCGAGCACAGAGAATTTAGATTCCTGGATGTCTCCACTTGAGGTAGTAAAGATATAGCGGCTGGAGTAAACATTATCTATTTCTAAATTCCATGAAATAGATTGTAGTAGACCGTAACTTTTTCTTTAAACCATTGTTTACAGAAATCATGACCAAGCTCGACCCCATTGCCTCCATATTTAATGATAACAAACTTACGGGACCAACCTACGAGGATTAGAAGCGTAACCTAATGCTCGTCCTAAGGGTTGGCAAACACACAATTGCCCTAAGTACCCCTTAACCGGCCATGCCGGGATCAAGTGCAACTGAGGCCCAGTTGAAGGAATGGAAAGACTGGCTAGATGCTGATGAGATGTGCAAGTGCTACATAGTGGCATCCTTGCAGACCGTCCTTCAGAAGCAAGTCGAAGACATGGCCTTTGCTTCAGACATGATGCTCTACCTAAAGGAAATGTTCGAGGGTCGTAGTCAGGTAATTCGTTACCTGACCATCAAGAAATTGGTATCCACGAAGATGGCAGAGGGGACTTTAGTTCGGGATTATATGCTGAAATTGTTTGGCTATGTGAACGAGCTTGGTTCCTTTGATGTCATCTTGGATGCAGAGATCCAGACCGATATTTTTCTAGCGTCTCTGTCAGGAGCGTTTGAGGGCTTCGTTACCAACTTTAACCTTAACCGGTTGGAGATGTCTAACACAGAGCTCCTAGCGGCGCTCCAAGCGGCAGAGGACGGGATGAAGGCAGAAGCCCAATCCCTGAACGTAGAGCAGAATTCTTCTCTGAAAGCCAAGGGTAAGTTTCATAAAAGAAAGTCTAAGAAGCCCGCGAAGATAGGCCAGGTGCAGTTGCTGGTTCCTAAGCAGAATGGTCCGACGAAGCCCAAAGGAAAACGTTTCCGATGCGGCAAGAAGGGGCACTGGAAGGGCGACTACCGCGCGGCTCCCAAGAAGATTGAGACAGGTATATCTCAAATCCACATAGTGGAATCCCTTGTAGCATCCAGTTGTTCTCCAGTTTCATGGATTGTGGATTCTGGTTCCACTAACCATGCTTGCAATAATTTGCAAGGATTCAAGGAGACAAAAAAACTGGATGATGGGGAGATGATCCTAAGCATGGGAAATAAGGTCATGGCAGAGGCTGAAGCAGTTGGAGATATCGTCTTGCAGTTCCTTGATGGAAGAAGTTTATTACTTAGAGACATACTTTATGTATCGTCCTTGAGATGAAACTTAATTTCTGTTTCCTTATTGAATAAAGAAGGTTTTTCAGTTTTATTTGATGCTTCTGGTGTGTCAATTAAATTGAATGGTTCCTTTGTTTGTAAGGGAAAGACACATAATGGTCTCTATGTAATTAACTCCAATCATAAGTAGGATAATATAATTGAAGCTTGTGTGGTTAATTCGTCTAAAAGAAAAAATCCCTCAGATAATCCAACACTCCTTTGGCATCTAAGGCTTGACACATAGCCTCAGACAGGATTCACAGGTTGGTTAAGGTAGGACTTTTAAGTCCAGATATATCAGAAAGCCTACCGACGTGTGAGTCTTGCCTGGAAGGCAAGATGACTAAAAGATCTTTCTGAGCCAAAGGTAGCAGATGTAAGGAGGTATTAGAGTTGGTACACATTGATGTATGTGGGCCCATAAGTGTCCGTGCCATAGGAGGCTTCGAGTATTTCATCACCTTCACGGATGATCACTCGAGGTTTGGATACATATACCTAATGCGGCGGAAGTCTGAATCCTTTGATAAGTTCAAGGAGTTCGGAGCTAAAACAGAAAAGCAGACGGGTAAAAGTATCAAGTATCTTCGATCGGATCGAGGAGGCAAATACCTATCGGATGAATTTATTGGGTACCTGTGTGAGCATGGGATCGTATCCCAGTTGACTACACCAGGGACACCATAACAAAACGGTGTATCTGAGAGGAGAAACAGAACTTTGTTAGACATGGTTCGGACTATGATGAGTTATGCAACATTGCAACCTAGTTTTTGGGGATATGCCCTAGAAACTGAACTTTGTTAGACATGGTTCGGACTATGATGAGTTATGCAACATTGCAAACTAGTTTTTGGGTATCAGTCAAATCCGGGTCCAGGGCACTGGACTGCTGTGAAAAGTATACTCAAGTATCTCCGTAGGATGAGAGATTTATGAGTTAGTTTACTCTTCACAGGAACTGACGCCGATTGGGTATACGGATTCTGACTTTGCGTCAGATCCGAAATCCAAAAGACCGACGTCAGGGTTTGTGTTTTTATTAGGAGGAGGAGCTGTCGGTTGGAGGAGCGTGAAGCAGGGATGCATCGCGGATTCGACGACAGAGGCTGAGTACGTTGCGGTGTGCGAAGTAGCTAAGGAGGTGGTGTGGCTCAAGAAGTTCCTCACGGACTTAGGATGCATACCGAGAGCTCAAGATCCTATTATCCTTTACTGTGACAATAGTGGAGCGGAAGCACAATCTAAGGAGCCAAGATATCACCAGAAGAGCAAGCATATCGAGCGAAAATACTATATTATCCGGGACTTGCAGAAGCGAGGGGAGGTTGCAGTGACTCAGGTGGCGTCTGCAGATAACATGGCGGACCCTTTCACAAAAGCGTTACCGACCAAGGCTTTTGAGAAGCACGTGGATGCCATAGGAGTTAAGACTGTTGTTCACCGCTAGGCCAAGTGGGAGATTGTTGTAGCTCGTGTGTCCTTAGCGTGGAATTTCTATATTAACATTAATAAAGATGGCTTTAGTTATTGCTTTAATTAGAATACTACTCTGGTGTATGATAATACTCATATAATAAAAGGATCCTAGGGAACACAGTAGGCCACTGAGGCGCATGGTGGATCCATGCTTGGGAGACCCAACGGACCAATTCTATGTAGACCTAGAACTAGTTCACAGCTTAGGTGATACCGGTCGCTTCACCGAGAACAAGCTTTTGGCAGGTAGAGGATGTGGTGAAGTCTCAAC
Organism: Chamaelirium japonicum; assembly: GCA_947650365.1. NCBI lineage: Eukaryota > Viridiplantae > Streptophyta > Magnoliopsida > Liliales > Melanthiaceae > Chamaelirium > Chamaelirium japonicum. Next base: position 316,638 of record CANTAL010000093.1, on the reverse strand, counting down.
CACGGGAACATGGGATTCCTATTCACCTGACCAAGCACGATGATCGTGTTGAATAGGAACCAAGACGGTGCACAGTCCAGTGATTCAGACACTGGTGCATAAACCGTCTTACTACTATAGATAATCTGTCCTTAACCCTGAGGGACCATGTACACTGGGTCAACCAGTTGTGTGGTACTTTGATGTGCCAACGTGTGCGGACCTTCCATAGTCCAATACCACGGTACGTTGGGTTACCCGGCTGGCGCTTAAGTGACATATAATCTCTACAGGTTATCCGACATCCAGTGTTAGATGGGTGTATTTTGATGAGTCAATCTATCCACACAGTTAACCCAGGCCTGGTGGTTGTCAGTATGACTGACGACGTTCCGAATGCTAGGCATAGCACCGGAAGGTGTGTGGTGTTATAGATGACAAGTCATCAAACCCTAGTCAGATGATCGATCAGGATCTGACGGTGCTCCCCACCGCCCGAGTTGTATCATGGCACCAGTAATAGGAGGGACTGAGGATTATCCGACTATAGTAGAGAACAGGGTTACGAGGGAGTAACATAAGTTTAGGATCACTAGAGTTCAACTCGCGTCGCACTCTAGGTGGCTACGCGGGTTAATCAGATTAGGGCTGATTAACAAAACTTTCGGTGTGTCACCGGAATAGTTAATCAGGGATCCGGTTGGAGCTAGAGATCCCGAACCCTGAAGGTTCTATCCTATCGTTGCGTATAGGAATTGTTCCTCGACCTGGATGGATACGTTGGATGCGAAGTAGCAAGATGGAGCGCAAGCCCGGAGCCTAAGAACCTAATTCACATGTGTTACGGGCCGTAGGGGTATTTTGGTAAATACTAAAATATGGCTCAGAACATATTGAATATGGATCTTAGAATGAGCGAAATAATTCCAGGAGCTCATAGGCGCTGACGGAACTCGATTCCGAGTAGCGCACCTCACTCAGTCTCTCTTTCAGTTTTCCACTTTTCGTGAAGGGCGTTTTCGTCCAGGCTTCACGATAGACATTGGAAATCCCTAAAAACAGCCCCCCCTCTATCCTAATCTATCTAGGGCCGGCCCTAGCTTCCTTAAAGCTGTGGGGGAAAATCTTCGTGCTGACCCGAAGACTTCGCCGCACCAGTCAATTGAGGTACGAGTTTGAAGATCGTTGTTCGATCTGTTATTTGGAGTTGCCGTTCTCAATACACAAACAGAGAGAGATGCAATCAGAGAGTTGACATGAGAGGTGATCTCGGAGTTCAGCCGAAGCCTATGTCTCCGTGCTATAGGGAGCAACCCGAATTCATTAACACTTTTCTCGAAGTGATCTCGACAGGCCGAGTATCACTGAAGCCTCTTCGATTTCTTCAAAGACAAGAAGAAGATCAAGGAGAGGTGAAGGATGGGAAGCTAGAGAATTTCAGAGCTCTGGTTTCTGAAATCAAATCTCAGAACTGAAATTCCGGATCTATTTACATTCGAAGGGTCTGCTATTTATAGAATTCTCGAAGAGGGATTCCGGGGTAAATGGCGGTTTCTGATCGTTTCTAGAAGTTTCTCCAGACGGGGCTGGTGGGTCCCGCTGCTGTCTTCTGGGGATTCCACAGACAAGGTCGGTGGGTCCCATGGTAGTCTTCGTGCGCCCACCAGGCAAGGCCGGTGGGTCCCGCGGTAGTCTTCGTGGGCCCACCAGGCAGGGCCGGTGGGTCCTGCGGTAGTCTTCGTAGGCCCACCAGGCAGGGCCGGTGGGTCCCGCAGTTGTCTTTGTGGGCCCACCAGGCAGGGCCGGTGGGTTCCGCGGTTGGTAGACTTCTGCCAAAATTTGCACCCACAGTTACCCCCTCCAAGTTAGCCAGAGGCCGGCCTGGCTGGCTTGGATTTGGTGCAAAAAGTAGCAACTTCCTGCTCGTAAGTATAGAAGAGAAAATAAAAACTCGTGAGTAGCGATTTTGATGGATTGATCGATCAATCTTGACTGATCGGTCAAAGTTGACCGATCGGTCGAATTCAACCGGTCGAGTTTGAGGCGATCGGTCAAAAAACACATTTTTTTGACCGATCACGAAGGAATTCGACCGATTGGTTGAACTTGACCGATCGGTCAAGTGTGACCGATCGGTTAAATTCAACCAGTCGAGTTTGATGTGATCGGTCAAAAAACACAGTTTTTTGATCGATCACGTAGAAATTCGACCGATCGGTTGAATTTGATCGATCGGTCGAGTGTGACCGATCGGTTAATTTCAACCGGTCAAGTTTGACGGGATCGGGCAAAAGGCCAAGTTTTTTGCCTGATCCAGTAGAAAATCGACCGTTCGATTGAATTTGACCAATCGATCGAGTGTGACCGATCGGTTAATTGCAACCGATCGAGTTTGACGGGATCGGGCAAAAGGCCAAGTTTTTTGCCCAATCTAGTAGAAAATCGACCTTTCGATTGAATTTGACCGATCGGTCAAGTTTGACCGATCGGTTAAATTCAACCGGTCGAGTTTGACGGGATCGGGCAAAAAGGCCAAGTTTTTTGCCCAATCCTGTAGGAAATCGACCGATCGGTTGAATTTTGATCGATCGGTCAATTTTGACCGATCGGTTAAATTCAACTGGTCGAGTTTGACGGGATCGAGCAAAAGGCCAAGTTGTTTGCCCAATCCAGTAGAAAATCGACCGTTCGATTGAATTTGACCGATCGGTCAAGTTTGACCGATCGGTAAAATGCAACCGGTCGAGTTTGATGGGATCGGGCAAAAAGGCCAAGTTTTTTGCCCAGCCCAGTAGGAAATCGGCCGATCGGTTGAATTTTGACCGATCGGTTAAATTCAACCGGTCGAGTTTGACGGGATCGATCAAAAGGGCAAGGTTTTTGCCCGATCCAGTAGAAAATCGACCGATCGGTTGATCTTGACCGATCGATCAATTTTGACCGATCGGTAAAATTCAACCGGTCGAGGTTGATGGGATCGGGCAAAAGGTCAAGTTTTTTGCCCGATCCTATAAAAAATCGACCGATCGGTTAAGCTTGACCGATCGGTCAAGTTTGACCGATCGGAAAAGATAGATACTGTCGAGTTGATACGGCAGAAGAGCCTGTTTTCTGCATGATCCTTTGGAAAATTACCCGATCGCCTGCCTGTCGATCGGGTAAAGTCTTTGAGCGACGATCGAGTTTGATTTTTTCTGCTTGAATCGATGGTCCATCTGGACCGGTGAGTCTTCTGAACCGGCGGTCCGGTTGGACCGACGGTTCGCTTGGACCGGCGGTTCGACGCTTCGTCTGGTCCCGATGGTTCGCCTGATTTTGCGCTTGCTACGGATTGATGCCATGTGTTCTTTCAAAAACACGAGATTTGATTTGCTGATGACACGTGTCTTCTTGATTTGCGTGCCAGTTTCCCCTGGGTATATTAGTCTCTCCGGGTTTCATTTTTACCTCGCGCTTCTAGAATTTTTCGAAGTCCAAAACTCTTTGCTCTCGTTTTCCCTGTTCTCTGCTTCCGATCTGTTTTGAATGGCATCATCTGGTAGCTCAAAGAAGATGAACATAGTGCCTTCGAAGAGGAAGGGAAAGGAGAGGGCCCCGCAATCACCCGTTCAGAAAGGTCAGGGCAAAGGCAAGGCTGAACTTGGCATTCTCGGCAAGAGGCATCAGGGAGTGGGGTTTGCCTCTGCACCATCAAGGCCAGAGCACATCCCCAAGGCAAATTTCGTACTGGGCCCTCTGATGTCGCTGACGGAGGAACCTGCTTATTAGTATAATGTCGGTGGGAAGCTTACAGATGTGAAGAGGGCAAAGTGGCAGAAGCTTTTGGCCTGCTTCACAAAGGGGAAGACCCGACCGTCACTCCCGGGAGTTCAGTCTGCATTTGGAATTGACAAGCGGAAGATCTTCACAGCGATGGCAAGTAAGGAGCAGGTGATAGGGACAGTAGTCACCGTAGGCCAGTTGAATTGCGGACTGCGCCTTCCACTACCGCCGTTCGCAGCGAGGCTTCTGAACACTTCAGGCCTTTGCCCCGGACAACTTACCGGGAACGCATGGAGGATCATCTATGCTTTCTGCCACGTAGAATCCGACTTCCAAGAGGATCTGAAGGCTTGCTACTCCAACATTCCTGAGGGCGAGGAAGCGCGGATAGAGTTGGGCTATTTCTTCTACCACTATAAGTGGGCTTCAAGGAAGGATAGCCCATTCTTCAACTTGACTGGCGTATCTGCCTTGCGCCCGATCGTCGACACCGTCCCCTCTGACAAGCTCTACACTGATTGGCCGATTTCAGTTTCTGGTGCGTGGACTCCTCTCTCAGTGCCCGAGACCCCCCGGAACGATGTGCACAAAGAAATAAAGATGTACTGCGTGGGAGGTGTCTTCGCCTGGCCTTCGGAGCGGGTTGGCGCGATCGATAATCTGTTCCTGGAGTTGACGTGCGGCACTCGATCATGGAAGCAATTTTCGAACTGCCCGGTCAGGTACAGCAATGCTAATCTCCTCCACCGACTGCAGGCCCGGTATGAAGACAACGAAGTCTTGTACTCCGATTATGAGGAGGATCCTCAATCGGGCAGGATTGTTAGAAGAATCCGGGCCGAGAAGAAGGCCTATGGAGCAAGGCGTCGTCCCACTAAGGAGAAGTTGGTGGTGACCCGTAGGGGTCAGGTGAAGAAGAGGAGGGTCCTCGTTGAGGAGGAGAAGAAGGAAGAAGAATAAGAAGAAGAAGAAGAAGAGAAGGAGAGGGAAGGTGAAGATGATGAAAATGAAGATGGAAATGATGACGACGAAGACGATGATGACGATGACGATGACGACGACGACAAAGGTGACGGTGGGGTGACAAGATTCCTCCCACCCCTACCAGGGGTGATGAAGAGAAAGGGGGTGGTGAGGAAGAAATTCCTCCCACCCCCATTGATGGTGATAAAGGAAAAGGGGGTGGTGAGGAAGAAATTCCTCCCACCCCCACTGGTGGTGATGAAGAGGATTCACAGCCCATCCCCATCGACGAGGCTAAGGCCCGTCGCATGGAGGACGTGATGGATGCCGTGGGTGATGGCCCGAGGGTGCAATTCACGTACCACTTTGAGGAGCTGAAGCGTTCGACTAGAATTCGGATCAAATTCTCGGGGAGTGATGGGGTTGCAAGCAACCCCACACCCCTCGACCAGATACCTCCAAGCCCCCTTCGAATCGAGGGTGCTTCGGCGAGCGGTGCGATAGAGGTTGAACAACCTACTCCCTCTGCTCGATGATCGGCTGCACAGGTGGCCGAGGAGACAACCGCCCTGATGGCCAGGCTTGAGCAACCTGGCGGGCAACAAGTGGAAGGGGAGATCACTCCTCGAGGTGTTCCTTCTATGATTCACATGGAGGGAGGAAGCCGAGTGGATGCTAGAACTCCCCAACCTCCGCCAGAGACAACCCCCCTCAAGGAGAGGTCGACCCCCGGGGGTAAGAGCTCCGAACGGGGAAAGGGCAAAGCCCCTCGAGTTGAAGCCACAGGTACTCTCTTGATAACTTCTCTTCTCGATTACATTATCTTTGATGTTCAAAAATATTCTAACTCTTTGAACTTTTGCCTGGATCACAGATACTCCTGCTGGCAAGGCTCTGCTCAAGGACTTGGGTGAGGTTGATATCAAGCACCCAACGAGTGTAATCCGGAAGCTCTGCAACCTTCCGGATGCTACTCTGGAAGAAGCCTACGACAGGCTTGAAGTAGTGGCAAGTGCATCAGCTTGACTTGATTCTTGAATTGTATCTTCAGATATATTTCTAACACTTCTCGTTTACTTTTAGAACTCAGCGGTCCTGAAGTTCGCTAGTAAGCTCTTCAAGAAGGCCGGAGAGCGGGGAGCCTCGTCTGAGGTCTCTCGCTTGACGGCTGAATTAGCAGCTGCGAACGAGAACAAGGCGAAGCTGAGGGAAGGTTTGACTTCCAAGAAAGAGGCCCTGAAGGCCAAGATCGAGGACCTTCGCAAGGAGAGGCTCGAGAGCAAGAGATGGTTGAATAACTACGAAACTCGGGGTCATGAGCTCGAAGACTTGAAGAAGAGATTCTTCAGAATAGAGACTCTGGCTCACGACCGATCTGTAGAGCTGACGGAATTAAAGAGCCAACTTGATGCCAGGGAAGCTGCTCTTGCTGCTAAGGCTGCCAAAGAAGAAGCTTTAACGAAGGAGCTGGAGCACACACGCGCAGAGTGCGAGAGATTCAGGGAGACGGCAGAGAAGGCAGTGGAGGCACTCAGGGTTCATGCTAGCAACATCCAATCTTCGAAGGCGTCTGCATCGAGCAAGGCTCAGGGTGGATCCGAAGGAGAGAGGTCGCGTGCTCCAAGTGTGGCCAAACCTTGATGTACTCTATCTCCTTCTTTGTTGTTGTACCTGTAAACTCTTCTCATATAGAAGCTCACTTCCTGTACTTAAAAATTTTTTGGTAATAAAGATATCTTTTTGGTGTCAGAAACTGTATGTCTCTTGTGTTGGATATCTTTGAAAGTTGTGTTCTGGATGGTATTGGAATGTTTAAATATATGTAAATACTTGAATGTAAGGGGTCAAGTCGCAACTCGATCACCCAGACTGGTTAAGTAACTTGAAAATTGAAGGTTGTGTTGTAATCACAACTTGAAATCGCTTAACATTTGAATGTGAGGGGTCGAGTCGCAACTCAAACACCTAAACCTGTTAGGCGATATTGAAATTGAGGGTCATTTAACATTTGTAAGTAAGGGGTAGTCATAACACAAGCTCCCAAACCTGTTAAATTGACGTAGTGACTTGAAGGTTGTTTTGTATTACAACCCGAAACCGTTTAACATCTGCCTGTAAGGGGTTGAGTCGCTCCCAAACTTGTTAAACGACCTGGTAATTTGAATGTAGGTAATTTGAAACTGCTTCAGAACTTAAATTTAAAAGCTGGACATTTGAACACTTGAAAGAGATCTTTATTCATCATGAAATTTACATCATGGATAGAACATTTTGAGATTTCTTGCATTCCAAGCCCGTGGTAGTCTATCTCCTTCTGGTGAGATCAGTCGATAAGATCCTTTGCCTCCTACTGATTCAACGATGTAGGGACCTTCCCAGTTGGGAGCTAGTTTCTCACTACTGTGCTCCTTCGTGTTGTAGAAAACTGCTCTGAGGACCAGACTGCCAATTGGGAACTGTCTTTTGTAGACTTTCTGATCGTAGGCTTGCTTGATCTTCTGCTGATATTTGGCAATTCGAATGATTGCTCGATCTCGTAATTCTTCAGAGAAATCCAGATCGTTGGCTCGAAGTTCTTCATTGACCCCTTCTTCGACTGCTCTGGTCTTCAAAGTACTTGATATGTTTTCTGTTGGGAGCACTGCTTCTGACCCATAGGTTAGGCGGAAGGGTGAGAACCCGGTTGATCTTCTCGGAGTTGTTCGATAGCCCCACAGAACTTCTGGTAGGACTTGTTCCCATAATCCTTTCTTGTTATCAAGTTTCTTCTTGAGTATACCCAAAATGGCTCTGTTTGAGGCTTCAGCTTGACCGTTGTACTAAGGGTATCTTGGCGTTGAGTAGAAAAGTTTGATCCCATTGTTGAGACAGAACTCATGAAATTTGTCTGAGTCAAATTGAGCTCCATTGTCAGCAACAAAAACCTGGGGCGTGCCAAATCTTGAGAAGATATTATGTCTGATGAACTTGATGACTTCATCGTCAGTCTCGCGAAAGAGTGGCACTGCTTCGACCCATTTAGTGAAGTAATCTGTGGCCAGCAGCAGATATTTCTTCTTGCTTGGAGTTGGTGGGAAAGGACCTAAGAAGTCCAACCCCCATTGATGAAAAGGCCACGGACGTGTTAGTTAATCGAGCTCATCTACTGGGACATGGATAGCCCGAGCATGTCGTTGGCAGGGTTCGTATCTTTGAACTACTTGGTGAGCAACCCTTGCCATTGTTTGCCAGTAGTAACCTTGTAACTTCGTTTTGGCTTCAAGAGATCTCCCTCCCGAATGATTTCCGCAAGCTCCAGAGTGGATGTCAACCAGGATTGCCTTTGCTTGTTCAAGGCCAATGCATTTGAGCAACATTCCGTTGTGAGATTTGAAATATAGATCTTCACCTTGAAAGTTATAGCATGGAAGCTTTCTTTGTAGTCTTCGGGCTTGATTTGGATCTTCGGGCACCTTGCCATGTTTGAAGAAGTTGAAGATTGGTTGTCTCCAATCATCGAGCTCATTTGTGGTGGTAAGGTTCGAGGCCAATTGTTCTCCACCCCCAGATCTTTCTGTAGTGGTGACGATCTGTTGTTCGGGGGTGATCTTGGGCGCTTCTTGGTAATCGATCTGTATTTGTCTTCCTCCAAGCGAATCTCCAAGAACCGAGGCAGCATTGGCTAAAGCATCTACTTCTCGATTTTCTGTCCTTGGGATTTGAATGAATTCGGTGTTAGTAAAACGTTGTTGAAGACGTCGCACTAGGGCCAAGTAATTCTGTATTCTTTCTTCTCGTGCTATGTACTCCCCATAGATTTGCCTTATGATTATCTGGGAGTCGCTGTAGACGATGATTCAATCCACCTCCAGGGATTTAACCATTTCGAGCCCGGAAATGAGTGCTTCGTATTCGGCTTCGTTGTTGGTGGCATTGAATCCGAGGAGAGTGGCCTTCTGAAGGTGATCAAGTTCGGAGGATACCAAGACTATCCCAGTTCCCGAACCGATCATACTTGAAGCTCCATCAGTATAAAGCTTCCATGGAGTTGGTGTAGTGGCTGGAGCCTCAAGGCTTGGATCGGCTTTTGTAGCCGGATTGAATGGAGGTTCAGCTTCATCTTCAAGGCGCATATCGACATCTTCCTCCCAAGTTATGGGATCTTCAACTGTAAAGTCGGCTAGAAAATCAGCGATGGCTTGTCCCTTGATCGAAGTGCGAGATTCGAACTGGATCCCTAGAGCACTCATCTCGATTACCCACTTGGTCATTCGACCTGCTCGACCCCCTTGTCGATGATATCTTTGAGTGGGTGTTCTGAAATGACTGTGATCTGGTGGGAGACAAAATATGGTTGGAGACGACGCGATGCAGTGAGTAAGGCCAGTATGACCTTCTCAGTTTTCGAGTAGCGAGTCTCATCCGGAAGAAGCGTATGGCTGATGTAATAGACCGGATGTTCGATGCCTTCTCTTCTACTGACTAGGGCTGCACTGATTGCTTGATCAGTGACGGCAACATATAGCCAGAGGTCTTCTTTTGGAAGCGAAGCTGTTAGGATAGGAGCTCGCACCAGATATCGCTTGACTTCTTGAAAGGCTTGTTCGCAAGTTGAACTCCACCCAGATGTATCCGCCTTTCGTAGCTTATCGAAGAGCTGTTTGCACTTGTCGGAGGACTTTGAGATGAATCGATTGAGGGCAGCTAATCTTCCAGTGAGATATTGCACTTCCTTCCGATTGGTAGGTGATGGCCTATCCAGAATAGCTCGAATTTGGTCAGGATTAGCTTCGATGCCCCTTCTGGTCACATGGTGGCCCAGGAACTTACCCGATTGAACTCCAAAAGCGTATTTGGCTGGATTGAGCTTTATGCGGTATTTTCGAAGAACTTGAAAGGTTTCCGCAAGATCAGATAGGTGACTCTCTCGAGTGGAGCTCTTGGTAAGGAGATTGTCAACGTAAACTTCGACGTTGCACCTGATCTGATCTTCGAACATCTTCGTGACTAGCCGTTGATAGGTAGACCCGGCGTTTTTGAGGCCGAAGGGCATTACATTATAGCAGTAGAGGCCTCGGCTAGTCACAAAGCAAGTCTTCTCTCGATCGTCTTGATGCAGTGGAATTTGATTGTACCCAGAGTATCCATCCATGAACGATAGGAGCTCGTGGCCAGCAGTAGCATCTGTGGGTGCAAATTTTGGCAAGAAGTCTGCAAACAGCGGGACCCACCGGCCCTGTCTGGTGGGCCCCCGAAGACAACAGCGGAACCCACCGGCCCTGCCTGGTGGGCCCCCGAGTACCACAGCGGGACCCACCGGCCCTGCCTGGTGGGCCCCCGAAGACAACAGCGGGACCCACCGGCCCTGCCTGGTGAGCCCCCGAGTACCACAGCGGGACCCACCGGCCCTGCCTGGTGGGCCCCCGAAGACAACAGCGGGACCCACCGGCCCTGCCTGGTGGGCCCCCGGAGACTACAGTGGGACCCACCGGCCCTGCCTGGTGGGCCCCTGGAGACAACAGCGGAGCCCACCAGCCTTACCTGGAAGATCCCCAGATATGACAACAGAAAACCGCCATTTACCACCAGAGAATCCTATAAATAGCAGAGCCTTCTGGAGGAGGAGGGATCGAAACTCAGATCCGAAATCCGAAATTCCAGAACCAAAACCAGAGCTCTGATAATAGATCAGTGCCATTAGTTGATATCTATTTCAGAAACCAGTACCCAGAAATTTCTAACTCTTTGATCTTCTTCTTCTTATCCTTGGAGAGGTCAAAGAGATTTCAGTGACACTCGGCCTGTCGAGGTCACTTCAAGTGAAGTGTTAGTGAATTCGGGTTGCTCCCTATAGCACGGAGACGTAGGCTTCGGCTGAACTCCGAGATCACATCTCTTGTGTCAAACTCTCTCTCTGATTGCCTCTATGTTTACATATCGAAAGAGGTAACTTCAACTCCAATTGACTGGTGCTGCGAAAGTCTTCGGGTCGGCACGAAGATTTTCCCCCATAGTTTGGCGCCGTCTGTGGGATTCGAGCAAAAAGTCCAGCTCTCCGCTACTACTCAATCGGTTGAGCATACAACCAATCTTGATAGCCAAACTTCCTCGCCTCCTCGGTTGATCAGACAACTGATCGAACGTCGGCACTCTCGTTGCACCCTTCGCTCTCTGAATGGCGAGGACAAAACACCAGGGTCAACCAGAAGGAAGTAACACTCAACAACAACCTCGTCCCGAGACTCGTTCAATGAGTCAAAGGCTCAACTTCGGACAGCCCCTTGCTGTCCCCGAGATGGGGGTTCATTCAGGGAGTGGGAGATCTGTCAATCGACCGATCGCTCACCCTGCACGACAGTCAATTGGGCAAACAGCCCCCTCTCCTGCTGAAGACCCTCCATCGACCTACCAAATTTCTGCAGTCGACTTTCAACTGCTCCAATTGGCGAAGCAAAATGCCACCCTCACAGCTGAGAGGGATGCTCTGAAGAAAGCAGCTTCCGAGGCTGGGATCGCTCTACCTATTCCCTCTACAATTGAGAGGGTTGATCTTCCTCGACATTCAATTCACTCCGAGCAATGGAGGTCAATGGGCACTGCTGCCCTTGAGAGGATCCGACGCGACCCAACTCCCTCTGCTGCCCCATGGAAGCAGAGTGTTTGGGACCGTCTCAATGACGAATCTTCCCAATCTTCTTCTGGCCGCAACTGCGACAAGAACGCGCCTTCAAAGCTCAACATACTAAGGAAGCACCATATGAAAGGCGCTCCTTCAAAGAGTAGAGTCTCCCCTTCCATTCCACTTCAACGTGGGCTTGGATCGGACCTCCGACATAGACTTCAACCGGCGAATACTTCAATGCCTGAGCAAGACTTTGCGATCTTGCCTCTTGACCCACCTCTAGGTCGAGGACACGGTCGTAGGGACGGGTACTCCTCTGCCGGGCCTCTACATCGAAGCCTCTTCGAGTCAACTTTTCCGAGGGGATGGAGAACTCCTATCCTCCCCAAATTCAACTGCATAAGAGGAGATCCTACTCTCCATATCCTCGCATTCAAGCAAGCTCTAACGCCACACGAAGAAGAAAACAATGTGCTCTGCCGCACTTTCGCAGGAAGTCTCGATGAATCATCGCTCGACTGGTATCACAATCTCCGAGCTGGGTCCATAACCCAGTTCGATGTTTTGGCTAAACTCTTTGTGCAGCATTATCAGCTCAATCTGAAGCCCGAGAAGAAGCTCGACTCTCTCTATCGGTTAAGGATGGGTGCTGATGAGACTCTCCGAAGTTTCACTAGGAGGTTTCGCAACGAGCATGCTGCCCTCTCTGGAAGACATCTGGATGATGAAGCCATCATGTTGGCTTTCCAGAACGCTCTCCGCTTTGATCTACACATCTACAACGACTTTATCCGCAATCCTCCTCCTTCTCTGGGGGCTATGTTCGATCGAATCCAGAGAGAGATCGAGGTCGAAGATGACCAAGTCGCTCGGAAAGGGCGAGAAACAAAACGAAGACCTGCGGAGAGAGAAGCTCCCAAGTATGCTGCCAAGGCCCACAATGCTGAGGCAGCAGCCCCTCCAGCCAACAAACGATCAAAGAATGACGAGCGTCGATCTCCAACGAAGACCACTTTCACCGAGTGGAATATGCCCGTCGAACAGATACTCGACCGCATTCAACACGAGGAGTTCCTTCGAAGGCCCAATCCACTTCAGCCAAACACTAAGTTCACGGCTGATAAAACTGTTTATTGTGATTTCCATCGAAGCCACGGCCATTCCACCGATCGGTGCTATCGGCTAAAGTTTCATCTCGAAGACTTGCTGAGAGAAGGCCATCTCCATGAATTTACCAGAGAAGGACAAGATCAACGTCGATCCTCTGCAAAGGGGAAGGAGGCTTGCTGGATCCATCAGATCTCTTCCAACCCATCACCTCTCACCGTGAATGCCAATGTCTTCGGCATTCATGGATCATTGCACAATCAATCAGTGACCGGGAAGGAAGTTGATCGGCAGATTCGGCGCATCTTCCATGTTCGATCTACTGCAAACAAAGAAGAAACCTGGATCAAGAAGCCCATCGAAGGTCTTGCTTGGCCGTCCATCGTCTTCAACGACACCGATCTTCAAGGAGTTCATACTCCCCATCGAGACCCTCTGGTCTTGAAACTCATCATCGACGGAAGCACCGTCAATCGGATCCTCATCGACACCGGGAGCTCCATCGATATTATGTTCTCAGACTGCTTCAAACGTTTGGGACATAAGTATCAAAGCCTCGATATCATCCCGACCGTGATCACTGGCTTCAAAGGCGAACAAAGCATCACGGTGGGTGAATCGAGATTCACTCTCGACCTCAGCCGAGAGACTCGAGTCTCGGTCAAGTTCGCAATTGTCGAAGGAGTATCCAGTTACAATGCTATCCTTGGGCGACCATTCCTCCATCAGATCAATGCCATCTCCTCTTCTTATCATCAACTACTCAAATTTGCAACTGGTGAAGGCATCGTCTGCATCCGAGGTGATCAGCAAGCTGGAAGGTCTTGTGAGGCTGCTGCCGCTAAGACAGATCAAAAGATCAACATTGCTCCTCCAAAGCGGCCACGAGATGAAGCTGGTCCCTCTTCTAAATAGCAATCAAAGGAGATTCCGCTGACGGAACCTCCACCAATCGAATGGGAAGCGTCACCTTCAATTGAAGAAATCATCCCAATCAACATCGGCAGCGGAGACCTCCCTCGACAAACTTTCATTAGTACCGGTCTTAGCGACGCAGAAGCGCAAGACATGGTAACCTTCCTCAAGTCCAATATCGACGTCTTCGCTTGGAGTTTCGAAGACATGCCTGGGATCAATCCAGATGATGCTTGTCACCGACTTGCTATCAAAGAAGAAGCGAAGCCTGTCAAGCAGAAGCCACGCACCATCCGACTAGAGCTACAAATTGCTGTTCAAGAAAAAATCACCAAGCTACTCGCAGCAGGCTTCATCCGTGAAGTAGAGTATCCTACTTGGATCTCTAATATTGTTGCTGTTCCTAAGAAGAATGGGAAGGTCAGAGTCTGTATCGACTTCACCAATCTCAATAAGGCTTGCCCCAAAGACCCTTTCCCCATGCCAAGGATTGATAGACTCGTCGATGCCACTGCTGGCCACGAGTTATTGTCTTTCATGGATGGGTACTCTGGATATAATCAAATTCCTCTTCACGCAGATGATCAAGAGAAGACATGTTTTGTTACTAGCCGAGGTCTCTACTGCTACAATGTCATGCCATTCGGCCTCAAGAATGCTGGTTCCACCTATCAAAGGTTAGTCACAAAGATGTTCGAAGATCAGATCGGTCGCAACGTCGAAGTCTATGTCGATGATCTCCTCACCAAGAGCTCCGTGCGAAGCAAGCATCTTTCTGATCTGGCGGAAACCTTTCAAGTTCTTTGAAAATATCGTATGAAGCTCAATCCAGTCAAGTGCGCTTTCGGAGTTCAATCTGGCAAATTCCTGGGTCATCTTGTGACCAGGAGAGGTATTGAAGCCAATCCCGATCAAATTCGAGCTATCCTCGACATGCCATCACCTACTAATCGAAAGGAAGTGCAGCGCCTCACTGGAAGACTTGCTGCCCTCAATCGGTTCATCTCAAAGTCTTCCGACAAGTGTAAGCCTCTCTTCGACAAACTACGAAAGGCAGACACCTCCAGCTGGAGTCCGATCTGTGAAGAAGCATTTCAAAGCATCAAGAAATATCTGGTGCAAACTCCAATCTTGATGGCTCCACTTCCAAAAGAAGACTTGTGGCTTTATCTCGCCGTGACCGATCAAGCAATCAGCGCGGTCCTAGTCAGTAGAAGAGAAGGCGTCGAGCATCCAGTCTACTACATCAGCCATACTCTCCTTCCAGCTGAAACTCGTTACTCAAAAACTGAGAAGGTCATCCTGGCGTTGCTCACTGCATCACGTCGTCTTCAACCTTACTTCGTCTCCCACCAGATCACTGTCATTTCAGAACACCCACTCAAAGATATCGTTGACAAAGCTGGTAGAGCTGATCGAATGACCAAGTGGGTGATATAAATGAGTGCTCTGGGGATTCATTTCGAATCTCGCACTTCTATCAAAGGTCAAGCTGTTGCTGATTTTCTAGCAGACTTTCCAGTTGAAGACCCCATCACTTGGGAAGTAGATGTCGACATGCGCTTAGAAGATGAGGATAATACTCCGATCAACCTTGCAACAAAAATTAATCCAAGTCTCGAAGCTACTGCTGCAACTCCTCCATGGAAGCTTTATACTGATGGAGCTTCAAGTTTGATCGGTTCGGGAACTGGGATAGTCTTAATATCCCCCGAACTTGATCATTTACAGAAGGCCACTCTCCTAGGGTTCAACGCCACCAATAACGAAGCTGAATACGAAGCACTCATTTCGGGACTTGAAATGGCAAAATCCCTGGGGGTAGATCGAATCATCGTCTACAGCGACTCCCAGTTGATCATAAGGCAAATCAAGGGAGAGTATACAGCTTGTGAAGAAAGAATGCAACTCTATTTAGCCTTAGTACGACATCTTCAACAACGCTTCACAAATACTGAATTCGTTCAAATTCCAAGGGCAGAGAACCGAGAAGCAGATGCCTTAGCCAATGCTGCCTCAGTTCTTGGAGACTCACTCGGGGGAAGGCAAATACAGATCGATTATCAAGAAGTGCCCAAGACCATCCCCGATCAACAGATCCTTGCTACTACAAAAGGATCTGGGGGTGGAGATCAACTGACATCGATCCTCACTACTACGAGTGAGCTTGAAGACTAGAGACGATCAATTTCCGACTTCTTCAAGCATGGCAAAATGCCGGAAGATCCAAATCGATCCCGAAGGCTTCTAAGGAAGCTCCCATGCTATATTCTGCAAGGAGAAGATTTATATTTCAAATCCCACAATGGGATATTGCTCAAGTGCCTTGGTCCCGAGCAAGCACAGGCAATCCTGATTGATATCCACTCTGGAGCTTGTGGGAATCATTCAGGAGGGAGGTCTCTTGAAGCCAAGACAAAACTACAAGGTTATTACTGGCCTACAATGGCAAAAGATGCTCGACAAGTTGTTCAAAGATGCGAGCCATGCCAACGACACGCTCGAGCTATCCATCTCCCTGCAGATAAGCTTCACCAACTATCAAGCCCCTGGCCTTTCCATCAATGGGGGTTAGATTTCTTGGGTCCTTTCCCTCCAACTCCGAGCAAGAAGAAGTATTTACTGCTGGCCACTGATTACTTTACCAAATGGGTTGAAGCTGTGCCCCTCTTCCGAGAGACTGACGACGAAGTGATCAAATTCATTCGGCACAACATCTTCTCAAGGTTCGGTACACCTCAAGTTCTTGTTGCTGACAATGGAGCTCAATTTGATTCCGACAAATTCCGAGAGTTCTGTCTGAACAACGGTATCAAGCTATTCTATTCAACTCCAAGATATCCTCAATGCAATGGTCAAGCTGAAGCCTCAAATAGAGCTATTCTTGGTATACTCAAGAAGAAACTCAACGACAAGAAAGGATTGTGGGAACAGGTCCTACCTGAAGTTCTTTAGGGGTATCGCACAACTCCGAGAAGATCAACAGGGTTCTCACCCTTTCGTCTAACATATGGATCGGAAGCAGTACTCCCAACAGAAAATATATCAAGTACTCTGAAGACCAGGGCAGTTGAAGAAGGAATCAACGAAGAGCTTCGGATCAATGATCTAGACTTCTCTGAAGAACTACGAGACCAAGCCTCCCTTCGTATGGCCAAGTATCAGCAGAAGATCAAACGAGCCTACGACGAGAAAGTCTACAAAAGACAGTTCCCAGTGGGTAGTCTAGTTCTCAGAGCAGTTTTCTACAACACCAAAGAACACAGTAGTGGGAAGCTTGCTCCTAACTGGGAAGGTCCATATATCGTTGAATCAATAGGAGGCAAAGGTTCTTACAGACTGATCTCACCAGAAGGAGATAGATTGCCTCGAGCTTGGAATTCTAGACACCTCAAGTTGTTCTACCCATGATGTAAACTATGTGATGAATAAAGATCTCTTTCAAGTGTTCAAATGTGCAAGTGTTCAGCTCTTCAATTCAAGTTCTGAAGCAGCTTCAAATTATCTACATTCAAGTTGCCGAGTCTTTTAACAAGTTTGGGTGTTGAGTTGCGACTCAACCCCCTACTAAATGTTAAACTGACCTTCAAATTTCAAATATTCAATTTCAATCAATTTCAATATCGTCTAACAGGTTTGGGTGCTTGAGTTGCGACTCAACCCCTCACATTCAAATGTTACACGAATTCAAGTTCAATTTTCAAGTTACAACAAGTTTGGGTAATCGAATTGCGATTCGACCCCTTACATTTCAAAGATTGTATCTATTTTAATGCCATCCAGAACACAGCATTCAAAGAGTTCAAACACAAGACATTCAACTCAAGAGACATTCAATTTTCAAATATCAAAAAGATATCTTCTATTATCAAAAATTTGTCAAGTACAATGTCAAGCTGCTACATATCAAAAGTTTACAAAAGTAAACAGCTAAGAAAAAGGCGAAAACACATCAGGGCTTGGCTACGCTTGGAGCGCACGACTTCTCCCCTTCAGATTCGCCACGAGCCTTGCTCGCAACCGAAGCTTTAGAAGATCGGACACTGCTGACATGTGCCCTGAGTGCCTCTGCCGCTTTCTCAGCTGTCTCCTTATAAATCTTGCATTCAGACAGCGCATGCTCCAACGCCTTCTTGGAATTCTCCTCTTCGGCAGTAAAAGCAGCGTGTTGAGCAGCAAGTTGTTCTTTAAGCTCCTTGATCTCGTTGGCACGACCACAGGACACGTCCTCAACCTTGACGATCCGATTCTTCAAGGATTCGAGTTCGTGACTCTGCGCCTCGCAACGGTCCTGTAGCCCCTTGATCTCCAGCTTCCCCTTGCGAAGATCCTCGATCTTGGCCTTGAGAAAGGTTTTCTTCGAAGACAGGAGCTCCCTCAGCCTCTCTCTCTCCTCGCTCACAGTCTTCAATTCGGCTGTCAAACGGGATACCTCAGATGCGGCCTCCCGTTCTCCCGCCCTCCTGGAGAGTTTGCTCGCGATTCTCAAAACTGCTGAGCTCTGCAGATGGACAAAGAGTTAGAATTATTCTGAAGATACTATTCAAATACTTGATCAAGCAAATGCACATACCACTACTTCAAGCCTATCGAAGGCTTCGTCAAAAGGAGCATCCGGAAGGTTGCAAAGCTTCCGAATCACACCAGTGGGGTGGTTGATATCAACATCACCCAAGCTCTTCATCTTTGGAGTCGAGCCAGCAGGCGTACCTGCAATCGACACAAGAATTCAAAGGGTTAGAATATTTTCGAGCTTCAACGGCAAGGCAATCAAAGCAAGTTAGTGCAGATACCTGAAGCCTCGACCTGAGGAGCCTTTCCCTTCCCACGGTCGGAGCTCTTACCCCTGGGGGTCGATTTCTCCTTGATGGGGGTTGGCTCTGGCAAGGGTTGGGGGGTAGCCTCACCCACCCGGCTTCCTCTCTCCAAATGAGTAGGAGAGGGAACATCCCGAGGAGGTGAAGCACCCCCTTCATCTTCTCGCCTGCTCGAATAATCGAGCCCTGCCACCATGGCAGCTACCTCCTCAGCCAGAGATCGTGAGGGGGGTGGGGGTTGTTCAACCTCCACACCCCCACTTATAGTTGCCCCTTCGAGACGGGGAACCTCGGGAGGTACCTGATCGAGGGGTGTAGGGTTGCTTCCAACCCCCCCACTCCCCGATATCTTGATCTTGAAGCGTAGCGGGTTCTTTTTCAGCTCCCCGAAATCGTAGGTAGGAATCACCTTAGGGCCATCGCCCGTTGCGTCCATTACCCCCTCCATCTTACGAGCCTTTGCCTCGTCTATGAGGATCAGCTGCGAATCCTCATTGGCACCACCAGTGGGGGTGGAAGGAATTTCTTCCTCGCCACCCCCATGTTCTTGACCACCATCAGTGGGGGTGGGAGGAATCTCTTCCTCACCACCCCCATCCTCATCATCATCGTCTTCTCTATCTTCTTCCCCATCGCTGCTTGTGCCCTCGCCTTCCTCATCTCCACCTTCCTCCTCCCTCTCTACCTCCTCTTCTTCATCTCCCTCCTCCTTTTTCTTCTCATCCTCCTCCTGTTTGATGGGGATTTTTCTCTTCTTCTTCGCCGGGCCCCTCTGAAGCACCAATTTCTCCTCTGTGGGAAGTGCGCGCCTGGCTCCATAAGCCTTCTTCTCGAATCAAAGCCTTCTAATAATTTTTCCAGACTGAGGGTCCTCCTCGTAATCAGAGTAGATAACCTCGTTATCTTCGTAGCGAAGCTTCGATCGGTGGAGGAGGTTGGCTTTGCCATATCGGACTGGGCAATTCGAGAATTGCTTCCACGATCTAGTCCCGCATGTCAACTCCAAGAAGAGGTTGTCAAGGGCCCCTACTCGCTCTGGAGGCCAAGAGAGAGCTCCTCCTGTGCAGTACAGTCAATCTCTTCATGCACCTTGTATCGAGGAACCTCCGGAACGGACGTTGGAGTCCAGGCACCAGACACTGACAGCGGCCAGTCGGTATAGAGTTTGTCGGAGCCAATGGTGTCAGCAATCGGGCGGAGGGCAGTGACACCTGTCAAGTAGTAGAACGGGCTATCCTTCCTCCAAGCCCATCGATAATGGTAAAAGAAATACCCCAGCTCGATTCGGGCTTCTTCACCTTCAGGGAGGCTGGAGTAGCATTCCCTAAGCTCCTTCTGAAAGTCCGACTCCACGTGACAGAAAGCGTAGATGATCCTCCAGGAGTTCCCGGTAACCTGCCCTGGACAGAGACCGGAGGTGTTCAATAACCTCGCGGCGAAAGGCGGCAGCGGGAGGCGCAGTCCACAGTTGAGCTGGCCGATCGTGACTATGGTTCCCATCACTTGCTCTTTGCTCGCCCACGAGACAAAGATCGTCCGCCTATCAACGCCAAAAGCAGTTAGAACTCCAGGGAGCGCTGGTCGAGCCTTTCCCTCTGTGAAGCATGCCAGCAACTCCTGCAGCTTCGCCCTCTTCACATCTATCAGTTTACTGCCTAAATTGTACCCAAACTCCATCTCCGCCTCCAAAGGTAGCTGCGGGCAGAGGACAAACTTTGCCTTGGGGATCTGCTCTGGCCTTGAAGGTGCAGAAGCGAATCCCACTCCTTGGTGCCTCTTGCCCAGTTGGCCAAGCTCGATTAATTCGGCCCTGCCTTTGCCTCGGCCCTTCGGAACAGAAGAGACCTCGATAACTTCCTTGCCCTTCCTCTTGGAAGGAACACTCTTCTTCGAATTGCCCGAAGACGCCATTTGACCGATCGAAAGGAGACGAAGAACAAGAGAGAGGAAGCAAAGAGTCTGGACTTCGAAAAATTCTGAAAACGTGAGGCGAAAATGACAGCAAGAAAGACTTATATATCCAGGGTAAAACGGTACGCAAATCGAGAAGACACGTGTCTTCACTATATCAAATCGCGTGTTTTTGCAGGTACACGTGGCATCCATCCATAGCAAGCGCAAAATCAGGCGAACCGTCGGACCAAACGAAGCGTCAGACCTACCGGTCCGCGTAAACCAACGGTCCAAACAAACCACCGGTTTGAGTGAACCGGACCGCCGGTTCAAAACCATATTCCGGCCAACCAAGGATTCAAATCAGAAAAAATCAAACTCCATCGATATTCAAGACTGCCAAAGATCAAAGAAGAAGCATAAGCTATACCACTTCCTCAAAAGTACAGGTTCAAGACTTTAACCTTGACCGGCTGATTTTAGCCGTTCGGTCAAATTTGACCGTTCGGTCAAAATCAACCGATCGGTCGATTTTCTACTAGATCTGGCAAAAAACCGAGGTTTTTTGCCGATCACCCAAACCTTGACCGGCTGATTTTAGCCGTTCGGTCAAATTTGACCGTTCGGTCAAAATCAACCGGTCGGTCGATTTTCTACTAGATCTGGCAAAAAAAAAAAAAACTGAGGTTTTTTGCCGATCTCTCAAACCTTGACCGGCTGATTTTAGCCGTTCGGTCAAATTTGACCGTTCGGTCAAAATCAACCGATGGGTCGATTTTCTACTAGATCTGGCAAAAAACTGAGGTTTTTCGCCGATCACCCAAACCTTGACCGGCTGATTTTAGCCGTTCGGTCAAATTTGACCGTTCGGTCAAAATCAACCGATCGGTCGATTTTCTACTAGATCTGGCAAAAAACCGAGGGTTTTTGCCGATCACCCAAACCTTGACCGGCTGATTTTAGCCGTTCGGTCAAATTTGACCGTTCGGTCAAAATCAACCGATCGGTCGATTTTCTACTAGATCTGGCAAAAAACTGAGGTTTTTTACCGATCACCCAAACCTTGACCGGCTGATTTTAGCCGTTCGGTCAAATTTGACCGTTCGGTCAAAATCAACCGATCGGTCGATTTTCTACTAGATCTGGTAAAAAACTGAGGTTTTTTGCCGATCACCCAAACCTTGATCGACTGATTTTAGCCATTCGGTCAAATTTGACCGAACGGTCAAAATCAACCGATCGGGCAATTTTCCACTGGATCGGTCAAAAAACCATGTTTTTTGATCGATCGCCCAATCCTTGACCGGTTGAAATCGACCGTTCGGTCAAAATTAACCGATCGGTCAAAATTGACCGAACGGTCAAATTTGACCGAACGGTCAAATTTGATCGAACGGTCAAAATTGACCGATCAGTCTATTTTAACGCTAACACTCGACAAAGCTCCTCTGTGTGTGTGACAGGGGGTCGATAGCTTTACACCACGAATCCAAGCCAGCCAGATGATCTCTAGCTAACTTGGAGGGGGTAACTGTGGGTGCAAATTTTGGCAAGAAGTCTGCAAACAGCGGGACCCACCGGCCTTGTCTGGTGGGCCCCCGAAAACAACAGCGGGACCCACCGGCCCTGCCTGGTGGGCCCCCGAGTACCACAGCGGGACCCACCGGCCCTGCCTGGTGGGCCCCCGAAGACAACAGCGGGACCCACCGGCCCTGCCTGGTAAGCCCCCGAGTACCACAGCGGGACCCACCGGCCCTGCCTGGTGGGCCCCCGAAGACAACAGCGGGACCCACCGGCCCTGCCTGGTGGGCCCCCGGAGACTACAGTGGGACCCACCGGCCCTGCCTGGTGGGCCCCTGGAGACAACAGCGGAGCCCACCAGCCTTACCTGGAAGATCCCCAGATATGACAGCAAAAAACCGCCATTTACCACCAGAGAATCCTATAAATAGCAGAGCCTTCAGGAGGAGGAGGGATCGAAACTCAGATCCGAAATTTGAAATTCCAGAACCAAAATCAGAGCTCTGATAATAGATCAATGCCATCAGTTGATATCTAATTCAGAAACCAGTACCCAGAAATTTCTAACTCTTTGATCTTCTTCTTCTTATCCTTGGAGAGGTCAAAGAGATTTCAGTGACACTCGGCCTGTCGAGGTCACTTCAAGTGAAGTGTTAGTGAATTCGGGTTGCTCCCTATAGCACGGAAACGTAGGCTTCGGCTGAACTCCGAGATCACATCTCTTGTGTCAAACTCTCTCTCTGATTGCCTCTCTGTTTACATATCGAAAGAGGTAACTTCAACTCCAATTGACTGGTGCTGCGAAAGTCTTCGGGTCGGCACGAAGATTTTCCCCCACAGCATCGACGAGCCTATCTATTCTTGGCATGGGGAATGGATCTTTGGGACAAGCCTTGTTGAGGTTGGTGAAGTCGATGCAAACTCTGACCATCCCGTTCTTCTTTGGGACCGCAACTATATTGGAGGTCCAAGTAGGGTACTCTACTTCATGGATGAAGCCCGCTGCGAGTAGCTTACTGATCTCTTCTTGAACTGCAACTTATAGTTCTGGTCGGATTGTACGTGGCTTTTGCTTGACAGGCTTCACTCCCTCTTTGATCGCGAGTCGGTGACAAGTATCATCTGGATTGATCCCAGGCATATCTTCAAAGCACCAGGCGAAGACGTCGATGTTGGACTGAAGGAAGGATTCCATGTCTCACGCTTCTGCGTCGCTGAGACCGGTACCGATGAATGTTTATTGAGGGAGATCTCCACTGTCGATATTGATTGGAACGATTTCTTCTATTGAAGGTGAGGCCTCCCACTCAATTGGTGGGGGCTCGGTCAACGGAATCTCCTTTGATTTCTATGTTGAAGAGGGACCAGCTTCGTCTCTGGGTCGCTTTGGGGGAGCGATGTTTATCTTGCGATCCGTTTTTGCAGCAGCCGCTTCGCAGGATCGCCCGGCTTGTTGATCTCCCCGAATGCAGATGATACCTTCTCCCGTTGCAAATTTGAGAAGTTGGTGATAGGAAGAGGATATGGCATTGATCTGATGTAGAAATGGGCGGCCCAGGATGACGTTGTAGTTGGACGTTCCTTCGATAATTGCAAACCTTACCGAGACTCGAGTCTCCCGGCTAAGGTCAAGGGTGAATCTCGGTTCGCCCATTGTGATGCTTTGTTCGCCGTTGAAGCCCGTGATCACCGTTAGAACGACGTCAAGGCTCGAATATTTATGACCCAGACGCTTGAAGCTGTCTGAGAACATTATGTCGATGGAGCTCCCGGTGTCGATGAGGATGCGATTGACAGTGCTTCCGTCGATAAGGAGTTTCAAGACCAGGGGGTCTCGATGGGGAGTATGAACTCCTTGGAGATCGGTATCATTGAAAATGATGGAGGGCCAAGCCAAACCCTTGACGGGCTTCTCGATCCTGGTATCTTCTTTATTCGCCGCAGAGTGAACGTGGAAGATGCGTCGAACTT
The DNA here is from genome assembly GCA_947650365.1 of Chamaelirium japonicum. Taxonomy (NCBI): domain Eukaryota; kingdom Viridiplantae; phylum Streptophyta; class Magnoliopsida; order Liliales; family Melanthiaceae; genus Chamaelirium; species Chamaelirium japonicum. The sequence goes on along the minus strand of CANTAL010000093.1, from coordinate 293,109 downwards.
GTCGATCTACTTCCTTCCCGGTCAGCGCTTGATTGTGGAATGTCCCGTAAATGCCTAAGACATTGGCATTCACAGTGATAGGCGATCGGTTGGAAGAGATTTGATGGACCCAGCAAGCCTCTTTCCCCTTGTCGGAGGTTCGGTATTGATCTTGTCCGCCTTTGACGAACTCTTGAAGATGGCCTTCGTGCAGCAGGTCATCGAAATGATACCTCAGTCGATAGCACCGATCGGTGGAATGGCCGTGACTTCGGTGGAAGTCGCAATAGACTATTTTGTCAGCCGTGACTTTAGTGTCAGGCTGAAGAGGATTGGGCCTTCGAAGGAATTCCTCGTGTTGAATGTGGTCGAGGATCTGCTCGATCGGTAAATTCCACTCTGTGAAAGTGGTCTTCTTTAATGGAGATCGATGTCCATCGTTTCTTGATCGCTTGTTCGCAGGGGAAACTGTTACTTCTGTGTTGTGAGCTTTGGCAGCGTACTTCGGAGCTTCTCTCTCCGTAGGCCTTCGCTTCGACTCTCGCCTCTTTCAGGCGACTTGATCATCCTCAACCTCAATCTCCCTTTGGATTCGATCAAACATCGAACCCAGGGAAGGAGGGGGATTGCGGATGAAGTCGTTGAAGATATGGAGGTCAAAGCGGAGAGCATTCTGGAAGGCTAACATGATAGCCTCGTCATCCAAATGCCTTCCTGAGAGGGCGGCGTGCTCATTGCGAAATCTCCTTGTGAAGCTGTGGAGACTCTGGTCAGCACCCATCCTCAGCCGGTAGAGGGAGTCCAGTTTCTTCTCCGGTTTCAAGTTCAGCTGATAGTGCTGCACGAAGTGATTGACCAAGACACTAAACTAGGTGATGGATCTAGCTCGGAGATTATGGTACCAATCGAGGGATGGCTCGTCGAGACTCCCCGCGAAGGTGCGGCAGAGCACGTTGTTTTCTTCCTCGTGCAGCGTTAGAGCTTGTTTGAAGGCAAGAATATAGAGAGTTGGATCTCCCTTGAGGAAGTTGAATTTGGGGAGAGTGGGCGTTCTCCATCCTTTTGGAAATACAGATTTGAACATACTTCGATGTAGTGGCCCAGCAGAGGAGTATCCGTCTCTACGACTATGCCCCCGACCTGGATGCGGGTCAAGAGGCAAAATCGCAAGGTCTTGTTCAGGCCTTTGAGTATTTGAAGGTTGGAGTCGTTGACGAAGGTCTGATCCGAGTCCACGTTGAAGCGGAATGGATGGAGAAATTCTACTCTTTGAGGGAGCCCCTTTCATCTGGTGTCTTCTTGATATGTCGGGCTTTGAAGGCGCCCTCCTGTCGCAGTTGCGACCGGAAGAGGATTGGGAGGACTCATCGTCGATGCGATCCCAAACACTCTGCTTTCATGGGGCAGCAGAGGGAGTTGGGTCGCGATGAATCCTCTCAGGGGCATCAGTGCCCATTGACCTTCATTGCTCGGAGTGGATCGATTGTCGTGGCAGATCGGCCCTCTCGTTGGTTGAAGGAATAGGGAGAGCGATTCCGGCTTCAGAGGCTGCCTTCTTGAGAGCATCCCTCTCAGCAGTGAGGGTGGCATTTTGTTTTGCCAACTGAAGTAGTTGAAAGTCGATTGCAAAAATTTGATAGGTGGATGGAGGGTCTTCAGCAGCAGCAGGGGTTGTATGCCCTATTGATTGATGGGGAGGAGGGGTGATCGGTCGATCGACTGATCTCCCACTTCCTGAGTGAACCCCCATATCGGGGATAGCAAGGGGCTGTCCGAAATTGAGCCTTTGACTCATTGAACGAGTCTCAGGACGAGGTTGACGAGCGCTACTTCCTTCTGGTTGACCCTGATGCTTCGTCCTCACCATTTAGAGAGCGAAGGGTGCAACGAAAATGCCGACGTCCTAACGGTTGTCTGCTCAACCGAAGGGGCTAGGAAGTTTGATCGGTTGTCTGCTCAACCGATCTGAAACTTATTGTAGGGTGAATTTGGCTTCTTGTTCGATCCTACAGAAGGTGCCAAACTGTGGGGGAAAATCTTCGTGCCGACCCGAAGACTTCGTTGCACCAGTCAATTGAGGTCCGAGTTTGAAGATCCTTGTTCAATCTGTTATTTGGAGTTGCCATTCTCAATACACAAACAGAGAGAGATGCAATCAGAGAGTTGACATGAGAGGTGATCTCGGAGTTCAGTCGAAGCCTACGTCTTCGTGCTATAGGAAGCAACCCGAATTCACTAACACTTTTCTCGAAGTGATCTCAACAGGCCGAGTATCACTGAAGCCTCTTCGATTTCTTCAAAGACAAGAAGAAGATCAAGGAGAGGTGAAGGATGGGAAGCTAGAGAATTCCAGAGCTCTGGTTTCTGAAATCAAATCTCAGAACTGAAATTCCCGATCTATTTACATTCGAAGGGTCTGCTATTTATAGAATTCTCGAAGAGGGATTCCGGGGTAAATGGCAGTTTCTGGTCGTTTCTGGAAGTTTCTCCAGACAGGGCTGGTGGGTCCCGCTGCTGTCTTCTGGGGATTCCACAGGCAAGGCCGGTGGGTCCCATGGTAGTCTTCGTGTGCCCACCAGGCATGGCCGGTGGGTCCCACGGTAGTTAATTCATTCGTACGAGCTGTTTGGGGATATTTTTCGCTGGTTCGTGCGGTCTCCCTGCAAGACAAAGAAAAACGTAAGAACGGCCGGCTCCCTTTGGTGCGCAGGCCCTCCAACGCTCAAGTCAGTCTCAGGTGATCAATAGAGTGCTGTAGTAGTTTCAAGTGGTAGGGATGAGGTTTTCGAACCTGTACTTTGGAGCCTGGGGGTATACTTTTATAACCTTCTACGGCCTATCGGAGCGTAACACATGGCAGCTTTTTCCGGCACCTTCCAGACCCCACGTGCCGGCCCATATGGGCCTCTGACAGGCTCTTGTCACATGGGCCTCTGACAGCCTTTGTCGCTTAGCTTGCCAGGCGGTGGAGAGACGGAAAGTACCTGTCTTGTCTCGGCCAGATGGCGTCTCTGGAAAGTTCAAGTCTGGGAGGTTCCAGACCAGCTTTGGCGGGCTTTTGTGGACTACAATCGCCCACGTAGCTCAAGAGGGGTGTCGACACCTGGCGATCTTTGTGCTGCTTCACTGTGGGCGACCTTAAGGAAGAAGCAAGGCGAGCTTATCCCTCATTGCTCCACCTTCCCCTCCATATTTGTCAAGAGTCGGGCATTACAAGGCGACCTCTCCAACAAACGGGGGGGCCTTCGGCGAGCTTATGTGTGGGTGCAAATTTTGGCATAAATCTACCACGGGACCCACCAGCCCTGCCTGGTGGGCCCACGAAGACTACAGCGGGACCCACCGGCCCTGCCTGGTGGGCCCACGAGGACTACAGCGGGACCCACCGGCCCTGCCTGGTGGGCCCACGAGGACTACAGCGGGACCCACCGGCCCTGCCTGGTGGACCCACGAAGACTACAACGGGACCCACCAGCCCTGCCTGGTGGACCCCCGAAGACAACCGCAGGGCCCACAACTTTACCTGGAGAATCCCCAGATACTACAGCGGAAACCGCCATTCGCCACCCGGAGTGCCTATAAATAGCAGAGCCTTCGAATGTAAAAAGGATCGAGATCCAAATCTACAAATCTGATTTTCACTCTGAGATCTGACTTTCAGAACCAGAGCTCTGGGATTTCACACTTCCGATCTGCCATCTCCCTTTGATCTTCTTTTAGAAAGATCAGTATTTACAGTGATACTCGGCCTGTCGAGATCACTTCAATATAAGTGTTAGTGAATTCGGGTTGCACCCTATAGCACGGAGACGTAGGCTTCGGCTGAACTCCGAGATCACTTCTCGTGTCAAACTCTCTCTGATTGCATCTCTCTGTTTACAAATCAAAAGCTTCAACTTCGATCAACAGTCGATCAACAGATCGACCAACGATCTTCGACGTCAACACGAACATTCAACTGACTGGTGCTGCGAGAGTCTTCGGGTCGGCACGAAGATTTTCCCCCACAGTTTGGCGCCGTCTGTGGGATCCGAGCGAGAAGCCGTGTCCTCTCTACTTCGACTACCAGATCAATAGCCAAACTTCCTCGCCCCCTCGGTTGATCAGACAACTGATCGGACATCGGCAATCTCGTTGTACCTTTCGCATTCTGAATGGCGAGAACCAAACATCAGGGTCAACCAGAAGGAAGTAATACTCAACATCAACCTCGTCCTGAGACTCGTTCAATGAGTCAAAGGCTCAACTTCGGGCAGCCCCTTGCTGTCCCCGAGATGGGGATTCACTCAGGAAGCGGAAGATCAGTCGATCGACCGATCGCCCCTCATCCCCATCAATCAATTGGGCAGACTGTCCCTGCTCCTGCTGAAGATCCTCCATCGACTTACCAGATCTCTGCAATCGATTTCCAACTACTCCAATTGGCGAAACAAAACGCCACCCTCACTGCTGAGAGGGATGCTCTGAAGAAGGCAGCTTCCGAAGCTGGAATTGCTATTCCGATCCCCTCCGCAAGTGGGAGGGTTGATCCTCCTCGACATTCAATTTACTCCGAACAACGGAGGTCAATGGGCACTGATGCTCTCGAGAGGATTCGACGCGACCCAACTCCCTCTGCTGCTCCTTGGAAGCAGAGTGTCTGGGATCGTCTTGAAGACGAGTCCTCCCAATCTTCATCTGGTCGTAACTGCGACAAAAGAGCACCATCGAAGCTCAACCTGTCAAGGAAGCACCAAATGAAAGGCGCTCCTTCAAAGAGTAGAGTCTCCCCTTCCATTCCACTCCAACGTGGACTTGGATCAGACCTTCGACATCGACTTCGACCAGCAAACACTTCAATGCCAGAGCAAGACCTTGCGATCTTGCCCCTTGACCCACCTCTAGGTCGAGGACATGGTCGTAGGGATGGCTACTCTTCTGCCGGGCCACTACATCGAAGCCTTTTCGAATCAGTATTTCCAAGAGGATGGAGAACTCCTACCCTCCCCAAATTCAACTGCGTCCGAGGAGATCCAAGCCTCCATATACTTGCCTTCAAGCAAGCTCTAACGCCACACGAAGAGGAAAACAACGTGCTCTGCCGCACCTTCGCAGGAAGTCTCGATGAGCCTTCACTCGACTGGTATCACAATCTCCGAGCTGGGTCCATTACCCAGTTCGGTGTTTTGGCTAACCTCTTTGTGCAGCATTACCAGCTTAACCTGAAACCCGAGAAGAAGCTCGACTCTCTATATCGACTAAGGATGGGTGCAGATGAGACTCTCCGCAGCTTCACGAGGAGGTTTCGCAACGAGCATGCTGCTCTCTCTGGAAGGCATCTGGATGATGAAGCCATCATGTTGGCTTTCCAGAACGCTCTCCGCTTTGATCTACATATCTACAACGACTTCATCCGCAATCCCCCTCCTTCTCTGGGAGCTATGTTCGATCGAATTCAGAGGGAGATTGAGGTGGAAGACGATCAAGTCGCTCGAAAAGGGCGAGAAACTAAAAGAAGGCCTGCTGAAAAAGAAGCACCTAAATATGCTGCAAAGGCTCACAACACTGAAGCAGCAGCCCCTCCGGCCAACAAAAGATCAAAGAATGATGGGCGTCGATCTCCGACGAAGACCACTTTCACCGAGTGGAACATGCCAGTCGAGCAGATACTCGACCGTATTCAACACGACGAGTATCTTCGGAGGCCCAATCCTCTTCAACCGAATTCCAAATTCACAGCAGACAAAACAGTCTACTGTGAATTCCATCGAAGTCACGGACATTCCACCGATCGGTGTTTTCGGCTGAAATTCCATCTTGAAGACTTACTACGAGAAGGCCACCTTCAAGAATTCGTCAACAATGGGCACGATCAACGTCGAACCTCGGCCAAGGGGAAAGAAGTGTGTTGGATACATCAAATCTCATCCAACCGGCAACCAATTTCTGTGAATGCCAATGTCTTTGGCATTCATGGAACCCTGCACAATCAAGCTTTGACCGGGAAGGAAGTCGATCGGCAGGTTCGACGCATCTTCCATGTTCGATCTACTGCAAACAAAGAAGATACCTGGATCGAGAAGCCCATCGAAGGTCTGGCTTGGCCATCCATAGTCTTCAATGACACCGATCTTCAAGGAGTTCACACTCCCCATCGAGACCCCCTGGTCTTGAAACTCATCATCGACGGAAGCACCGTCAATCGAATCCTCATAGACACTGGAAGCTCCATTGACATTATGTTCTCCGACTGTTTCAAACGTCTGGGACATAAGTATCAAAGTCTCGACGTCGTCCCCACTGTGATCACCGGCTTCAATGGTGAACAAAGCATCACAGTGGGCGAATCCAGATTCACCATCGACCTCAGCCGAGAGACTCGAGTCTCGGTGAGGTTTGCGATCGTCGAAGGAATGTCTAGCTACAACGCCATTCTTGGGCGACCATTCCTCCATCAGATCAATGCCATCTCCTCCTCTTACCATCAACTACTCAAGTTTGCAACTGGAGAAGGCATCGTCTGCATTCGAGGCGATCAGCAAGCTGGAAGATCTTGTGAAGCTGCTGCTGCTAAAACAGATCGAAAAATCAATATTGCTCCTCCAAAGCGGCCACGAGATGAAGCTGGTCCCTCTTCCAAATAGCAATCAAAGGAGATTCCGCTGACCAAACCCCCACCCATCGAATGGGAAGCATCACCTTCAATTGAAGAAATCATCCCGATCAACATAGGCAGCGGAGATCTCCCTCAACAAACATTTATTGGTACCGGTCTTAGCGACGCAGAAGCGCAAGACATGGTATCCTTCCTCCAGTCCAATATCGACGTCTTCGCATGGTGCTTCGAAGACATGCCTGGGATCAATCCAGATGACGCTTGTCACCGACTTGCGATCAAAGAAGAGGTGAAGCCCGTCAAGCAAAAGCCTCGCACCATTCGACCAGAGCTACAAGTTGCTGTTCAAGAAGAAATTACCAAGCTACTCGCAGCCGGATTCATCCGAGAAGTAGAGTATCCAACTTGGATCTCTAACATAGTGGCTGTTCCAAAGAAGAATGGGAAAGTCAGAGTCTGCATCGACTTTACCAATCTCAACAAGGCTTGCCCCAAAGATCCTTTTCCCATGCCAAGGATAGATAGACTCGTCGACGCCACTGCTGGCCACGAGCTGTTGTCTTTCATGGATGGATATTCTGGATACAATCAAATTCCACTCCACGCTGATGATCAAGAGAAGACATGTTTTGTGACTAGCCGAGGTCTTTATTGCTACAATGTCATGCCATTCGGCCTCAAAAATGCTGGTTCCACCTATCAAAGGCTAGTCACCAAAATGTTCGAAGATCAGATCGGTCGCAACGTCGAAGTCTATGTCGATGATCTCCTCACCAAGAGTTCCGTTCGGAGCAAACATCTATCTGATCTGGCTGAAACCTTCCAAGTCCTTCGAAAGTATCGAATGAAGCTCAATCCAGCCAAATGCGCCTTCGGAGTTCAATCTGGCAAATTCCTGGGTCATCTTGTGACCAGGAGAGGTATTGAAGCCAATCCTGATCAAATTCGAGCCATCATCGATATGCCTTCACCTACAAATCGAAAAGAAGTTCAACGTCTCACTGGAAGATTAGCAGCACTCAATCGATTCATTTCAAAATCTTCAGACAAGTGCAAGCCACTCTTCGACAAACTACGAAAGGCGGATACATCTGGCTGGAATCCAATCTGTGAAGAGGCATTTCAAAGCATCAAGAAATATCTGGTGCAAGCTCCTATCCTGACTGCTCCACTTCCAAAAGAAGACTTGTGGCTCTACCTTGCCGTGACCGATCAAGCAATCAGCGCGGTCTTAGTCAGTAGAAGAGAAGGCATCGAACATCCAGTCTACTACATCAGCCACACTCTTCTTCCGGCTGAGACTCGCTACTCAAAAACTGAGAAGGTCATATTGGCCTTGCTCACTGCATCGCGTCGTCTTCAACCGTACTTCGTCTCCCACCAGATTACTGTCATTTCAGAACACTCACTCAAAGATATCATTGACAAAGCTGGTCGAGCTGGTCGAATGACCAAATGGGTGATCGAAATGAGTGCTCTGGGGATTCAATTCGAATCTCGCACTTCTATCAAAGGTCAAGCAATTGCTGATTTTCTAGCTGACTTTCCAGTTGAAGACCCCATCACTTGGGAAGAAGATGTCGATATGCGCTTGGAAGATGAGGATAAGCCTCCGATCAATCCTACAACGAAAATTGATCTAAGTCTTGAAGTTATTGCTGCAACTCCTCCTTGGAAGCTATATACTGATGGAGCATCAAGTTCGATCGGTTCGGGAACTGGGATAGTCTTAATATCCCCCGAACTTGATCATCTCCAGAAGGCCACTCTCCTTGGGTTTAATGCCACCAACAACGAAGCTGAATATGAAGCACTCATTTCCGGACTCGAAATGGCAGAATCTCTGGGGGTAGATCAAATCATCATATACAGCGACTCCCAATTGATCATAAGGCAAATCAATGGAGAGTACACAGCTCGAGAAGAAAGAATGCAACTCTACTTGGCCTTAGTACGACGTCTTCAACAACGTTTTACTAGCGCTGAATTCATTCAAATCCCCAGAGCAGAGAACCGAGAAGCAGATGCCTTAGCTAATGCTGCCTCAGTTCTTGGAGACTCACTCGGAGGAAGGCAAATACAAATTGATTATCAAGAAGTGCCCAAAACCATCCCCGATCAACAGATTCTTACCACTACAGAAGGATCTGGGGGTGGAGATCAGCTTGAAGATTGGAGACGACAAATTCTTGACTTCTTCAAACATGGCAAAATGCCAGAAGATCCAAATCAAGCCCGAAGGCTCCAAAGGAAGCTCCCTTGCTACACTTTACAAGGTGAAGATTTATATTTCAAATCTCACAACGGGATGTTACTCAAGTGCCTTGGTCCTGAACAAGCACAGGCAATCCTGATTGATATCCACTCCGGAGCTTGTGGAAATCATTCGGGAGGAAGATCCCTTGAAGCCAAGACGAAGCTACAAGGGTACTACTGGCCAACAATGGCAAAGGATGCTCAACAAGTCATTCAAAGGTGCGAACCTTGTCAACGGCACGCTCGAGCTATTCATCTCCCTGCAGATGAACTCCATCAATTATCAAGTCCCTGGCCCTTCCATCAATGGGGTTTAGACTTCTTGGGTCCTTTCCCTCCAACTCCAAGCAAGAAGAAGTACCTACTGCTGGCCACAGATTACTTCACCAAATGGGTTGAAGCTGTGCCCCTCTTCCGAGAGACTGATAACGAAGTGATCAAATTCATTCGGCACAACATCTTCTCAAGATTTGGTACACCTCAAGTTCTCGTTGCAGACAATGGAGCTCAGTTTGACTCCGACAAGTTTCGAGAGTTCTGTCTGAACCATGGTATTAAGCTATTCTATTCAACTCCAAGATATCCTCAATGCAATGGCCAAGCAGAAGCCTCCAACAGAGCTATTCTTGGTATACTCAAGAAGAAACTCAATGATAAGAAAGGATTGTGGGAGCAAGTCCTACCTGAAGTTCTTTGGGGGTATCGCACAACTCCGAGAAGATCAACTGGGTTCTCGCCTTTTCGCCTAACATATGGATCAGAGGCAGTACTCCCAGCAGAAAACATATCAAGTACTTTGAAGACTAAAGCTGTTGAAGAAGGAGTCAATGAAGAACTTCGGATCAATGATCTAGACTTCTCTGAAGAACTACGAGATCTAGCATCACTTCGTGTGGCCAAATATCAACAGAAGATCAAAAGAGCCTATGACAAGAAAGTCCACAAGAGACAATTCCCAGTGGGTAGTTTAGTTCTCAGAGCAGTTTTTTACAATACCAAAGAACACAGCAGTGGAAAGCTTGCTCCCAACTGGGAAGGTCCATATATCATTGAGTCAGTTGGAGGCAAAGGTTCTTACAGACTGATTACACCAGAAGGAGATAGATTGCCTCGAGCTTGGAATTCTAGACACCTCAAGTTGTTCTATCCATAATGTATATTCTGTGATGAATAAAGCTCTCTTTCAAATGTTCAAATGTACAAGTGTTCTGATTTTCAATCCAAGTTCTGAAGCAATTACAAGTTATCCATATTCAAATTACCAGGTCTTTTAACAAGTTTGGGTGTTAGGGTTGCGACCCAACCCCTTACTAGCAAATGTTAAAAACTGACCATTTTCAAGTTACCAGGTCTTAACATGTTTGGGTGTTAGAGTTGCGACTCGACCCCTTACTAGCGAATGTTAAACTGACCTTCGAAATTCAATATCCAATTTCAATCGATTCGATATCGTCTAACAGGTTTGGGAGTTTGAGTTGCGACTCGACCCCTTACATTCAAATGTTATTCGAATTCAAATTCAATTTTCAAAGTTACAAAGTTTGGGTGATTGAGTAGCGACTCAACCCCTTACATTCAAGTATACACATATTCAATTTACATTCAAATGTATGTATACTCAATCATTTCAAATAGCATTCCAGAATTCAACATTCAAAGACATTCAACTCAACAGAAGTGCAAGTTTCAAATACAAAAAAGATGTCTTCTATTATTATCAAAATATGTCAGATACAAGGAGCTGTTACATTTCAAAAATTTACAAGTACAACAACAAAGAAGAAGAAAAGTCTCAGGGCTTGGCCACACTCTTCGCATGCGACTTCTCCCCTTCAGATCCAGGACGAGCTTTACTCGCCACTGATGCCTTGGAGGATCGGACGCTAGCTACATGAGTCCTGAGCGCTTCTGCCGCCTTCTCTGCTGTCTCCTTGTAAACCTTGCACTCAGACAACGCGTGCTCCAGTGCCTTCTTCGAAGTCTCTTCTCTGGCAACAAAGGCAGCGTGCTGAGTAGCAAGTTGTTGCTTCAGCTCTTGGATCTCGATGGTACGGCCACAGGACACATCCTCCACCTTTGAGAGTCGAGTCTTCAGAGATTCGAGTTCATGACTCTGTGCCTCACATCGATCCTTCAGCCCTTTGATCTCCAGCTTTCCCTCCCGAAGTTCCTTAATCTTGGTTTTGAGAGAAGCTTTCTTCGAAGTCAGGAGATCTCTTAGCTCATCTCTCTCCGCGGTCAACTGATTTATTTCAGCCACAGCTTCTTTTGCTCCCGCCCTCAAAGAGAGTTTGGTTGCAACATTCATAAGTGCTGAGTTCTGCAAAAGAACAAGAGAGTTGAATTATTCTGAAGAAAGATAAGATTCAAATGATCGATCAAGCAGATGCACCTACCAACAGGTTAATTCTATCAAAAGCTTCATCCAAAGTGGCACTCGGAAGGTTGATGAGTTTTCTGATCGCAGCAGTGGGGCGGTTGATATCAACTTCACCCAAGTTTTTTATTGTCGGAGTCAATCCAACAGGCGTACCTGCAATCAAAGGGAATCAAAGTGTTAGATCATTTTCGAACTTCAGAAACAAGACATTCAAAACAAGTTAAGTTCAATTACCTGATGTTTCGACCTTCGGCTCTTTGCCTTTCCGACGATCAGAGCCACTCTTAGGAGTTGATTTCTCCTGAGTCGGGGTTGGCGCTGGTTGAGGTTGAGGAGCCCCATCCCCCACTCGACTTCCCCTCTCCAAATTAACAGGGGGGGAAGCATTCCTGGGAGGTGAGGCTCTCTCTTCTTGCGACCCGCCTGGCGGGATAAGCCCGGCCAGCATGGCCTCCACCTCGTTGAGCAGAGAGTGAGAGGGGGGAGGGGGTTGCTCAACCTCTACACCCCCACTCATTGTTGCTCCCTCAATGCGAGGAGCGTCGGGGGGGATTTGATCCAGAGGTGTGGGGTTGCTTCCAACCCCAGCACTCTTCGACAGCTTTATCTTGAAGCGCATCGGCTTCTTCAATTCGTCGAACTTGTAGGTGGGAACCGCTTTTGGGCCATCACCTTCCATGTCAAGCACTTCTTCCATTTGACGGGCTTTGACCTCGTCAATGGGAATTGGAATCGAATCCTCCCCTGTTGCACCACCAGTGGGGGTGGGAGGAATTTCTTCCTCACCACCCCCGTTTTCATTCTCACCATCCCCATTGGAGGAGGTAGTAGACGGATCATCCTCGCCGTCCCCGTCCTCGTCTTCATCATTGCCACTAATGTCGTGGCTGATATTCTCTGTCTCTTCTTCTTCTTCATTTTTCTTCCCTTCTTCTTCCTCTTCGTTCTTCTTCTTTTCTTCTTCTTCATCTTCCTTAGGCTTGACGAGTGTTTTTCGCTTCTTCTTCGCGGGGCCTCTTTGGATAACCAACTTCTCATCCATAGTGGGCAATCGGCGCCTCACGTTGTAGATTTTCTTCTCGACCCTAATCTTCCGGATGATCTTGCCCGAGCTGGGATCCTCTTCATAATCAGAGTATAGGACTTCGTTGTCCTCATACCTGTCCTTCGATCTGTGGAGGAGATTGGCCTTGCCATATCTCACAGGACAGTTAGAAAACTGTTTCCACGACCTGGTTCCACAGGTCAGCTCGAGGAACAAATTATCTATGGCTCCCGCCCTCTCAGAACTCCAGGCGAAGATGCCTCCAGCGCTGTACATCTTAACTGCGTCGTGTACGCTGTCTCGGGGGGTGTCTGGCACTGACATGGATGTCCACGCGCCGGAGACAGAGATTGGCCAGTCAGTGTACAATTTGTCCGAAGGGACTGTATCGGTGAGTGGGCGCAGTGGAGATACTCCAGTCAAATTATAGAAAGGGCTGTCCTTCCTGTAGCTCCATCGATAGTGAAAGAAGAAATATCCAAGCTCGATCCGGGCAGGTTCTCCTACCGGGATACTGGAGTAGCAGGCCCTTAAGTCCTCTTGAAAATCTGACTCCACTCGGCAGAAGGCGTAAATGATTCGCCATGCGTTCCCAGTGACCTGCCCTGGGCAAAGGCCAGAAGTATTCAGCAATCTGGCAGCGAAGGGTGGCAGAGGCAGACGTAGACCGCAGTTGAGTTGGCCAACGGTCACTATAGTTCCCATGACCTGCTCTTTGCTAGCAAAATTGGTGAAGACTGTCTTCTTGTCGATGCCGAATGCAGTCTGAATGCTGGGGAGCGAAGGCTGCGCCCCCTTCCCTTCTGTGAAGAAAGAGAGCAATGCTTGCCACTTCTTTCTCTTCGTATCCGTGAGCTCGCTACCTACATTATACATGTACTCCGTCTCCTCTGTCAGGGGCATGAGAGGGCCCAGAACAAACTTCACCTTGGGGATGAACTCTGGCCTTGATGGCGCCGAAGCAAACCCAACCCCTTGGTGCCTTTTGCCAAGCTGGCCAAGTTCAGCGAGAGCAGCCTTGCCTTTGCCACGGCCCCTCGGAGGAGATTGGACCTCGACGATTTCCTTTCCCTTTCTCTTCGAGGGAGTCGTACCGGACTTCTTCGAACTGCCCGAGGAAGCCATTTCACCGATCAGACAAGCGCAGAGAACAGAGAGCAGAAATCAAGAGAGCAAGAGTCTGGACTTCGAAAAATTTTGGAAGCGTGAGGCAAAATGACAGCCGGTGAAAGCTTTTTGTACCCAGGGTAAAACAGGTGCGCAAATCGAGAAGACACGTGTCTTCACCATATCAAATCGCGTGTTTTTGTAGGTACACGTGGCATCCATCCGTAGCAAGCGCAAAACCAGGCGAACAGTCGCGACCAGGCGAAACGTCGGACCTACCGGTCCACATGAACCAACGGTCTAATCAAGCCACCGGTCTAGGTAAACCGGACCGCCGGTTCAAAGCAACCATCAAGCCAATCAAGGATTCAAAACAAGAAGAATCAAGCTCCATCAATGTTCAAAACTCTGCCAAAATATCGAGGAACAAAGCAGCAAACTTTCTCTGAAGGGCAGGTTCAAACTTTACCTTGACCAGATATTTTTTCACCGATCGGACAAACATGTCCGATCGGCGAAAGTTATCTGATCGGTCAAAATTCTACTGGATCTGACAAAAAAACCAAGGTTTTTTGCCGATCATTCGAACCTTGACCGGATATTTTTCACCGATCGGACAAACATGTCCGATCGGCGAAAGTTATCTGATCGGTCAAATTTCTACTGGATCTGGCAAAAAACCAAGGTTTTTTGCCGATCATTCGAACCTTGACCGGATATTTTTCACCGATCGGACAAACATGTCCGATCGGCGAAAGTTATCTGATCGGTCAAATTTCTACTGGATCTGGCAAAAAACCAAGGTTTTTTGCCGATCACTCGAACCTTGACCGGATATTTTTCACCGATCGGACAAACATGTCCGATCGGCGAAAGTTATCTGATCGGTCAAATTTCTACTGGATCTGGCAAAAAACCAAGGTTTTTTGCCGATCACTCGAACCTTGACCGGATATTTTTTTACCGATCGGACAGATATGTCCGATCGGCGAAAGTTATCTGATCGGTCAAAATTCTACTGGATCTGGCAAAAAACCAAGGTTTTTTGCCGATCACTCGAACCTTGACCGGATATTTTTCACCGATCGGACAAACATGTCCGATCGGCGAAAGTTATCTGATCGGTCAAATTTCTACTGGATCTGGCAAAAAACCAAGGTTTTTTGCCGATCACTCGAACCTTGACCGGATATTTTTTTACCGATCGGACAGACCTGTCCGATCGGCGAAAGTTATCTGATCGGTCAAAATTCTACTGGATCTGGCAAAAAACCAAGGTTTGTTGCCGATCACTCGAACCTTGACCGGATATTTTTCACCGATCGGACAAACATGTCCGATCGGCGAAAGTTATCTGATCGGTCAAATTTCTACTGGATCTGGCAAAAAACCAAGGTTTTTTGCCGATCACTCGAACCTTAACCGGATATTTTTTACCGATCGGACAAACATGTCCGATCGGCGAAAGTTATCTGATCACTCGATTCTTGACCGATCACTCGATTCTTGATCGGTTGAATTTTGCCCGATCGGTCAAAATTTGACCGATCGGTCAAAAGTGACCGATCGGTCAAAAGTGACCGATCGGTCAAAAGTGACCGATCGGCCAAATTTCAGCTGATCGGTCAAAATTATTACTGGATCGGTCAAAAAACTCTGTTTTTTGACCGATCACTCGATTCTTGACCGGTTGAATTTTGCCCGATCGGTCAAAATTTGACCGATCGGTCAAAAGTGACCGATCGGTCAAAATTTAACCGATCGGCCAAATTTCAGCTGATCGGTCAAAAATACTACTGGATCGGTCAAAAAACTCTGTTTTTTGACCGATCACTCGATTCTTGACCGGTTGAATTTTGCCCGATCGGTCAAAATTTGACCGATCGGTCAAAAGTGATCGATCGGTCAAAATTTAACCGATCGGCCAAATTTCAGCTGATCGGTCAAAATTATTACTGGATCGGTCAAAAAACTCTGTTTTTTGACCGATCACTCGATTCTTGACCGGTTGAATTTTGCCCGATCGGTCAAAATTTGACCGATCGGTCAAAAGTGACCGATCGGTCAAAATTTAACCGATCGGCCAAATTTCAGCTGATCGGTCAAAAATACTACTGGATCGGTCAAAAAACTCTGTTTTTTGACCGATCACTCGATTCTTGACCGGTTGAATTTTGCCCGATCGGTCAAAATTTGACCGATCGGTCAAAAGTGATCGATCGGTCAAAATTTAACCGATCGGCCAAATTTCAGCTGATCGGTCAAAAATACTACTGGATCGGTCAAAAAACTCTGTTTTTTGACCGATCACCCGATTCTTGACCGGTTGAATTTTGACCGATCGGTCAAAATTTGACCGATCGGTCAAAATTTGACCGATCGGTCAAATTTGACCGATCGGTCCAAATTGACCGATCAGTCACTTTTTTCTCTAACATGCGGCAAGTTTCTTCGTGTCCGTTTTTCTAAACAGGAAGTTGCTATTTTTTGCACTAAAATCCAAGCCAGTTGCACCAAAGTCCAAGCCAGCTAGAATGCACTCTAGCTAACTTGGAGGGGGTAACTGTGGGTGCAAATTTTGGCATAAATCTACCACGGGACCCACCAGCCCTGCCTGGTGGGCCCACGAAGACTACAGCGGGACCCACCAGCCCTGCCTGGTGGGCCCACGAGGACTACAGCGGGACCCACCGGCCCTGCCTGGTGGGCCCACGAGGACTACAGCGGGACCCACCGGCCCTGCCTGGTGGACCCACGAAGACTACAACGGGACCCACCAGCCCTGCCTGGTGGACCCCCGAAGACAACCGCAGGGCCCACAACTTTACCTGGAGAATCCCCAGATACTACAGCGGAAACCGCCATTCGCCACCCGGAGTGCCTATAAATAGCAGAGCCTTCGAATGTAAAAAGGATCGAGATCCAAATCTACAAATCTGATTTTCACTCTGAGATCTGACTTTCAGAACCAGAGCTCTGGGATTTCACACTTCCGATCTGCCATCTCCCTTTGATCTTCTTTTAGAAAGATCAGTATTTACAGTGATACTCGGCCTGTCGAGATCACTTCAATATAAGTGTTAGTGAATTCGGGTTGCACCCTATAGCACGGAGACGTAGGCTTCGGCTGAACTCCGAGATCACTTCTCGTGTCAAACTCTCTCTGATTGCATCTCTCTGTTTACAAATCAAAAGCTTCAACTTCGATCAACAGTCGATCAACAGATCGACCAACGATCTTCGACGTCAACACGAACATTCAACTGACTGGTGCTGCGAGAGTCTTCGGGTCGGCACGAAGATTTTCCCCCACATTATGCGTGAGCCGTTGATCCGCCTCCTTCTTCCTATCTCCAGGAGTCGGGCTCTTGGGAAGGCGACCTCCTCGACAACGGGTGCGGCTTGGCGAGCTCCTAAGCGCACTACTGGTGTTTGTTGATACCATTCTAAGTTTTCTCTTTGGCCAAAGTTCCTTTAAGAGTCGGGCGGGCTGCGAGCTCATGTACGAGCCTTGGATGTTTCGTTGTTCTACCTTCTTCTTACTATAGTCAAGAGTCGGGCTTCTGAGGGGGCAACCTCTTCGACAATGGGATGCGGCCTGATGGATCCTTTAGTAGATACCCATCTAAGTTGTCTATTAGCTGCTGGCGAGCTGTGGGCGAGATGTGGGCGAGCTCCTACGCGAGCTGTGGCGAGCTCCTGTGCGAGCTGGGAGTGCGTTGTTCCGCCTACTCCATCCTATTGTCAAGAGTCAGGCTCCGTAGAGATGCGACCTCTTCGACAACAGGCATGGCCTGTCGATCTCCTTGGCGACCTAGTAGAATCACAGGCCATGATTATCGCCTTCCTACTCACATGGTGGTTGGTATAGCCGACTCCGAATCATGCACTTTCTTCTTCAATCAGTGGCGAGGTGCCGGCGCTTTTGTATGCATGACTATCTAACTCCCGCTACCACTACATGCGTCGAGCGAGCTTCCTGGAAGTGTTCTTTAAACTCCAAGACCTGCTCAGGCCGTCAAGCTACTTTTCCATAATTCGGGTGCAGCTTTAATGCGGGGGATCAAACTGAGGGCGGGCTGCTATACTTGAGCGAGCTCTAGGGTGAGCTCCAACTCCTCAAAATGTGCCTGATATCAATGTCTGTTTTGACAGGGATGACGATGTTTTTTAGCCACCCCCATCATTACCCCCTCCTGAGGGGGCGGTCAAAGAAACTTGCTGCTCACTCAGGAGTCCAAATGGGCTTCTGCTGGCGTTTTTTTTAGTGAGACCTCGAGAACAATATTGTTGCATCAATCGCTGGGCGGGCCAGGAGCATCAGCCACGAGCGATCTCCTTCCGGTGTGAGCTTGCCACACGCGATCAGGGTCTACTTCGGGCGAGCTGTGGGCACCTACCGCGAGCGACCTTTTTGCGCGGTCTCTGGCTTGGCATCTCCTTAGTGAGACCTCGAGGACGATGCTGTTGCATCAATCACGGGGTGGGCTAGGAGCATCAGCCGCGAGCGATCTCCTTCCGGTGTAAGCTTGCCACACGTGATCAGGGTCTGCCTCAGGCAAGCTGCGGACACCTGCCGCGAGCGATCTTGTGGCGTGGCCTCTGGATCGGTGTCTCCTTAGTGAGACCTCGAGGACGATGCTGTTGCATCAATCGTTGGGGCAGGCCAGGAGCATCAGCTGCGAGCGATCTCCTTCCGGTGTGAGCTTGCATCAATCACTCTTTATGACGATTCCCTTCTGGGTTCGGAAAGGAGGGTTGACGAGCACATCCACCGGCTTCGGCAGGAGGATCGGTCGGGCGAGCTGCGTGCTGAAATGGCACTACTGCACCAGTAGGTCGCTTCCTCCAACTCTGAGGTCGACCAGCTGCGCCAGCAGGTCACTACTTTGGCCACGGCGCTAGCTTCGGCCGAGGATGCTCGTGCCCGCACCCTCGCTGAATTGCAGGAGGCTCTTCAGGCAAAAGAGGCCGCCCAAAAGGAAGTAGCCGACCTCCAAAGTCAGGTGGCGGCCACTAGAGACGAGATCGCGGCTCTGAAAGAGGCGCATCTTCAAGACATCCGTGCCCATCAAGAACGTCTCCAAGCACAACTTGACGAGCTCCTCCGAAAAGGCACGCTCGATGCCATTGAGAAGTACAAGACCGAAAGGTCAAAAAAGAGGAAGCGAGGCGATGAAGGTGGAGTTGGTGCTAGCAAGTCTTAAGCCCGCTTGTTTTTCAAATGTAACCTTCTCGATGATAAATATATCAATCTTTTTGAGCTCGCCTCTGTGTACCTTTCTTTCTCTTTGTTTGTTTTTCTTTTTATGCTCATAAGTCCGCTTTAGAACCCTTACAGCAATCTCGAGGGTCGTACCCTGGGCGAGGCAGCTAATTCAATTTAACCAAGCTTCAATTTAAAACATATGCAAACGAAAAACTCGGCATGCTCGTTAAATCTCAATATAATCTCTGAGCCTGGAAAAAGATAAACAAGTAAACCAAATAACTCAAAAATTCCCTATTCTCAGAGATTAAATCATTTTTAATTTTTAAGAAAAACTATAGTGCTAGCTGCCCCCTGCCCAGTTAACTACCCCCTGGGATCCTGATTACTGGGCATGCCCTCAGCTCGTTTTAGCGACCTTGCAGTTGCTTGCAATTTAGTCCAGTTCGAGCTTCGAGGGGTTACCAAGGGATGTTCAGGTCACCTGAGAAAGTGGTCACTCTTTCAGGCTTCCCTATATCACCTCAAGATGCTCCCGTTCATGGCAGGTAAACGCGAAGGACCCCGGTTAGGCTTAGAGTCCCCTTAACAGCGGAATACCCCGGAAATCTCAAGGTCGCTTATTGGCGGCCTCTGAGGAATCCGGTCCTGTTTTAAGTCCGCACAGTAGCGGACTGCCCCGGGAATCTCAAGGTCGCTTGCTGGCGTCCTCTGAAGAGCCCGATCTTGCTTTAAGCCCGCACAGCGGCGTACTAATTTTTTGTAGAATTTACAGGTTCTCTCTACGCAGATCGTTCGAACTCAAATACTTTGGCAGACCAAAAAGCATTGCTCATTTATTACTTTTCCAAAAGATAGTTTATAAAAGATCGCCGGAGTCCTAGGCATAGAACTTTCGGAGATGAAAAGCATTCCAAGGTCACTCCAACAGGTCACCATCAGCGATCATCAACTGGTAAGCCCCGGATCCTCTTGCTTCATGCACTATGTAGGGGCCTTCCCAGTTCGCCATGAGCTTCCCTGCATTGGGATCTTGTGCGTTTGCGAACACTTTCCTCATCACCATGTCACCAGGTTTGAACGCTCGATGGCAAACTTTCATATCGTAGGAGCGCTTTATTTCTTGTCTGTACCCGGCGAAGTATAGGTTGGCGCGCTCTCTTCGTTCTTCGAGCTGATCGAGGGAGTCAGCGAGCAGATCTTTGTTGACAACTTCGTCTGCTACGAGCTTTCTCTCGGTAGGCAACTTGATCTCGATGGGTAGTACAGCCTCACACCCGTAAGTGAGGCTGAAAGGTGACTCGTTTGTTGAACGACATGGAGTGGTTCGATAAGCCCACAGCACGCCGTCGAGCTCCTATTCCCACAGACCCTTCTTTCCTTCCAACCTTTTCTTGAGGTTGTCCAGGATTACCCGATTCGTAGCTTCAGCCTGCCCGTTTCTTTGAGGATACCTTGGAGAGAGAACCTTAGATCGACCCCATATTCAAGACAAAAGCTTCTGATTAAGTGATTGTCGAACTGGCGACCATTATCGGTAATAAGTACTCGGGGCAGACCGAACCTGTAGAAAATATTTCTCCAAAGGAAGTCTTTTACTTGCTTCTTGCCTATCTTAGCTAGCGGGACCGCTTCCACCCATTTGGTAAAGTAGTCCGTGGCTACCAAGATGAATTTCTTATGCCAAGCTGATATGGGGAAAGATCCCACAATGTCAAGTCCCCCATTGCTGAAAAGGCCAGGGGCTTACCAAGGGGTGTAGCTCCTCTGCGGGCATATGGTTTGTTGTGGCGTGCTTCTGGCATTGAATGCATCTTTGGGCGACCTTTAAAGCGTCTTGCTCAAGGGTGGGCCACCAATATCCTTGCCTCCTTACTTTCCCAGCCAGAGACCGCCCACCGGCGTGGTTCCCTAGCTCGTCGGAGTGAATGTTATTCAATACTTCTTCGGTCTTGGGCTTCTCAATGCAGCGAAGATTTGGCCCGCCAAAAGATTTTCGAAAGAGGCGATCCCAGCGAATGAGATAGCGGCCAGTGCACTTCTCCACTCACCAAGCTTCTTCCCTACCCTCAGGGAGCTCGCCTTTCCGGAAAAAATGAAAAATAGGCGCAGTCCATTCGCCAGATGATATGTCGGCAGAGACTTGATTAACGGCGGGCTCTATCAGTTGGAGCCGATACTGACTTTGGACCTCGATAAATATCTGGCGAGCTTTCAAACCTCCTAGCAGGGAGGCGGCATTTGCCAAAGCATCAGCCCGCCTATTATCCGATCGTGGAATTTGCTCGAAGGAAATTTTTTTGAATTTTGCAGCCTTGCCCTTCACTAGATCCACATAGCCCGCCATTCGTGTATTTCGAGAGGCATAGTCTCTGTTGATCTGGTAAACGATTAGCTGAGAATCACTAAAGACTTTCAATTTCTTGGCACCTACCTCTTGGGCGAGCTCTAACCCGGCTAACAGCGCCTCGTATTCTGCTTCGTTGTTGGTGGCAGCGAAGTCCAACCGGATGGATTTCTCAAGGAGTACCGCCTGGGCGATCAGCGCAACCCCAATCCCTGCTCCCGAGGCATTAGAGGAGCCGTCGACAAATAGTTCCTAATCCACCATGTCAGTATGTCTTGCTCGAGGAAGCTCCCCGAGGTCACTCAAAAACCTCGCCTTCCCAGGGTGTGCCTCAGTTGGCTCATCCTCCTGGTACTGGACCGGCTCTTCTATGGGCAAATCAGCTAAGAAATCAGCAAGAGCTTGCCCCTTAACAGTAATTCGAGGAACGTACTCCAACCCATAGGCGGCAAGCTCGGCAGGCCATCGATAGAGCCTTCCGGCCACCGAGGGCCTAGAAAGCGTGCTCTTCAAAGGATGCTCCGTGATGACCCTGATGGTGTGCGCCGAGAAGTAGGGATGGAGCTTTCTCGCGGAAAGGACCAAGGCTAACGTGACCTTCTCGATTGGTCGATACCGGAGCTCGGCAGGGAGCATCGTATGGCTCACGAAGTAAACAGGTCGCTCTACCTTCGCTTCTTCCACTATGAGGACCCTGCTTACCGCATTCTTGGTAACCGCGATGTACACGCCTAGCTCGTCGCCCTCCTTGGGCGCAGCTAGAATTGGCGAGCTCGCCAAATAGCTTTTGATTTTCTGAAAAGCGAGCTTGCATTGTTCATCCCAGCAAATACTCGCTCCTTTTCGAAGTAGCTCAAAAATAGGTCGGTAATTATCTGAAGATTTGGAGATGAATCTATTCAACGCTGCAATTCATCCACTCAGTCTCTGAACCTCCTGCCACGTCCTGGGTGCGGACATCTCGACAAGTGCCCGGATTTGCCCAGGGTCGTCCTCGATCCCCCTATGGGTGACCAGGTACCCTAGGAAGTTTCTAGAGGTCACCCCGAATGCGCACTTAGCCGGATTTAGCCTCATTTGAAATTTTCTCAAAACCTCAAAGACTTCGCGGAGGTCGGCAATATGCCCCTCTTGCTCTCGACTTTTTACCAGGAGGTCGTCTACATAAACCTCGACATTTCTATCGATCTGATCTTTAAACATATGAGTGACTAACCTTTGGTAGGTCGCTCCAGCGTTCTTGAGTCCAAATGGCATAACCCGATAGCAGAAGAGCTTCTGTTACCCCGCTCCGGAGTAGAAAGCGGTTTTCTCCTGGTCATCAATATGGAGGGATATCTGATTATATCCAGAATACCCATCCATAAATGACAAAGCTCGGAATCCGACAGCCGCATCAACCAGGGCACCGATTCGAGGGAAAGGAAATCCTTCCTTCGGGCATGCCTTGTTGATGTCGGAGAAGTTGATACATACTCTAATCGCTCCACTTTTCTTTGGCACTGCCACGATGTTGGAAATCCATTCGGGGAAGTGTGCCTCGCGAATAAATCCAGCTCGCTCTAGCTTCTCTATTTCTGCTGCCACTGCTGTGGACTTCGCAGCTGGTATGTGCCGAGCTTTTTGCTTGACCAGAGGGAAATCTTGTAAAGTATGCAGACGATGACAGGCGACCTCTGGGTCAATCCCTGGAATGTCTGCTAAACTCCAGGTGAACACATCGCGGTATTCATTGAGGAGGTTGGTTAGGGCCAACACCTCGTCCTTGGTCAGCGAGGTCCCAAGATGAACGATTTTTAGCCTTCCCTCATCACCGATGTTAACCTCTTGTAGTGGCTTGGCAACAGGGAATCTTCCTTTCTCGGAGCCCGCCAAGCGACCTTCCTCATCCTGCTTTGGATCCACGCCGCTCCCACCCGGGGGTAGAGTAGGAAACTCAGGCGAGAAAGTTACTCTCGGACTGTGCGGGAGCTCGCTCGTGGTGGGCGATAATTGCTAGGAGGGCGCCGGTCTTTTGGCCTCAGCAACTTCTACATCCATGAGGTGAAAAACGTCCTGCTCGTATCTAGTAGCAGCGACTTGATCACCCCGGATCACCATGACCCCGGTTGCAGTGGGGAATTTGAGGGACTGATGATTGGGTAAAGACACCGCATTCATTTGCCTCAACCAAGGTCGCCCTAGGATGGCATTGAACACGGACTGTCTGTCCACCACTGCAAAGCGGGCTTGACGGACCTCGGGGCCCACTGTTACGGTGAGGGTTATTTCCCCTACAACCCTAGCGACCTTGCTGGTGAAACCGCTGAGGGAGCCCATCGAGGGAGACAAATCAATTTGTCTCAACCCCATCCGTTGGAAGGCCGACAAGAAAAGGATGTCCACGGCACTCCCGAAATCCACCAAAACTCATCTTACCTTAATGTTTGCCATCATGAGGCGTATGACAAGGGGATCATTGTGGGGGGTAATGACCCCATCCATGTCGTCCTCCAAGAACCAGAGAAAATCACAGGCTTCTACCATTGGTGTTTGGAGCAAAATAGAGGTTAAAGAAACAGAATGTACCTTTTAAGCTCGTTCCATCTCTCTAACTTGCCGGCAAACTTTATTGCTGGATCTCGGGCCACTCAGGCGCCCGCTGATGGTGTAGCAAACCGCCGGTCCACCTGGGGTAGGTGGAGGCAAAGCGGGCTCAGCAGGCCCTAGACGATCTCGCTCGCGAGGGGCCCGCACCGGGATCACCTCCACTCGCCTTGGGGGTGAAATAAATTGGTCCAAATGCCCCAGGGCGACCAAGTACTCCAGGTGGTTCTTCAGAGCCCGGCATCTATTGGTGTGATGCCTGGGGCCCCGATGGAATGCGCACCGTCGGGTATTGTCGGTTAAGCCGGGCTCTCCAACCTGCAGGGGCGGAGGGTACTGTATGAAAGGCTCATTCCGGACCTGGTGCAAAACTTGTCCCGGGGAGTGGGTTAACACCGTGAAATCCTGCTTTCCAGGCCTTGGAGGTAAGCGCCAGTTCGCCGGTCTTCCAGCGGCCACTACTGGGACTTCCACGATCTGCACGGCAGGAGCTGCGGGTGGACCGGGAAATGGTACCACCGGGGGTATCTCCCATCGCTTAACAGCTTTGACGACGAGAGGTCGTAAAGCCGGAGGAGGTCGCTGCTCAATCGTCTTCCCTTTTCGGTCGAGCACCATATCTTCGAGCTTGATATACTGCTGGACGAGGGCGAAGAGCTCGACCATCGTGTGAGGGTCTTTTATAACCAACGCATCATTGAGCTTGCTCCCCTCGGGAAGGGCACTCCTGAAAGCGCTCACCGCCGTGCGGTCTTGGCCAGCCACGTCCTCCAGAGGGAGGTAGGCGCTTTATTGGCAAAGCATTGAAGTGTTTTGCGGGCTCCCATGGCGAGGGTGAATAAAGATTCAATCCTCTTAGGGGGCTGCCTGTTACAGCGATACTTCTCTAGAAACAACCTAGAGAGAGTAGGAAAATCTGGGATTGTTCCAGGCGGCAGCTTGTGGAACCAGTTCAACGCTGAACCAGCCAAACTGCTAGGGAACGCTCGGCACAAAACGTGGTCTTGGTCTCGGAAGAATAACAACTTTCGGTAAGACAAGAGATGGTCGACGGGATCTTGCGATCCGTCGAACAATACGAACTTGGGCGGGGTCCAGTGGTGAGGAAAACCTCCTTGGTGCACCTCTCTTGTAAAAGGCGAGCTCCCTCTGTGAGCGGCGATATCCTCCAGTAGATCCACCGGCGCACTAGGTCACTGCCAATGCCCAGGGAAAGCTCCCAAAGGCAGCTGTGCAGGTCCTATGCGATCAATAACGCTCCATTGCAGAAGGCTCAGACCCACATCGTGGTGACATGAATGGGCTCCCTCCTGGCGGCCTTCACGCCGTCCACCTGGGGCCTACTTTGACATGATGGTGGGTCGATGAGAGGCCGTTACCTCCCGAGCATCATGAGGTAATGCCTCTGCAGGCTTCTTCTCTCATCGTCGATGGCGCGGGTCGCGGTCCTTCTCCAGAGACCTCGCCTCTGACTCGTCAGAATCAGCGCTCCTGCTACGTCGACGAGGAAGGGTCGCCCGCGAGGTCGCCTTGTTGCTAGACCGCTGGGTCACTAACTTTTGTAGCCTCACTAGCGGGGTTTCCTGCACTCCACGCACGGTCGTTCTCTCAGCTTGGGGTTTTTGATTGGATGCCCACCGAGTTAGCACGGCCGTGGGCAGATGCGATGCGGAAACAAGAGGCTGCACGGGGGAGGCTACCCTCGCCGGCCTAGACCGCCAGCTTGCCATTGGAACTTAACGCAACCGCGTCAGTTCCTTCATCATCGCCCGTTGAGTGGCCAACATCTCCAGAAGGAACTGGTCACTGAGCGGAACTGGGGGCTGAGAAATCTTAGCAGGAAGCCCACTGCACGCAGACCCTGCACGGGTCTTGGTTCGCCTGCGTTCCCTCATGGTCGGAGCCATTTTCGGGTCTCTTTTAAAGGGGCATGGCTTTCAGCCTTGTGGCCGTGGGCGTTCTCGCAGGAACCAGTCGAAAGATCCCTTAGACGGCACCAAATGTTTGGGGATATTTTTCGCTGGTCCGTGCGGTCTCCCTGCAAGACAAAGAAAAATGTAAGAATAGTTGGCTCCCTTTGGAACGCAGGCCCTCCGACGCTCAAGTTAGTCTCAAGTGATCAATAGAGTGCTGTAGTAGTTTCAAGTGCAAGGGATGAGGTTTTCGAACCTGTACTTTGGAGCCTGGGGGTATACTTTTATAACCTTCTGCGGCCTATCAGAGCGTAACACATGGCAGCTTTTCCCTGTACCTTCCAGGCCCCACGTGCCGGCCCACATGGGCCTCTGACAGGCTCTTGTCACATGGGCCTTTGACAGCCTTTGACGCATAGCTCGCCAGGCGGTGGAGAGACGGAAAGTACCTGTCTTGTCTCAGCCAGATGGCATCTCTGGAAAGTTCAAGTCTGGGAGTTTCCAGACCAGCTTTGGCGGGCTTCTATGGACTGCAATCGTCCACGTAGCTCAAGACGGGTGTCGACACCTGGCAATCTTTGTGCTGCTTCACTGTGGGCAACCTTAAGGAGGAAGCAAGGCGAGCTTATCCCTCATTGCTCCACCTTCCCCTCCATATTTGTCAAGAGTCGGGCTTTACAAGGGCGACCTCTCCAACAAACGGGGGGGCCTTCGGCGAGCTTATACGTGAGTTGTTGATCCGCCTCCTTCTTTCTCTCACCAGGAGTCGGGCTCTTGGGAGGGCGACCTCCTCGACAACGGGCGCGGCTTGGCGAGCTCCTAAGCGCACTACTGGTGTTTGTTGATACCATTCTAAGTTTTCTCTTTGGCCTAAGTTCCTTTGAGCATTGGGCGGGCTGCGAGCTCTTGTACGAGCCTTGGATGTTTCGTTGTTCCGCCTTCTTCTTACTATAGTCAAGATTCGGGCTTCTGAGAGGGCGACCTCTTCGACAATGGGATGCGGCCTGACAGATCCTTTACCAGACACCCGTCTAAGTTGTCTGTTAGCTGTTGGCGAGCTGTGGGTGAGCTCCTGCACGAGGTGTGGGCGAACTCCTGTGCGAGATATGGGCGAGCTCCTGCGCGAGCTGTGGCGAGCTCCTGTGCGAGCAGGGAGCACGTTGTTCGGCCTACTCCATCCTATTGTCAAGAGTCAGGCTCCGTAGAGATGCAACCTCTTCGACAACAGGCGTGGCCTGTCGAGCTCCTGGGCGACCTAGTAGAATCACTGGCCATGATTGTCGCCTTCCTACTCAAATGGTTGTTGGTATAGCTGACTCCGAATCATGCACTTTCTTTTTCAAGTGGTGAGGTGCCGGCTCTTTTGTATGCATGACTATCTAACTCCCGCTGCCACTACAGGCATCGAGCGGGCTTCCTGGAAGTGTTCTTTAAACTCCAAGACCTGCTCAGGCCGTCAAGCTACTTTCCCATAATTCGGGTGTAGCTTTAATGCGGGGGATCGAACTGAGGGCGGGCTGCTATACTTGAGCGAGCTCTAGGGTGAGCTCCAACTCCTCAAAATGTGCCTGATATCAATGTCTGTTTTGACAGGGATAGCGATGTTTTTTAGCCACCCCCATCACGAGCTATTCTAATTCATTGGTACGAATGTATCCATTCTAATTCATTCGTACGATCCATTCTAATACATTTGCACATTCCATTCATTCGTACGAGCTATTCTAATTCATTCGTACGATCCATTCTAATTCATTCGCACGATCCATTCCAATTCATTCGCACGATCCATTCTAATTCATTCGTATGATCCAATCTAATCCATTCGTACGATCCATTCTAATACATTCGCACGATCCATTCTAAGCCATTCGCACGATCTATTCTAATTCATTCGTACGAGCTATTCTAATTTATTCGCACGATCCATTCTAATACATTCGCACAATCTATTCTAATTCATCCGTACGATCTATTCTAATTCATTCATACGATCCATTCTAATTCATTAGAACGATTTAATCTAATTCATTCGTACGATCCATTCTAATATATTCGTACGAGCTATTCTAATTCATTCGTACGAGCTATTCTAATTCATTCGTACGATCCATTCTAATTCATTCGTACGAGCTATTCAAATTCATTCGCACGATCCATTTTAATTCATTTGCATAATCTATTCTAATTCATTCGCACGATCTATTCTAATTCATTCGTACGAGCTATTCTAATTCATTTGCACGATCCATTCTAATTCATTCATACGATCCATTCTAATTCATTCGTACAATCCATTCTAATACATTCGCATGAGCTATTCTAATTCATTCGTACGATCCATTCTAATTCATTCGCACGATCCATTCTAATTCATTCGCACGATCCATTCTAATTCATTCGTACGAATGAATTCTAATTCATTCATAAGATCCATTCTAATTCATTCGTACGAGCTATTCTAATTTATTCGTACGAGCTATTCTAATTTATTCGTATGATCCATTTTAATTCATTCATACGATCCATTCTAATTCATTCGCGCTGTAGGGGAAAATCTTTGTGCCGACCCGAAGACTTCACCGCACCAGTCAATTGAGGTTTGAGTCAATGATCGTTGTTCGATCTGTTGATTGAAGTTGATGCTTTCAATATGCAAACAGAGAGAGTTTGACACGAGAGATGTGATCTCAGAGTTCAGCCGAAGCCTATGTCTCTGTGCTATAGGGAGCAACCCGAATTTACTAACACTTTTCTCGAAGTGATCTCGACAGGCCGAGTATCACCGAAGTCACTCCGATCTCTTCGAAGACAAGAAGAAGATTGAGGAGGGTTGAAGGAATGGAAACTGAAATCCAGAGCTCTGATTTTTGAAAATCAGATCTCAGAACTGAAATTCGGATCCTTTACATTCGAAGGGTCTGCTATTTATAAAGAAATTTTGGGGTAAAGGGCAGTTTCTGCTGTCGTATCAGGGGATCCTCCAAGCAGGGCTAGTGGGCCCCGCTGTTGTCACCGGAGGATTCCACAGGAAGGGTCGGTGGGTCCCGTTGGAGTCTTCGTGGGCCCACCAGGCAGGGCCAGTGGGTCCCGCTGGAGTCTTCGTGGGTCCTCCAGGCAGGGCCGGTGGTTCCCACTGGAGTCTTCGTGGGCCCACCAGGCAGGGCCGGTGGGTCCCGCAGTAGTTGGTAGACTTCTGCCAAAATTTGCACCCACAGTTACCCCCTCCAAGTTAGCTATGAGGCCACCTTGGCTGGCTTGGATTCTTGGTGCAAAGCTAACGACCCCCTGTCATAAGTGCAAAGGAGCTTGTCGAGTGTTAGCGTCAAAACAGGCTGATCGATCAATTTCTGACCGATCGATCAAAATTGACTGATCGATCAATTTTGACCGATCGGTTGAATTTGATCGATCGGTCAATTTCAATCGGTCAAGGTTGAAGTGATCGATCAGAAAACACAGTTTTCTGACCGATCCAGTAGAAATTTGACCGATCGGTTGAATTTGACAAATCGGTCAAGTCTGACCGATCAGTTAAGTTCAACCGATCGGTCAGTAGAAATTTGGACCGATCGGTTGAATTTGATCGATCAGTCAAGTCTGACCGATCGGTTAAGTTCAACCAGTCGAGATTCATGAGATCGAGTAAAAGGCCAAGTTTTTTGCCCGATCCAGTAGAAAATTGACCGATCGGTTGAATTTGACCAATCGGTCAAGTCTGACCGATCGATTAAATTCAACCGATCGAGGTTGGTGGGATCGGGCAAAAGGCCAAGTTTTTTGCCCGATCCAGTAAAAAATCGACCAATCGATTGAATTTGACCGATCGGTCAAGTCTGACCGATCGGTTAAATTCAACCGGTCGAGGTTGGTGGGATCGGGTAAAAGGCCAAGTTTTTTGCCCGATCCAGTAGAAAATCAACCGATCGGTTGAATTTGACCGATCGGTCAAGTCTGACCGATCGGTTAATTTCAACCGGTCGAGGTTGGTGGGATCAGGCAAAAGGCCAAGTTTTTTGCCCGATCCAGTAGAAAATCGACCGATCGGTTGAATTTGACCGATCGGTCAAGTCTGACCGATCGGTTAAATTCAACCGGTCGAGGTTGCTGGGATCGGGCAAAAGGCCAAGTTTTTTGCCCGATCCAGTAGAAAATCGACCGATCGGTTGAATTTGACCGATCGGTCAAGTCTGACCGATCGGTTAAATTCAACAGGTCGAGGTTGGTGGGATCGGGCAAAAAGCCAAGTTATTTGCCCGATCCAGTAGAAAATCGACCGATCGGTTGAATTTTGACCGATCGGTTAAGTCTGACCGATCGGTTAAATTCAACCGGTCGAGGTTGGTGGGATCGGACAAAAGGCCAAATTTTTTGCCCGATCCTGTAGAAAGTCGATCGATCAGTTGAATTTGACCGATCGATCAAGTCTGACCGATCGGTTAAATTCAACCGGTCGAGGTTGGTGGGATCGGGCAAAAAGCCAAGTTATTTGCCCGATCCAGTAGAAAATCGACCGATCGGTTGAATTTTGACCGATCGGTTAAGTCTGACCGATCGGTTAAATTCAACCGGTCGAGGTTGGTGGGATCGGGCAAAAGGCCAAGTTTTTTGCCCGATCCTGTAGAAAGTCGACCGATCGGTTGAATTTGACCGATCGATCAAGTTTGATCGATCGGTTAATTTCAACCGATCGGTTAAGTTTTGAACCTGTTGAGTTGATATAGCAGAAGAGCCTGTTTTCTTCATGATCCTTTGGAAAATTACCCGATCGTCTACCTGTCGATCGGGTAAAGTCTTTTGAGTGGTGATCGAGTTTGATTTTTTCTGCTTGAATCGATGGTCCATCTGGACCGGAGAGTCTTCTGAACAGGCAGTCCGGTTGGACAGGTGGTTCGCTCGAACCGGCAGTTCGCTTGGACCGGCGGTTCACTTGGACCGGCGGTTCGACGCTTCGTCTGGACCCGACGGTTCGCCTTGTTTTGCGCTTGCTACGGATTGATGCCACGAGTCTTTTCAAAAACACAGGATTTGATATGATGATGACACATGTACTCTCGATTTGCGTGCCAATTTCTTCTGGGTATATAAACCTCTCCAGGTTTCATTTTTGCCTTGCGCTTCCAGAATTTTTCGAAGTCCAGAACTCTTTGCTCTTGTTTTTCTGTTCTTTTCAATCTCTCGATCGGTTGAAATGGCTTCTTCCGGTAGCTCGAAGAAGATCAACATCGTGCCCTCGAAGAGAAAGGGGAAGGAGAGGGCTGAAGTGTCACCCGTTTTGCAGAAAGGCAGGGGCAAAGGCAAGGCTGAACTTGGCATTCTCGACAAGAGGCATCAAGGAGTGGGGTTTGCCTCTGCACCATCAAGGCCAGAGCACATCCCCAAGGTGAATTTTGTTCTGGCGCCCTTGATTTCACTGATGTAGGATCCTGCATACGAGTATAACGTCGGTGGGAAGCTTACAGACTTGAAAGGGCAAAGTGGCAGAAGCTCTTGGCCTGTTTCACAGAGGGGAAGACTCGATCGTCGCTCCCGGGAGTTCAGTCTGCTTTTGGCATCGACAAGCGGACGGTCTTCACAAACTTCGCCAGCAAGGAGCAAGTAATGGGGACCGTGGTCACCATAGGCCAGCTGAATTATGGGCTGCACCTTCCACTGCTACCCTTCGCCGCGAGGTTGCTGAATACCTCAGGCCTCTTTCCCGGGCAGATCTCCAGGAACGCTTGGAGGATCATCTATGCTTTCTACCGCGTAGAATCCGACTTCCAGGAGGATCTGAAGGCTTGCTACTCCAGCATCCCCGAGGGCGAGGAAGCAACGATCGAGTTGGGATACTTCTTTTATCACTACAAGTGGGCATCGAGAAAAGACAGCCCATTCTTCAATTTGACTGGCGTGTCTGCCCTGCGCCCGATCGTCGACCCCGTCGCCTTCGACAAACTCTACACCGATTAGCCGCTCTCAGTTTCCGGTGCCTGGACTCCTCTTTCGGTGCCCGAGACTCCTCGGAACCAGGTGCACAAGGAGGTCAACATCTACTGTGCAGGAGGTGCTCTTGCTTGGTCTTCGGAGCGGGTAGGATCCCTCGATAATCTTTTCTTGGAATTGACCTGCGGCACCCGGTCGTGGATGTAGTTCTCAAACTGTCCCGTCTGTCATGGCAATGCCAACCTCCTCCACTGACTGCGAGCCCAGTACGAGGATAATGAGGTGTTGTACTCCGATTATGAGGAGGATCCTCAATCGGGCAAGATTGTTAGAAGAATCCGGGCCGAGAAGAAGGCCTACGGAGCAAGGCACCGCCCCACTGAAGAGAAGCTGGTGATCACCCGCAAGGGTCAGGTGAAGAAGAGGAAAGTCTTCATCGAGGAGAAGGAGGAAGAAGATAAAGAAGAAGAAGAAGAAGAAAAGGAGAAGGAAGAAGAAGAAGAAGGTGGAGATGAAGATGAAGATGGAAATGAAGATAACGACGATGACGAGAACGATGATGACGACGACGATGATGACGGAGGAGACAGAGGGGGTGACGAGATTCCTCCCACCCCTACCGGGGGGGAAGAAGAAAGAGGGGGTGGTGAGGAAGAAGTTCCTCCCACCCCCACTAGTGGTGACGAAGGAAAAGGGGGTGGTAAGGAAGAAATTCCTCCCACCCCCACTGGTGGTGATGAAGAGGATTCACAGCCCATCCCCATAGACAAGGCCAAGGCCCGTCGTATGGAGGATATGATGGACACAGTGGGCGATGGCCGGAAGGTACAGCCCACGTACCACTTCGAAGAGCTAAAACGTCCAACACGTATCAAGATCAGGTTCTCAGGGAGTGATGGGGTTGCAAGCAACCCTACTCCCCTCAACCAAATACCTCCAAGTGTCCTTCAGCTCGAAGGCGCTTCGACGAGTGGTGGGGTAGTGGTTGAACAACCTACTCCTGCCGCTCGTCTGGCTGAGGAAACGGCAGCAATAATGGCCAGGCTCGAACAGCCTGGTGGGCAACAAGAGGAAGGGGAGATCACTCCTCTTCGAGGTGTCCCTTCCCCCGCACACATGGAGGGAGGGAGCCACGTCGAGGCTGGGACTCCCCAACCTTCGCCAGAGACAACCCCCCTCAAGGAGAGGTCGATCCCCAAGGGTACGAGCTCCGAACGGGGAAAGGGTAAAGCCCCTCGAGTGGATGCCACACTGATAACTTTACTAACTTCTTCTCTCGATTGCATTGTCTTTGGAGTTTGAAAATATTCTAACTCTTTGAACTTCTGTATTGATTGTAGATACTCCTGCTGGCACGGCTCAGAAGTTGAGAAACTTGGGTGAGGTTGATATCAACCACCCAACGAGTGTGATCCGGAAGCTCTGCAACCTTCCGGATGCTACTCTAGAAGAAGCCTATGAAAGGCTTGAAGTAGTGGTAAGTGTATCAGCTTGACTTGATTCTTGAATTGTATCTTTAGAAATGTTTCTAACTCTTTTTGTTTACTTGCAGAACTCAGCAGTCCTGAAGTTCGCTAGCAAGCTCTTCAAGAAGGCCGGAGAGCGGGGAGCTTCGTCTGAGGTCACTCGCTTAACTGCTGAATTGGAGGCTGCTAATGAGCAGAGGGATAAGCTGAGGGAAGTTTTGTCTTCAAAGAAGGAGTCCCTGAAGACCAAGATCGAGGCTCTTCGCAAGGAGAAACTCGAAAGCAAGGGCTGGCAAGATGGTTACGTTGCTCGAGGCCACGAGCTTGAAGAGTTGAAGAACCGCTTCAACAAGATCGAGACTTTATCCATCGAGCGCATATTGTCAGCAACTAGGACTTGGGGCGTGCCAAACCTCGAGAAGATATTGTGTCTGATAAACTTGATTACTTCATCGTCGGTCTCCCGGAAGAGTGGCACTGCTTCAACCCACTTGGTGAAGTAATCTGTGGCCAGCAGCAGATACTTCTTCTTACTTGGAGTTAGTGGGAAGGGACCTAGGAAGTCCAACCCCCATTGGTGAAAAGGCCACAAACTTGTTAGTTGATGGAGTTCATCTGCTGGAAGGTGGATGGCTCGAGTGTGTCGTTGGCAAGGCTCGCACCTTTGAACCACTTGGTGAGCATCCCTTGACATTGTTGGCCAGTAATAACCTTGCAACTTCGTCTTGGCTTCAAGAGATCATCCACCAGAATGATTCCCACAGGATCCAGAATGGATGTTGATCAAAATATCCCTCGCTTGTAAGGGGCCTATACACTTGAGTAACATCCCACTGTGCGATTTGAAATATAGATCTTCTCTTTGAAGACTATAACATGGAAGCTTTCTTTGAAGTCTTCGGGCTTGAATTGGATCTTCGGGCATCTTGCCATGTTTGAGGAAGTCGAAGATTGGCTGTCTCCAATCCTCGAGCTTATTTGTGGTGGTAAGGTTCGAGGCCAATTGTTCTCCACCCCCAGATCTTTTTGTAGTGGCGACGATCTGTTGTTCGGGTGTGGTCTTAGGCGCTTCTTGATAATCGATTTGTATTTGTCTTCCTCCAAGCGAATCTCCAAGAACCGAGGCAGCATTGGCTAAAGCATCTGCTTCTCGATTTTCTGCCCTTGGGATTTAAATGAATTCGGTGCTAGTAAAACATTGTTGAAGGCATCGTACTAGGGCCAAGTAATTCTGCATTCTTTCTTCTCGTGCTGTGTACTCCCCATTGATCTGCCTTATAATCAGCTGGGAGTCGCTGTAGACGATGATTCGATCTACCCCCAGGGATTCACCATTTTGAGCTCGGAGATGAGTGCTTCGTATTCGGCTTCGTTGTTGGTGGCATTGAATCCGAGGAGAGTGGCCTTCTGAAGGTGATCAAGTTTGGGGGATACTGTTCGGGGGATTTTTCGCTGGTCCGCGCGGGCCGCCTGCAAGACAAAGAAAAGAGAACGTGAGAATGGCTGGCTCCCTTAGGAGCGCAGACCCTCCGACGCTCAAGTCAGTCACGGTAGCACAACGGCGAGCTGTTGTATACCAAAGTGGTAGGGAAAAGGATTTCGAACCTGTACTATGGAGCCTGGGGGTGAGCATTTATAGCAATCGACGGCCTACCGTGGCCCGACGCGTGGAGATTCTTCCAGGGCCTTCTAGACCCCCACGTTCTGGCTTGCGTGGGTCTGACAGTCCTTGGTACTCGCGCCCTGACATTCTGTCGTTAAGCCTGCCAGGCGGTTTGAGTGGGGGAGAGTATCTTTCTTGTCACGGCCAGGTGTCTATTCTAGAATGCTCAAGTCGGGGCGGTCTCAGGGAGGAAGCAAAGGCAAGCTCGCCCGGCACTGCTCCGTCCTTTCGTCCATATTTATCAAGAGTCGGACCTCGCGGGGGCAACCTCTTCGATAAACAGGGGTCGGGGCGAGCTTGGGCGAGCTCCGGAGCGAGCTAAGCGAGCTCCTGAGCGAGCTAGGCGAACTCCTGAGAGAGCTTAGGCGAGCTCCGGAGCGAGCTTGGCGAGCTCACGAGAGAGCTTAGGCGAGCTCCTGAACGAGCTTGGCGAGCTCTTGAGCGAGCTTGGGTGAGCTCCTGAGAGAGCTTAGGCGAGCTCCTGAATAAGCTTGGGCGAGCTCCTGAGAGAGCTTAGGCGAGCTCCTGAGCGAGCTCTTTGCCTAAAGCACCTTCGGCCCAATGTGGAGCTCGCTCCCTGTCAAGGTGACTTGGTTAGCATGGGGGGGGAGGGCGAGCTCCTGGGCGAGTTCCCCACCCCTTGGAATCCTAGGGTCTATGAGATCCACAGGCAAGGGCGAACTTGGGCGAGCTCCTGCGCGATCTTGGGCGAGCTCCTGCATGAGCTAGGGGCGAGCTCCTGTATGAGCTAGGGGCGTTTGCGATGCCGGTGTCTTTGTTATGCATGACGGTCTAACTCCCGCTACCACTGCAAGCGAGTTCTCGCGCGGGCTTGGCGAGCTTAGGCGAGCTCCGGGGCGAGCTTGGCGAGCTCCTGAGCGAGCTTAGGCGGGCTCCTGGGCGAGCTCAGGCGAGCTTCAGCGAGCTTAGGCAAGCTCCTATGAGTGCCCTTGGCCTAGGCCCCTTCAGCCCAATGTGGATCTCGCTCCCTGTCAAGGTGATTTGGTGAG
The DNA here is from genome assembly GCA_947650365.1 of Chamaelirium japonicum. NCBI lineage: Eukaryota > Viridiplantae > Streptophyta > Magnoliopsida > Liliales > Melanthiaceae > Chamaelirium > Chamaelirium japonicum. The sequence goes on along the minus strand of CANTAL010000093.1, from coordinate 257,628 downwards.
CACGGGGGGGGCGAACTCCAGGGCAGATTTCTGCTACCCCCAACAGATACCAAGACTATCCCAGTTCCCAAACCGATCGCACTTGAAGCTTCATCAGTATAAAGCTTCCATGGAGTTGGTGTTGTGGCAGGAGCCTCAAGGCTTGGATTGATTTTTGCAGCAGTATTGAACGAAGGTTTGTCTTCATCTTCAAGTCGCATATAAACGTCTTCTTCCCAAGTTATGGGGTCTCCAACTGGAAAGTCAGCTAGAAAATCAGCATTTGCTTGCCCCTTGATCGAAGTACGAGATTCAAACTGAACCCCTAGAGGACTCATCTCGATTACCCATTTGATCATTCGACCCGCTCGACCCGCCTTGTCGATGATATCTTTGAGTGGGTGTTTTGAGATGACTATGATCTGGTGGGAAACAAAGTAAGGTTGAAGACGATGCGATGCAGTGAGCAAGGCAAGTATGACCTTCTCTGTCTTTGAATAACGGGTCTCAGCCGGAAGAAGCATATGGCTGATGTAGTAGACTGGATGTTCGACGCTTTTTCTTCTGCTGACCAGGACCGCGCTGATTGCTTGATCGGTGATGGTGAGATAAAGCCATAGATTCTCTTTTGGAAGTGGAGCCGTCAAGATGGGCGCTCGCACCAAATATCTTTTGACGTCTTGAAAGGCTTATTCACAAGTTGGACTCCAGCCAGATATATCCGCCTTTCGAAGCTTGTCGAAGAGAGGCTTACATTTGTTAGAAGATTTCGAGATGAACCTATTGAGGGCAGCGAGTCTTCCAATGAGGCGCTGCACTTCCTTTCGATTGGTGGGTGATGGCATATCCAGAATAGCTCGAATTTGATCGGGATTAGCTTCGATGCCCCTTCTAGTCACAAGATGACCCAGGAATTTGCCCGATTGGACTCCGAAAGCACACTTAGCTGGATTGAGTTTCATGCGGTATTTTCGGAGGATTTGGAAGGTTTCCGCCAGATCGGATAGATGACCCCCTCGAATGGAGCTTTTGGTGAGGAGATCTCCGACGTAGACTTCGACGTTGCGCCCAATTTGATCTTCGAACATCTTGGTGACTAACCGTTGATAAGTAGAACCGGTGTTTTTGAGGCCGAAGGGCATTACGTTGTAGCAGTAGAGACCTCGGCTAGTCACAAAGCAAGTCTTCTCTTGATCATCCAGATGAAACGGAATTTGATTGTACCCAGAGTATCCATCCATGAAAGATAGGAGCTCGTGGCCAGCGGTTGCATCGACGAGCCTATCTATCCTTGGCATGGGCAATGGATCTTTGGGACAAGCTTTGTTGAGGTTGGTAAAGTCGATGCACACTCTGACCTTCCCATTCTTCTTAGGGATAGCAACTATATTGGAGATCCATGTAGGGTACTCTACTTCACGAATGAAGCCTGCTGCGAGTAGATTACTAATCTCCTCTTGAACTGCAACTTGTAGTTCTGGTCGAATTATGCGTGGCTTTTGCTTGATAGGTTTCATTTCTTCTTTGATTGCTAGTCGATGGCACGCGTCATCTGGATTGATCCCAGGCATGTCTTCAAAACACCAGGCGAAGACGTCGATATTGGACTGAAGAAAGGATACCATATCTCGCGCTTCTGCGTCACTGAGACCGGTACCGATGAATATTTGTTGAGGGAGATCTCCTCTACCGATATTGACTGGAATGATTTCTTCGATTGAAGGTGAAGTCACCCACTCGATTGGTGGGGGCTCGGCCAGCGGGATCTCCTTTGATTGCTATGTTGTAGAAGGACCAGCTTCATCTCTGGGTCACTTAGGAGGAGCAATGTTGATCTTGCGATTTGTTTTTGCCGCAGCAGCTTCACAAGATCGCCCGGCTTGTTGATCGCCTCGTATGCAGACAATGCCTTCTCCCGTTGCAAACTTAAGGAGTTGATGATAAGAAGAGGAGATGGCATTAATCTGGTGGAGGAATGGTCGCCCGAGAATGGCGTTGTAGCTGGACGTTCCTTCGACGATAGCAAATCTCACCGAGACTGGAGTCTCTTGGCTAAGGTCGAGGGTGAATCTTGATTCGCCCACTGTTATACTTTGTTCGCCGTTGAAGCCCGTGATAACCGTCAGGACGACGTCAAGGCTCGAGTATTTATGTCCCAGACGTTTGAAGCAGTCTGAGAACATTATGTCGATAGAGCTTCCAGTGTCGATGAGGATACGATTGACAGTGCTACCGTCGATGTTGAGCTTCAAGACCAGAGGGTCTCGATGGGGAGTATAAACTCCTTGTAGATCGGTGTCATTGAAAATGATAGAAGGCCAAGCTAAACCCTTGATAGGTTTCTCGATCCAGGTGTCCTCCTTGTTTGCTGCAGAGCGAAAATGGAAGATACGACGAATTTGCCGATCGACTTCCTTCCCCGTCAGTGCTTGATTGTGCAATATTCTGTGAATGTCGAAGATGTTGGCATTCACGGTGAGAGGTGGTCGACTGGAAGAGATTTGATGAATCCAGCAAGCCTCTTTCCCCTTTGCATAGGTTCGGCGTTGATCTTGTCCATTCTTGACAAACTCTTGTAGGTAGCCTTCGTGTAGAAGATCATCGAGGTGATATCTCAGTCGATAGCACCGATCGATGGAATGACCATGACTTCGCTGAAAGTCACAGTAAACCATTTTTTCTGCAGTGACCTTAGTGTCAGGCTGCAGTGGATTGGGCCTTCGAAGGAATTCCTCATGTTGAATGCAGTCGAGGATTTGCTCGATCGGTAGATTCCACTCAGTGAAAGTGGTCTTCTTTGGAGGAGATCGGCGTCCATCATTCCTTGACCACTTGTTTGCAGGGGGAGCTGTTGCCTCTGCGTTGTGAGCTTTGGCAGTATATTTGGGAGTTTGTTTCTCAGCAGGCCTTCACTTCGTCTCTCGCCCCTTTCGAGCTACTTGATCATCCTCAACCTTAATTTCCCTTTGGATTCGATCAAACATTGAACCCAGGGAAGGAGGAAGATTGCGAATGAAGTCGTTGTAGATGTGCAGGTCGAAACGGAGTGCATTCTGGAAAGCCAACATGATAGCTTCATCATCCAAATGCCTTCCGGAGAGGGCAGCGTGCTCATTACGGAATCTCCTTATGAAGTTACGGAGACTTTCGTCGGCGAGCATCCTCAACCGGTAGAGGGAGTCCCTTCTCAGGCTTCAAGTTTAATTGATAATGCTGCACGAAGAGATTGGCTAAGACGCTGAACTGGGTGATGGACCCAGCTCGGAGATTATGGTACCAATCGAGGGATGGCTCATCGAGGCTCCCGGCGAAGGTGCGGTAAAGCACGTTGTTCTCCTCTTCGTGCGGCGTCAAGGCTTGCTTGAAGGCGAGTATATGGAGAGTTGGATCTCCTTTGATGCAATTGAATTTGGGGAGAGTGGGAGTTCTCCATCCCCTTGGAAATGTTGATTCGAACAGACTCCAATGGAGTGGTCCGGCAGAGGAATATCCATCCCTACGACCATGCCCTCGACTTGGATGCGGGTCAAGAGGCAAGATCGCAAGGTCTTGTTCAGGTCTTTGAGTATTTGAAGGTTGGAGTCGTTGACGAAGGTCCGATCCGAGTCCACGTTGAAGCGGAATGGATAGAGAAATTCTACTCTTTGAGGGAGCCCCTTTCATCTGGTGTCTTCTTGATATATCGGGCTTTGAAGGCGCCCTCCTGTCACAGTTGCGACCGGAAGAGGATTGGGAGGACTCATCGTTGATGCGATCCCAAACACTCTGCTTCCATGGGGCAGCAGAGGGAGTTGGGTCGTGACGAATCCTCTCAGGGGCATCAGTGCCCATTGACCTCCGTTGCTCGGAGTGGATTGATTGCCATGGCAGATCGACCCTCTCGTTGGTTGAGGGGATGGGAAGAGCAATACCTGCCTCAGAGGCTGCTTTTTTGAGAGCATCTCTTTCAGCAGTGAGGGCGGCATTCTGTTTGGCTAGTTGAAGGAGTTGAAAGTCGACTGCAAAAATTTGATAAGTAGATGGCGGGTCTTCAGCGGGAGTGGGGGCGGTTTGCCCAATTGACTGCCGTGCAGGTTGGGCGATCGGTCGATCGACTGATCTCCCGCTTCCTGAGCGAACCCCCATTTCAGGGATAGCAAGGGGCTGTCTGAAGTTGAGCCTTTGACTCATTGAACGAGTCTCAGGACGAGCTTGTTGAGTGTTACTTCCTTCTGGTTGACCCTGATGCTTCGTTCTCGCCATTTAGTAGAGAGCGAAGGGTGCAACGAGAGTGCCGGTGTCCTAATGGTTGTCTGCTCAACCGAAGGGACTAGGAAGTTTGATCGGTTGTCTGCTCAACCGATGTGACTTGTTGTAGGGCGAACTTGGCTTCTCGTTCGATCCCACAGACGGCGCCAAACTATGGGGGAAAATCTTCGTGCCGACCCGAAGACTTCACCGCACCAGTCAATTGAGGTTTAAGTCGATGATCGTTGTTCGATCTGTTGATTGAAGTTGATGCTTTCAATATACAAACATAGAGAGTTTGACACGAGAGATGTGATCTCGGAGTTCAGCCGAAGCCTACGTCTCCGTGCTATAGGGAGCAACCCGAATTTACTAACAATTTTCTCAAAATGATCTCGACAGGCCGAGTATCACCGAAGTCACTCCAATCTCTTCGAAGACAAGAAGAAGATTGAGGAGGGTTGAAGGAATGGAAACTGAAATCCAGAGCTCTGGTTTCTGAAAATCAGATCTCAGAACTGAAATTCGGATCCTTTACATTCGAAGGGTCTGCTATTTATAGAGAAATTTTGGGGTAAAGGGCGGTTTCTGCTGTCGTATCAGGGGATCCTCCAGGCAGGGCTGGTAGGCCCCGCTGCTGTCTCCGGAGGATTCCACAGGAAGGGTCGGTGGGTCCCGCTGGAGTCTTCGTGGGCCTACCAGGCAAGGCTAGTGGGTCCCGCTGGAGTCTTCGTGGGTCCTCCAGGCAGGGCCGGTGGTTCCCACTGGAGTCTTCGTGGGCCCACCAAGCAGGGCCAGTGGGTCCCGCAGTAGTTGGTAGACTTCTGCCAAAATTTGCACCCACACGCGCGATCCATTCTAATTCATTTGTACAATCTATTCTAACTCATTCGTACGATCCATTCTAAATCATTCGCACGATCCATTCTAATTCATACATACGATCCATTCTAATACATTCGCACGATCCATTCTAATTCATTCGTACGATCTAATCTAATTCATTTGTACCAATGAATTAGTACGAATGAATTAGAATGGATCGTGCGAATGAATTAGAATAGATCATACAAATGAATTAGAATGGATACCTTCGTACGAATGAATTAGAATAGATCGTGCGAATGACTTAGAATGGATCGTACGAATGAATTAGAATGGATCGTACGAATGAATGAGAATGGATCGTGCGAATGAATTAGAATGGATACATTTGTACCAATGATTTAGAATAGCTCGTACGAATGAATTAGAATACCTTCGTACGAATGAATTAGATTGGATCGTACGAATGAATTATATTAGATCGTACAAATGAATTAGATAGGATCGTAAGAATGAATTAGAAAAGATCGTGCGAATGACTTAGAATAGCTCGTACGAATGAATTAGAATGGATCGTACGAATGAATTAGAATGGATCGTGCGAATGAATTAGATTGGATCGTACAAATGAATTACAATGGATCGTGAGAATGAATTAGAATAGCTCGTACGAATGAATTAGATCATTCGTACCAATGATTTAGAATGGATCGTGCGAATGAATTCGAATGGATTGTGTGAATGAATTAGAATGGATCGTGTGAATATATTAGAATGGATCGTACGAATGAATTAGAACGGATCGTGCGAATGAATTAGAATGGATCGTACGAATGAATTAGAATAGATCGTGCAAATGAATTAGAATGGATCGTACGAATGAATTAGATTGGATCGTACGAATGAATTAGAATGGATCGTGCGAATGAATTAGAATGGATCGTGCGAATGAATTAGAATGGATCGTGTGAATGAATTCGAATGGATCGTGCGAATGAATTAGAATGGGTCGTGCGAATGAATTAGAATGGATCGTACGAATGAATTAGATTGGATTGTGCGAATGAATTAGATTGGATCTTACGAATGAATTAGAATGGATCGTGAGAATGAATTAGAATAGCTCGTACGAATGAATAAGAAAGGATCGTACCAATGATTTAGAATGGATCATGCGAATGAATTAGGATGGATTGTGCGAATGAATTAGAATGGATCGTGCGAATGTATTAGAATGGATCGTATGAATGAATTACAATAGATCGTACGAATGAATAAGAATGGATCGTACGAATGAATTAGAATAGGTCGTGCGAATGAATTAGAATGGATCGTACGAATGAATTAGAATGGATCGCACGAATGAATTAGAATGAATTGTGCGAATGAATTAGAATAGATTGTGCGAATGTATTAGAATGGATAGTGCGAATGAAATAGAATGGATTGTGTGAATGAATTAGAATATATCGTGCGAATGAATTAGAATGGATCATACGAATGAATTGGAATGGATCGTGCGAATAAATTAGAATGGATCGTGCGAAGGAATTAGATTGGATCGTACGAATGAATTGGAATGGATCGTGAGATTGAATTAGAATAGCTCGTACGAATGAATTAGATCATTCGTACCAATGATTTAGAATGGATCGTGCGAATGATTTAGAATATATTGTGCGAATGAATTAGAATGGATCGTGCGAATATATTAGAAAGGATTGTACGAATGAATTAGAATGGATGGTATAAATGAATTAGAATGGATCATACGAATAAATTAGAATAGATCGTGCAAATGAATTAGAATTGATCGTGCGAATGAATTAGAATGGATGGTACGAATGAATTAGAATGGATTGTACGAAAGAAGTAGAATGGTTGTGCGAATAAATTAGAATAGATTGTGTGAATGTATTAGAATGGATCGTGCGAATGAATTTGAATGGTTTGTGTGAATGAATTAGAATAGATCGTGTGAATGAATTAGAATAGATCATACGAATGAATTAGAATGGATCGTGCCAATAAATTAGAATGGATCGTATGAATGAATTAGATTAGATCGTACGAATAAATTAGAATGGATCGTGAGAATGAATTAGAATAGCTCGTATGAATGAATTAGATCATTCGTACCAATGATTTAGAATGGATCGTGCGAATGAATTAGAATAGATTGTGCGAATGAATTAGAATGGATCGTGCGAATGTATTAGAATGGATCGTACGAATGAATTAGAACGGATCGTGCGAATGAATTATAATGGATCATACGAATGAATTAGAATAAATCGTGCAAATGAATTAGAATGGATCGTACGAATGAATTAGAATGGATCGTACGAATGAATTAGAATGGATCGTACGAATGAATTAGAATGGATCGTGCGAATGAATTAGAATGGATCGTGCGAATGAATTAGAATGGATCATGCGAATGAATTAGAATAGATCGTGCGAATAAATTAGAATGGATCATATGACTGAATTAGAATGGATCGTGCGAATGAATTAGAATGGATCGTGCGAATGAATTAGATTGGATCGTATGAATGAATTAGAATGGATCGTGAGAATGAATTAGAATAGCTCATACGAATGAATTAGATCATTCATACCAATGAATTAGAATGGATACATTCGGGCCAATGAATTAGAATGGATCGTGCGAATGAATTAGAATGGATCGTGCGAATGAATTAGAATAGATTGTGCAAATGTATTACAATGAATAAGAATGGATTGTGCGAATGTATTAGAATGGATTGTACGAATGAATTAGAATGGATCGTACGAATGAATTAGAATAGCTCGTACAAATGAATTAGAATAGATCGTGCAAATGAATTAGAATGGATCAAGCGAATGACTTAGAATAGATCGTGCTAATGAATTAGATTGGATACATTCGTACCAATGAATTAGAATAGCTCGTACGAATGAATTAGAATGGATCGTACGAATGTATTAAAATAGATACATTCATACGAATGGATTGGATTGTATCGTACGAATGAATTAGAATAGATCGTGCGAATGACTTAGAACAGATCGTGTACGATCCAATCTAATTTATTCGCACGATCCATTCTAATTCATTCGCACGATCTATTCTATTTCATTCGCACGATCTATTCTAATTCATTCGCACGATCCATTCTAATTCATTCATACGATCCACCCTAATTTATTCGTATGATCCATTCTAATTCATTCGCACGATCTAATCTAATTCATTCGTACGAAGGTATCCATTCTAATTCATTCGTATGATCTATTCTAATTCATTCGCACGATCCATTCTAATACATTCGTACATTCTATTCTAATTCATTCGTACGATCCATTCTAATACATTCGTACGATCCATTCTAATTCATTCGTACGATCCATTCTAATTCATTCACACGATCCATTCTAATTCATTTGTATGAATCTATTCTAATTCATTCGTACGAGCTATTCTAATTCATTTATACGATCCACTCTAATTCATTCGCACGATCCATTCTAATTCATTCGTACGAGCTATTTTAATTCATTCGTACGAGCTATTCTAATTCATTCGTATGAGCTATTCTAATTAATTGGTACGATCCATTCTAATTCATTCGCATGATCCATTCTAATTCATTCGAACGATCCATTCTAATTCATTCGTACGAGCTATTCTAATTTATTTATACGATCCATACTAATTTATTCGCACGATCCATTCTAATTCATTCGTACGATCTATTCTAATTCATTCGTACGAGCTATTCTAATTCAATTATACGATCCATTCTAATTCATTCGCACGATCCATTCTAATTCATTCGTACAATCTATTCTAACTCATTCGCACGATCCATTCTAATTCATTCGTACGATCCATTCTACGTACGAGCTATTCTAATTCATTGGTACGAAGGTATCCATTCTAATTCATTCATACGGTCCATTCTAATTCATTCGTATGATCTATTCTAATTCATTCGTACGATCTATTCTAATTCATTCGTACGATCCATTCTAATTCATTCGCACGATCTATTCAAATTCATTCGTATGAGCTATTCTAATTCATTCATACGATCCATTCTAATTCTTTCGTATGATCTATTCTAATTCATTCGCACGATCCTTTCTAATTCATTCGAATGATCTATTATAATTCATTCGTACGAGCTATTCTAATTCATCCGTACGATCCATTCTAATTCATTCGCACGATCCATTCTAATTCATTCGTACGAAGGTATCCATTCTAATTCATTCGTATGATCTATTCTAATTCATTGGTATGAATGTATTCATTCTAATTCATTCGCACGATCTATTCTAATTCATTCGTACGATCCATTCTAATTCATTCGCACGAGCTATTCTTTTTCATTCGTACGATCTGTTCTAATTCATTCGTACTAGCTATTCTAATTCATTGGTTCGAATGTATCCATTCTAATTTATTCGTACGATCCATTCTAATTCATTCGTACGATCCATTCTAATTCATTCGCACGATCTATTCTAATTCATTCGTACGATCCATTCTAATTCATTTGCACGATCCATTCTAATTCATTCGCATGATCCATTCTAATTCATTCATACGATCCATTCTAATTCATTCGTATGATATATTCTAATTCATTCGTACAATCCATTCTAATTCATTCGTACGATCCATTCTAATTCATTCGCACCTGCTGTTCTAATTCATTCGTATGATCTATTCTAATTCATTCACACGATCCATTCTAATTCATTCGTACGATCCTTTCTAATTCATTCGTATGATCCATTCTAATTTATTCGTACGATCCATTCTAATTCATTCGTACGATCTAATCTAATTCATTCGTACAAAGGTTTCCATTCTAATTCATTCGTATGATCTATTCTAATTCATTCGCATAATCCATTCTAAGTCATTCGCACGATCCATTCTAATTCATTCGCATGATCTATTCTAATTCATTCGCACGATCCATTCTAAGTCATTCTCACGATCCATTCTAATTCATTTGCACGATCTATTCTAATTCATTCGTACGAGCTATTCTAAGTCATTTGTACGAGCCATTCTAATTCGTTTGTATGATCGATTCTAATACATTCGTACGATCTATTCTAACTCATTCCCACGAGTTATTCTAATTCATTCATATTAGATTGGATCTATTCTAATTCATTCATACGATCCATTCTAATTCATTCGCACGATCTATTCTAATTCATTGGTACGATCCATTCTAATTTATTCGTACGATCCATTCTAATACATTGGTACAAATGTATCCATTCTAATTCATTCGCACGATCTATTCTAATTCATTCGTATGATCCATTCTAATTCATTCATACGATCCATTCTAATTCATTCGCACGATCCATTCTAATTCATTCGTACGAGCTATTCTAATTCATTGGTATGATCCAATCTAATTCATTCGTACGATCCATTCTAATACATTGGTACGAATGTATCCATTCTAATTCATTCGCACGATCTATTCTAATTCTTTCGTACGATCTATTGTAATTCATTCGTACGATCCATTCTAATTCATTTGCACGATCCATTCTAAATCATTCTTGTACGAATGAATTAGAATAGCTCCTAGGAATGAATTAGAATGGATCGTGCGAATGAATTAGAATAGATTGTGCGAATGAATTAGAATAGATCGTGCGAATGAATTAGAATGGATCGTGCGAATGAATTAGAATTAGAATGGATACCTTCGTACGAATGAATTAGATTAGATTCGTACAAATGAATTAGATTGGATCGAACGAATGAATTAGAATAGATCGTGCGAATAAATTAAAATGGATCGTGCGAATGAATTAGAATAGATCATATGAATGAATTAGTGAAGTAGAATAGATCGTGCTAATGTATTAGAATGGATCGTACGAATAAATTAGAATGGATCGTACAATTGTATTAGAATGGATCGTACGAATGAATTAGAATAGATCGTACAAATGAATTAGAATGGATCGTGCGAATGAATTAGAATGGATCGTGCGAAAGTATTAGAATAGAATCGTGCGATCGTGCGAATGAATTAGAATGGATCGTACAAATGATATAGAATGGATCGTATGAATGAATTAGAATGGATCGTGCGAATACATTAGAATGGATCGTACGATATTAGAATAGATCGTGCGAATGAATTAGAATAGCTCGTACGAATGAATTAGAATTGCTCATACAAATGAATTAGAATAGATCAAAAGAATGAATTAGAATGGATACCTTTGTATGAATAAATTATAATGGATCGTGCGAATGAATTAGAGTAGAATGGAAACAATCGTACGAATGAATTAGAATAGATCGTACGAATGAATTAGAATAGATCGTGCGAATGAATTAGAATAGATCGTACGAATGAATTTGAATAGCTCGTACGAATGAATTAGAATAGATCGTGCGAATGAATTAGATTGGATCATATGAATGAATTAGAATAGATCATACGAATGAATTAGAATGGATCGTATGAATGAATTAGAATAGCTCATATGAATGAATTAGAATAGCACGTACGAATGAATTACAATAGATTGTGCGAATGTATTAGAATGGATTATACGAATGAATTAGAATAGCTCGGACGAATGAATTAGAATATATTGTGCGAATGTATTAGAATAGATCGTACGAATGAATTAGAATAGATCATGCGAATGAATTAGAATGGATCGTACGAATGAATTAGAATGGATCGTACGAATGAATTAGAATAGATTGTGCGAATGAATTAGAATGGATCGTGTGAATGAATTAGATTGGATCGTACAAATGAATTAGAATGGATCATGCGAATGAATTAGAATGGATCATACGAATAAATTAAAATAGATCGTGAATGAATTAGAATGGATCGTACGAATGAATTAGAAAGGAAACATTCGTACGAATGAATTAGAATGGATCGTACGAATGAATTAGAATAGCTCGTACAAATGAATTAGAATAGATCGTGCGAATAAATTAGAATAGATCGTGCGAATGAATTAGAATGAATCGTGCGAATGAATTAGAATAGATCGTACGAATGAATTAGAATAGATCATGCGAATGAATTAGAATGGATCGTACGAATGAATTATAATAGCTCTTACGAATTTATTAGAATAGATCGTGCGAATGAATTAGAATGGATCGTGCGAATGTATTAGAATGGATCGTATGAAGGAATTAGAATGGATATATTCGTACCAATGATTTAGAATAGCTCGTACGAATGAATTAGAATGGATCGTACGAATGTATTAAAATGGATACATTCGTACAAATGAATTAGATTGGATCGTACGAATGAATTAGAATAGATCGTGCTAATGACTTAGAATAGATCGTGCGAATGATTTAGAATGGATCATACGAATGAATTAGAATAGCTCGTACAAATGGATTAGAATAGCTCTTACGAATAAATTAGAATAGATCGTACGAATGAATTAGAATGGATCGTACGAATTAATTAGAATGGATCGTACCAATGAATTAGAATGGATACCTTTGTACGAATGAATTAGATTAGAACGTGCGAATGAATTAGAATAGCTCGTACGAATGAATTAGACTGGATCATGCGAATGAATTAGAATAGAACGTGCGAATGAATTAGAATAGATTGTGGGAATACATTAAAATGGATCGTACGATTGAATTAGAATGGATCGTGCGAATGAATTAGATTGGATCGTACGAATGCATTTGAATGGATCATACGAATGAATTAGATTGGATCGTGCGAATGAATTAGAATGGATCGTGCGAATGAATTAGAATAGCTCGTATGTATGAACTAGAATAGCTCGTACTAATGAATTAGAATAGATCGTACGAATGAATTAGTATAGATAATGCGAATGAACTAGAATGGATCATGCGAATGAATTATAATAGCTCGTACGAATGAATTGGAATGGATCGTACGAATGAATTAGAATAGCTCGTACGAATGTATTAGAATGGATCATACAAATGAATTAGATTAGATCATGCGAATGAATTAGAATGGATCGTACGAATGAATTAGAATAGATCGTATGAACGAATTAGAATAGATTATGCAAATGTATTAGAATGGATCATGCGAAGTAATTAGAATAGCTCGTACGAATAAATTAGAATAGATCGTGCGAATGACTTAGAATGGATCGTGAGAATGTATTAGAATGGATCATACGAATGAATTAGATTGGATCGTACGAATGAATTAGAATGGATCGTACGAATGAATTAGAATGGATCGTGCAAATGAATTTGAATAGATCCTGATTATGAATTAGATTGGATCGTACAAATGAATTAGAATGGATCGTACGAATGAATTAGAATAGCTCATACGAATGAATTAGATTAGCTCGTACGAATGAATTACAATGGATCGTATGAATGAATTAGAATTCATTCGTACAAATGAATTAGAATAGAATGTATTAGAATAGATCGTGCGAATTAATTAGAATGGATACATTCGCACCAATGTTTTAGAATAGATCGTACGAATGAATTAGAATGGATCGTACCAATGAATTAGAATGGAACGTGCGAATGAATTAGCTTGGATCGCGCGAATGAATTAGAATGGATCGTGAGAATGAATTAGAATAACTCGTACTAATGAATCGAACAATTTATTCTGATTCATTCGCACAATCCATTCTAATTCATTCTACGATCCATTTTAAATCATTGTTACGAATGATCTAATTCATTCGTACGAGCTATTCCAATTCATTCTCACAATCCATTCTAATTCATTCATACGATCCAATCTAATTCATTTGCACGATCCATTCTAATTCATTCGCATGATCCAGTCTAATTCATTTGTACGAGCTATTCTAAGTCATTCACACGATCTATTCTAATTCATTCATACGATCCAATCTAATTCATTCGCACGATCCAATCTAATTCATTCGTACGATCGATTCTAATTCATTCGTATGAAGGTATTCTAATTCATTCGTACGAGCTATACTAAATCATTGGTTTGAATGTATCCCTTCTAATTCACTCGTATGATCCATTCTAATATATTCACACGATCCATTCTAATACATTCGCATAATCTATTCTAATTCATTCGTACGATCTATTCTAATTCATTCGCACGATCTATTCTAATTCATTCGCACGATCCATTCGAAGTGATTCGCACGATCCATTCTAATTCATTAGTACGATCTATTCTAATTCATTAGTACGATCCATTCTGATTCATTAGTACGATCCATTCTAATTCATTCGTATGATACATTCTAATTCATTTGTACGATCTATTCTAATTCATTCATACGATCCAATCTAATTTATTCATATGATATATTCTAATTCATTCGTACGATCTATTCTAATTCATTCGTACGAGCTATTCTAAATCATTGGTACGAATGTATCTATTCTAATTCATTGCACGAGCTATACTAAATCATTGATACGAATGCATCCATTCTAATTCATTGGTATAAATGACCTAATTCATTCATACGAGCTATTCTAATTCATTCGTATAATCTATTCTAATTCATTGGTACGAATGTTTCCATTCTAATCCATTTGTACGATCCATTCTAATACATTCTAATCCATTCTAATTAGAATGGATCGTATGAATGAATTAGAATGGATATTGCGAATGAATTAGAATGGATCATGTGAATGAATTAGAATGGATCGTACGAACGAATTAGAATAGATCATACGAATGAATTAGAATGGATATCTTCGTACGAATGAATTAGATTAGATCGTGCGAATGAATTAGAATGGATCATACGAATGAATTAGAATGGATAGTATGAATGAATTAGAATGAATCGTGCGAATAAATTAGAATAGATCGTGCGAATGAATTAGAATGGATCGTGCGAATGAATTAGAATGGATCGTGCGAACGAATTAGAATGGATCGTATGAATGAATTAGAATAGATTGTGCGAATGTATTAGAATAGATCGTGCAAATGAATTAGACTGGATCGTATGAGTGAATTATAATAGCTCGTACGAATGAATTAGAATAGATCATGCGAATGAAGTAGAATGGATCGTACGAATGAATTAGCTAGAATAGCTCGTACGAATGAATTAAAATGGATCGCATGAATGTATTAAAATGGATACATTCGTACGAATGAATTAGAATGGATCGTGCGAATGAATTAGATACGAGCTATTCTAATTCATTCGTACGATCCATTCTAATTCATTTGTACGAATATTTCCATGCTAATTCATTCGTACGATCCATTCTAATTCATTCACGATCTATTCTAATTCATTCGTACGATACATTCTAATTCATTCAAACGATCCATTCTAATACATTGATCTATTCTAATTCATTCGCACGATCTAATCTAATTCATTCGTACGATCTATTCTAATTCATTCACACGATCTATTCTAATTCATTCTCATGATCCATTCTAATTCATTGGTACGATCCATTCTAATTCATTCGTACGAGATATTCTAAGTCATTCGCACGATCTATTCTAATTCATTCGTACGATCCAATCTAATTCATTTGCACGATCCAATCTAATTCATTCGTACGATCCATTCTAATTCATTCGTACGAAGGTATTCTAATTCATTCGTACGAGCTATTCAAAATCATTGGTACGAATGTATCCTTTCTAATTCACTCGTACGATCCATCCTAATATATTCGCATGATCCATTCTAATACATTCGCACAATCTATTCTAATTCATTCGTACGAGCTATTCTAATTCATTCGTACGATCCATTCTAATTCATTCGTACGATACATTCTAATTCATTCGTACGATCTATTCTAATTCATTCGTACGATCCAATCTAATTCATCATATTATCTATTCTAATTCATTCGCACGAGCAACTCTAAATCATTAGTACGAATGCATCCATTCTAATTCATTGGTATGAATAACCTAATTCATTCATACGAGCTATTCTAATTCATTCGTATGATCTATTCTAATTCATTGATACGAATGTTTCCATTCTAATTCATTTGTACGATCCATTCTAATACATTCTAATCCATTCTAATTAGAATGGATCGTATGAAAGAATTAGAATGGATATTGCGAATGAATTAGAATGGATCGTGCAAATGAATTAGAATGGATCGTACGAATAAATTAGAAAAGATCATACGAATGAATTAGAATGGATACCTTCATACGAATGAATTAGATTAGATCGTGCGAATGAATTAGAATGGATCATACGAATGAGTTAGAATGGATAATATGAATGAATTAGAATGGATCATGCGAATGAATTAGAATGGATCGTGCGAATGAATTAGAATAGATCATATGAATGAATTAGAATAGATTGTGTGAATGTATTAGAATAGATCGTGCAAATGAATTAGAATGGATCGTATGAGTGAATTAGAATAGCTCGTACGAATGAATTAGAATAGATCGTGCGAATGAATTAGAATGGATCGTACGAATGAATTAGAATAGCTCGTACGAATGAATTAGAATGGATCGCACGAATGTAAGAAAATGGATACATTCGTACGAATGAATTAGAATGGATCGTGCGAATGAATTAGATACGAGCTATTCTAATTCATTCGTATGATCCATTCTAATTCATTCGTACGAATGTTTCCATGCTAATTCATTCGTACGATCCATTCTAATTCATTCAAGATCTATTCTAATTCATTCGTACGATCCATTCTAATTCATTCGCACGATCCATTCTAATACATTCGTATGATCTATTCTAATTCATTCGCACGATCTAATCTAATTCATTCGTACGATCTATTCTAATTTATTCACACGATCCATTCTAATTCATTGGTACGATCCATTCTAATTCATTCATACGATCCATTCTAATACATTGGTAGAATGAATTCATACGAATGAATTAGAATGGATCGTACGAATGTATCCTATTCTAATTCATTCATACGAATGAATTACAATAGATTGTGCGAATGAATTAGAATGGATCGTACGAATGAATTAGAATGGATCGTACGAAAGAATTAGAATAGCTCGTACGTACGAATGAATTAGAATAGATAGTGCGAATGAATTAGAATGGATCATGCGAATGAATTAGAATGAATCATACGAATGAACTAGAATAGATCGTACGAATGAATTAGAATAGCTCGTACGAATGGATTAGAATAGATCGTGAGAATGAATTAGAATGGATCGTACGAATGAATTAGAATGGATCGTGTGAATGAATTAGAATGGATCGTACGGATGAATTAGAATGGATCAAGCGAATGAATTAGAATGGATCATGCAAATGAATTAGAATAGCTCGTAGGAATGAATTGGAATGGATCGTGCGAATGAATTAGATTACATCATATGAATGAATTAGGGTGGATACCTTCGTACGAATGAATTTGATTAGATCGGGCGAATGAATTAGAATGGATGGTACGAATGAATTAGAATGGATCGTACGAACGAATTAGAATGGATCGTGCGAACTAATTAGAATGGATCATGCGAATGAATTAGAATAGATCGTGCGAATGAATTAGAATAGATCGTGCGAATGAATTAGATTGGATAGTACGAATGAATTAGAATAGCTCGTACGAATGAATTAGAATGGATCGTACAAATGTATTAAAATGGATACATTCGTACGAATGAATTAGAATGGATCATGCGAATGAATTAGACACGATCTATTCTAATTCATTCGCACAATCCATTCTAATTCATTCATACGATCCATTCTTATACATTCGCACAATCTATTCTAATTTATTCGTATGAGCTATTCTAATTCATTCATACGATACATTCTAATTCATTCGAATGATCCAATCTAATTCATTCGCACAATCATACGAATGAATTAGAATAGATCGGGCGAATCAATTAGAATGGATCATACGAAGGAATTAGAATAGATCGTGCGAATGAATTAGAATGGATACATTCGTACCAAAGAATTAGCATAGCTCATACGAATGAATTAGAATAGATCGTACAAATAAATAAGAATAGCTCGTGCGAATGAATTAGAATGGATCGTACAAATGAATTAGAATATATCATACGAATGAATTAGAATAGATACATTCGTACCAATGAATTAGAATAGATCATACAAATGAATTAGAATGGATACCTTCGTACGAATGAATTAGAATGGACCGTGCGAATGACTTAGAATGGATCGTGCGAATGAATTAGAATGGATATATTCATACCAATGAATTAGAATAGCTCGTACGATTGAATTAGAATAGATCGTGCGAATGAATTAGAATAGATCGTGCGAATGAATTAGAATTGATCGTACAAATTAATTAGAATGGATCGTACGAATGAATTAGATTCATCGTGCGAATGAATTAGAATGGATCGTGCGAATGTATTAGAATGGATCGTACGAATGAATTAGAATGGATTGTGCGAATGAATTAGAACGGATCGTGCGAATGTATTACAATGGATCGTACGAATGAATTAGAATGGATCGTACGAATGAATTAGAATAGATTAGAATAGCTATGCTAATCTATTCTAATTCATTCGTACGATCCATTCTAATTCATTCGTACGATCCATTCTAATTCATTCGCATGATCCATTCTAATTCATTCATATGATCCATTCTAATTTATTCGCACGATCTATTCTAATTCATTCGTACGATCCATTCTAATTCATTCGTATGATCTATTCTAATTCATTCGCACGATCCATTCTAATTCATACATACAAATGTATCCAATGGAATTCATTTCCAGGATCCATTCAAATTCATTCATACGATCCATTCTAATTCATTCGCACGATCCATTCTAAGTCATTCGCACGATCAATTCTAATTCATTCATAAGAAGGTATCCATTCTAATTCATTCGTATGATCTATTCTAATTCATTGGTACGAATATATCCATTCTAATTCATTCACACGATCTATTCTAATTCATTCGTAAGATCCATTCTAATTCATTCGCACGAGCTATTCTTATTCATCCGTACGATCTATTCTAATTCATTCGTACGAGCTATTCTAATTCATTGGTACAAATGTATCGATTCTAATTCATTTACACGATCTATTCTAATTCATTCATACGATCCATTCTAATTCATTCGCATGATCTATTCTAATTCATTCGTATGATCGTGAATAAATTAGATTGGATCGTTCGAATGAATTAGAATGTATCAAATGAATGAATTAGAATAGCTCATATGAATGAATTAGAATAGATTGTGTGAATATATTAGAGTGGATCGTATGAATGAATTAGAATAGATCGTGTGAATGAATTAGAATTGATCGTGCGAATGAATTAGAATGGATCGTACGAATGAATTAGAATGGATCGTGCGAATGAATTAGAATAGCTCGTATGAATGAATTAGAATAGATCGTGGGAATAAATTAAAATAGATCGTGCGAATGAATTAGAATGGATAATACGAATGAATTAGATTAGATCGTGAGAATGAATTAGAATGGATCGTGAGAATGAATTAGAATGGATTGTGAGAATGAATTAGAATGGATCGTATGAATGAATTAGAATGGATCGTGCGAATGAATTAGAATGGATTGTACGAATGAATTAGAATGGATCGTGCAAATGAATTAGAATAGCTCGTACGAATAAATTAGAATGGATCGTGTGAATGAATTAGATTGGATCATACGAATGAATTAGAATGGATACCTTTGTACGAATGACTTAGATTAGATCGTGCGAATGAATTAGAATGGATCGTGCGAATGAATTAGAATGGATACCTTCGTACGAATGAATTAGAATGTATCGTACGAATGAATTAGAGTAGCTCGTACGAATGAATTAGATTAGCTCAAACGAATGAATTAGAATGGATCGTACAAATGAATTAGAATTAATCGTATGAATTATAACGCCCCGATATTTTACGGATTAATTCAACCCGTATAATACTGGGGTGTTAGGAATAAAAACTTGATATAGATAAATTCCATCAAATATGGAAATTACTGAGCCATTCTATTAAAAACATTATTATTTGAAACAATTTCTCGAAATCGAAAACCTAAGGCTAAGACTTTCCATATTGACACATCATATTCCGGCTCCGTCATCGTCATAGAAAGGTGTGTAGAGTGGGTCTTCAACTCCTTCTGGGTCGATTCCCGATCGCTCCTTATCTTCTTCGGGTGCTGCAGGGTTGGTCTCTATAGGGTGCACATCATCTGTAGGGGGGTGAGTTCTATCCACTGACTCACCAATGACTTAGTTTTATTCATGCTAAAACATATGTATTGAAAGCAGTAAACATGACTATGAAAAGTAAATAATTAAAACATTAATCACCCGATTCCCTTTTTGGCCCTTCCGCCAGGGTAGGAATCTCAAGTCCTTACCCGGGTACTTTTAGTCCGTAACAAGGCTAGCCCCACACCTAGGAAACTTTTTAGCCTCAGCCAGGGCTAGCCCCACACCCAGGAAACTTTTTGGCCTCTGCCAGGGCTAGCCCCATACCCAGGAAACTTTTTAGCCTCAGCCAAGGCTAGCCCCACACCCAGGAAACTTTTTAGCCTCAGCCAGGGATAGCCCCACACCCAGATTAGTGATTACGTATTTCAAAATTTACCATTCCATAGCAAATTACCGATATTCTATAGAATATACTTAGCATGAACAAACTTAGCTTAAATCCCCTACCTGAACCGTTGAAGACTGTTACTCCTGGTGACGAAGCTTTAGGAAGCTCAGAACCTGAAAGTATGTTACTATAATACGTCAGTTTTTTCCCTAACTTTTACAAGGATTTTCCGAAACGTTTTCCGATTTGAACTAAATAGGTTTTTCTTCTTTAGGGGTATTTTGGTAATTTCTAAAATATTTTAAATCTATATTCATTGTGTAGAGCTTTTCATTAGGAACCCGTGGCCGCAGACGGAACTCAATTCGGAGTTCGTTTGCTCCTGTTATGGCCAAAATAGTTGGCTTTAACGGGTTTTTATTGGGTGGTCTGCCCTTAGTAAAAAGATCAGGTTGTATATAGTAATAACGCTTCGGTTTATTAAAAACAGGGTCGTTTTATCAAAGTTTCTTTTGGGCTTAATGGGTTTCGGCCCATGGGTTTATTTTATTTAAATGGGCTTCGGCCCATTTAGGGTAATGGATTCTAATGGGCTTCGGCCCAATTAATTCATTATTGTTTAATGGGCTTTTAGCCCAGCAAATATTTAAATAATAAATAATAAAAAAAAACTAACCGAAGTGGGCGACGACCGGCGGCGAGGTGGCGGCGGCGGTGGGTGGCCGGCGGCGGCGGGTGACCGGCGGCGGGGTGGCCGGTGGTGGTGGTGGCTGGCGGCGGGTAGTAGTGGCTCGTTGGGTCGCGAGGGGCTTGTGTGAAGATATCTGTGGGAGGGGGGGTTTATATAGGCCATCCGGGAATACCAAGAGTCCCGGGGTCTTTATTGCAAAACGGCCGTTATGTATTTTGGCTGTGCGACGGTTTTCGTCCGATCGGAAACGAAAGGTCACAGATGTCGATTGGTATTCCCTCTGGCTGTGCGACGGTTTCCGTCCGATCAGAAACGAAAGGTCACATATGTCGATTGGTATTCCCTCTTTAATATAACAATTATTTTTATTGTATTTGAATAGAAATGTTTTAACGGATTTTTGGTTAGAGTAAATTGGTTTAAAATTTTATTAAAATGGGTCTCGGGTTCGAATCCTTCTATTGGCTATTATATTTATACATATATACCCTTTTTCTTTTAAATTTTTAAATACTTTAAATGAATTCAAAATACAAAAGTTTATATATATTTTTTGATCGTTTCGATGAGACGAACGCAATGGTGTCGTCCAATTTTTATTTTGAACTTCTTATAAAAATTTCCTTATAATGTCCTTGTTTCTATTATTTTATTTGGAGATGTTACATCCTCTACCTCTAATAGAAATTTCGTCCTCGAAATTTAAAGTTCGTACCTTAGCTGTTGAATAAATGTGGATATTACTTTTGTATTTCCGACTCCAATTCCCAAGTGGCTTCCTCTTCATTGTGATGTTGCCATAACACCTTTACCAATCGAATAGTCTTGGTTCGCAATTCTTTGTCTTTGGTGTCTAGAATCTTCACTGGTATTTCTATGTAAGAGGCATCTGATTGAATACTGATATCTTCATCTTTCAGAATGTGAGAAGGATCTGACTCATACTTGCGAAGCATAGACACATGAAAAACTGGATGTATATTTGCCAATTTTAAGGGTAATGCCAGTCGATATGCAACTGGTCCAACTTTACCCAATATTTCATAAGGTCCAATATATCTGGGTGCGAGTTTTCCTTTGAGATCAAAACGCTAAATACCCTTTCTTGGGGAGATTTTTAGAAAAACAAAATCTCCTACCTCAAATCCGAGAGGTCTTCTTTGATTGTCTGCGTAACTTTTCTGTCTGCTCTGAGCTTTTAATAAATTGGCCCGAATAATTTTTATTTTGTCAGTAATTTCTTGGATTATTTCAGGCCCCATGATACTCTTCTCTCCCACTTCTGTCCAACAGACTGGTGATCTGCAGGGTCTTCCATATAAGGCTTCAAAAGGTGCCATTTGTATGCTGGATTGATAGCTGTTGTTATAAGTAAATTCTATCAGGGGTAGAAAATCTTCCCAACTACCTTTGAAATCCATCACACAAGATCTTAGCATATCTTCTAAGATTTGTATCACCCTTTCTGATTGTCCGTCAGTTTGAGGATGATACGCAGTACTCATGTTTAATTCTGTCCCCAATGCTTTCTGTAAACTCCTCCAGAACTTAGAAGTAAAATGAGGATCCCTGTCCGACACAATAGTTACCAGAATACCGTAGAGTCTAACAATTTCCTTTAGGTATAAGGTACTGTCATCTCTAGTGGATACAGTTGTTTTCCGGGGTAGAAAATGAGCTGACTTTGTTAATCGGTCTACAATGACCCAGATTGAATCATTTCCCTTTCTGGTGGTAGGAAAACCGGTCACAAAATTCATAGTTATATGTTCCCATTTCCATTCTACTATAGGAAGGGGTTTTCTGTGCTCAGCCTTCACTTTTTGACAAGTGAGACATTTTGACACAAATTGGGCTACATCATTTTTCATTCCACTCCACCAGAAGTTTCGTTTTAAGTTATGATACATTTTGTTCTCCCTCGGATGAATAGAAAACTTAGACTGATGAGCTTCAGCTAATATGTCTTCTCGCAGATAAGGAGCATCAGTGACTGCTAATCTGCCTCGAAATCTCAATCCATTATCTGACCCGAGCGCCCAATTTTCTATGGTTTCTCCATTTTCTAGTTTATATTGAATTTCCTGAAATTCGAAATTTGAAGTTTGTGCTTCTATTACTCCTTTTATCATCTCCGGCTGAGCTCTGAGGTGACTTAGATAAGCCTGTGATGAACTGTTCTGTGTGATTAGATCAAAGTTTTCTAATGTGCAAGCCCACTTCCATTTATCGGCTAGTACATTGGCCAGTTGTCCCTTTCTACTGAGGGCATCTGCCACTACATTTGCCTTTCCAGGGTGATAAATAAAATTATAGTCATAATCGACTAATAATTCCACCCATCTTCTTTGCCGTAAATTTAGATCTTTCTGCGTGCTAATATATTTCAAACTCTGATGATCGGAGTATAATTCAAACTGTTCTCCATACAAATAGTGACGCCAAATTTTCAGTGCGAACACGATAGCTGCTAGCTCTAGATCGTGAGTAGGATAATTCTTTTCATGAGTTTTTAACTGTCTGGAAGCATAAGCCACTACCCGGCCATCTTGCATCAGTACAGCTCCTAATCCCACGTGAGAAGCATCTGTGTAGAGTGTGTATTTCTTCCCGCTTTCTGGTATTGTTAATACCGGGGCTGTAGTGAGTTTTGTCTTTAATTCTTGGAATGCATTTTCACAAGGTTCCGACCACTCATACTTTACCCCTTTTTTAGTAAGTCGGGTTATTGGTGCAGCAATACTGGAAAAATTCTGAATGAATCTGCGATAATATCCTGCCAACCCCAGAAAACTCCTAATTTCTGTCACATTCTTTGGTGGTTTCCAATTTACTATTGCCTCAATTTTTGCTGGATCAACTGTAACTCCTTCATGGGAGATTACATGTCCCAGAAAGTTTACTTTTGTAATCCAGAATTCACATTTACTGAGTTTGGCGTACAGTTGATGAAGACTCAACTCTTGTAGTACCAATCTCAAATGTTTTTCGTGCTCCTCCTTGGTTTTTGAATAGATCAAAATGTCATCTATAAATACTACCACAAATTGATCCAAGAAGTTTTTAAAGATTCGATTCATCAAATCCATAAATACCGCAGGAGCATTTGTGAGACCAAAAGGCATTACCAAGAACTCAAAATGTCCATATCTTGTTCTGAAGGCCGTCGTTGGTATGTCTCCTTCTTTGATTATTAATTGATGATATCCTGATCGAAGATCTATTTTGGAGAAGTATTTTGCTCCTTTAAGTTGATCAAATAGATCTTCAATTCTGGGGAGTGGATATTTATTCTTTATAGTCACCTGGTTTAATCTTTTATAATCGATGCACATTCTTTTTGTTCCATCCTTCTTTTGTACGAATAATACCGGTGCCCCCCATGGTGACGTACTGGGTCTTATAAACCCGAGAGTAAGTAACTCATCTAGCTGTTTCTTTAACTCTTTTAGTTCTACAGGTGTCATTCTGTATGGGGCAATTGAAATAGGAGCCACTCCAGGCATCAACTCTATTGAAAAATCTATTTCTCTTTTTGGTGGCAAACCTGGAAGATCTTCTGGAAATACTTGTGGAAATTCTGATACTACCAAGGTGGTATTTTGTATCGGAATTTTCACCTCTTCTTCTAAAAGTTGAGCTAAGTAACAAACTTTTGCTCTTGTTTTTCTGAATTTTCTTCCCCAGAATATTATTTCTTTACTATCTGCTGTTTGTAAAGTAACCTTCTTTCGATAGCAATCTATCATTGCCCGGTATTTAGATAACCAGTCCATTCCTAATAGAATGTCAAATTTCTCCAATTTCAGTAATATTAAATTTGCCACCAACTCCACGTCTCCCATTGTTAGTACACAATTTCTGCAGACTCTGTTTGTTTTAGCGGTATCACTGAGTGCAGTAGTAATGGCTAGTATGTACCCTAACGGTTATGTCTTCAATTGTAGTTCTCTAGCCAGGTGAATTGATATAAATGAATGTGTCGAACCTGGATCTAAAATTACTCGAGCTAGACTTCCATAAATAAGAATGGTGCCTATGACAAATTACTTTTGTGGTTATAACTTATCTACTTTTTATGGAATTACTAATTTTTTGGAAAAGAGTAATTCATACCTTCAATGACGTCGTTTGATTCTTCTTCTGTAGATATAGCATAAGTTTTTCCAGGCACCTTTGGAAGTTGACCAGGACGAGTCACAGGTATTTGTGGAGTATTTCTGACTGGAGGTCTAGTTGGAGCATTACTACTCAGACGAGGACAGTTCCGTTGAACATAATCCCGCGATCCACAGATTAAGCAATTTCGAGATCCCGAAGTCATTTGAGAATTATTCCTTCCTGCTGGAAACTCTTGCATCCTTAGCCTTTTGTTTGTCTCCAATACTGGTGCACTCCTTTTCACCCTGTTCTTTTCAAATATCTTTCTAGTTTCTTCCCATTCTCGCTCCGCTACCATTGCAGTCTGCACCAGTTCTCCATAGTTTCTAATGCGAAGTACCGCCACTCGGGTTCGAATATGAGGATTCAAACCCTGTTCAAATCTTTTGGACTTCAATTCCTCCGTGGCTATAAGATAATGAGCAAAGCGTGATAGTTCAATGAACTTGGCTTCATACTGGGAAACACTAAGTTTTCCCTGTTAGAGTTCTAAAAATTCCGCAATCATTCTGTCCCTGGTTGCGTTAGAGAAATATTTTTCTAAGAATACTTTTGTAAATTCTTTGTTGTGATTTTAAATTGTTATACCGCAAGTGCACGGCGTCTATCTGATAGACAGTGGCAAATACGGGTCGATCCCACAGAGACTTGATTGAAAACTAATTAAAGAAAGATTAATGATTAAACTAGTACGGAAAGATCTCCAGAGGAGAGCGAGTGGATTTATGCTAATTAAAATAAACGCAATAGACTAAAAATAATAAAATAATGGTTGTGGATGATCAATGGATGAGAACTAGGGTTTCGGGGTTACGCTTGGACATTCACAAATAATATTGATTATTTATCTCAGTTGGGGTAGAATGGCGTGTTCATCCCAACCGGAAGATTTAACAATTAAAATCTGAGAATCTTTAATCTTAGATCTAGACAGTTGACGATTAGCGTGAAGGAACTTGTTGCACGACACAGGGACTCTCCCTAGCATCCGGCGTAACCTGGGTCAACGCCGAATCTTAAAGAGTTTATAGAAGTGTCAACGTCTCTTTGAGAAGTTGAATCACAGAGCAGTCTATTTCTATAGATTAAAGATTCGAATTATAATAAAATAATAATAATCATACGATGGTTATTCAAAACGTTCAGAACGATACTACAGTGCTGTAGAAACTTCCCTACGTATCTACTATGACCGGAGTCAATAATAGAGACAAGCGAATATGCAAGCATGCGGTATTTAATAAAGATTATGAATCAGCCAAAGATGAAATTGCATTGAGGCATAAACAGAATCAATATTATTCATAAATAAACCAAGTTTCACCCCTAGCCCTAGCTAGGGGTTTAGCTACGCATGTTCATACAACTCATAACGAAAATATAAACGCGAGCAAACTCCATTATGGATGACGAGCGTGTGTGTGAAGCTTCTGGCGAGGATGACGGCGCGTCTTCGACGATGGTGACGTGCGGCTTCGTGATGATGTAGCGTGGCGTAGTCGGAGATGGTGGATGATGGCCGTCGGCGACGGGATGTGGAGGATTCGGGTCTTGTGGTAGATGGAGCCCTTGGTGATGATATGGAGATGATGGTGAGGGTTCGGATATGTCCTTAGATGGCAGTCCTCCTCCCTCTAGGTTTCGGATGGTGGTAAATATATAGAGAGACGAGAGGAGAGAGAGAGAATCCGGACGTGCATGCTTCGGGGCAAGGAACGGCTGTGATTAAGTGTGAGAGAAACGTGGGAGAGAGGTAAGTTCGGTGGGGAACGTGCATATCTCGGGCCGATCGGGTAGGGGCTGATATTTGGACGGTTAGAGAGATAAGGAAAGAGAGGTAGAGAGAATCAAGGAAAGAGAGAGAAGATCGGTGGATCCGTTAAGGAAAAGAGAGAAAAACGGGAGATAGAGGAGTGCCTGGTTTGTAGGAGGAGAGAGATAGAGAGAGAGTCCGAGAGAGATAGTTTCCGAGAGGGGACGTGCATGGCTCGGGATTGATCATTGAAGAGGCTAGAGAGAGAGTAGATCGGTTAGAGAGAGGGACGTCCGGAGTTGGAGAGAGAGAATCCCGTAGAGAGAGAAGAACGGGAGGAGAGAGAGACGCGTGCGGACTAGAGAGAGAAATTCAGTGGGGTGGGTTTCAGCTACAGCTGGGTTTCCGGTTTGGGCTTTAGAGAGAGAATACGTAGAGAAGTCCGGCTGGGTTCCGGTTTTAGAAAGAGAGAGAGAATCCCGGAGAGAGAGAGAGACGTTCTGATGGGTTTCGGTGCACATGCATGCATGGCTGCATGCATCGGACGGCTGTGATGGATCTGTGAGTGGTGGAGTGCTGGCCGGGTACAGCTGCATGCATCTGCTGCGATTCGGTGGGCAGGAAACGGATGGGAAGGGAACGGCTGTGATCGGGTGCAGCTGGGTCGCAACGGATGGCTGTGATTGAGTAAGAAATAAAGAGAAAGAGAGAGAGCTGGGCGGTTGTGATTAGGTGGGGAGGAAAGGATCATGTTTTGCACATGCACTGCATGGCTTGGTCTTGGATGGATATTATGGGAAGATGAAAGGGATGGCTGAGTTTGATCACGGAGTAACTAGGGACGGCTAGGATGAGGCCGGGTTTGTGGCTTCGGATGACTGTGATCAGCCCATGTATGGATAGGATCAGCTATAGAAATGGGCTGGGCGGTTGCGAATGATGATTGTGGTGTGATAGATTTCATGGGAAATGGGTGGCCGTGAGATGAAGTCGGTGCATGCATGGGTTTTGGGTATTGTGAGATGGGATCACCAGGGACTCGGAAAGGGACGGTGATGGGTTTTAGGTACGGTAAGGGACTGTTGTAATCAGGTTAGACTGAGTTGGATAGACGATGGGTGCATGCATAGGCTTGATGGATCGGAGTTGGGCTTGGGGTTGTTTGCATAGAAATGGAATAGGTATAGCTGGGTTCAATCGCAATGGGATCCTTCAGGAAGCTTGATCAGGCTTTGGTCATCGTAAACTGAATCCATCATCAAACCCATCATCGCCTATTCGTATGTCTGTAGTCCTCCTCCGGTTCGTATCATGCGTTGCATCGGCTCAGTTAAAGTCTTCTCTCATCCGACTCATTGCAATTGTCCGTTTTCATCGTTCTTCAGAATAAGCCTCCAAACGAGCTGTACAGCCTCCGTCAAATTATCGTGAGAATATCCATGGCTTGGTCATGAAGTCTTTGAGCTGACTGCATCGAAAACCGGATCAATTCCCTGAAAAACACAGATGAGATGACGCTTATCAGATTCAAACGCGATTATCGATAAAAGGATAATTTGGACTATGAGGCTCTGTATCTTTCATGCATGCAATGTATGAGAGCGAACCAATATGCCGTTGGGTTCGTATGAGAGTCTACTATATCGTGGTGCAAAGAGACTCATGCAGTTTACGTGCATTATGAAAGTTTTACGTAGCAAAGTGACGCTATGTGCATGAAAAAGAAAGGATAAATCGCACCAAATGGACGCTCAACATTCTTCCCATGTGAAACTAGCTTAAGTTCTCTTGACCGAGTCCCACCAGTAATCTGCCTCTCCTTCTAACATATAAGTGGCCAAGATGACTTTCTGTTTATCGTTTACTTTTAAAGTCTCCAAAATCTTCCCCACCTGTTTGAGCCATCTATCGGTAATTAGGGGGTCCGGTTCTCCCTTAAAGGCAGGGGGTTTTAATTCTTTAAATTCTTTTATGATCACTCCCATCCTGGAACCCTCCTTGGAAGAGTTCATCTTTTCTATTAGTTGGTGTAGGGCTACTAACACCTTGGTTAGGTCTTCATTGGGAGTAGCATTTTCGTATGAATTCATAATGTCTGAAAGATTTAAAGAAAACACAAATTTAGATAAAATATAATCATTCATTACTAATACTTTTCTTGTCACTTTACATATAGCCAACCATTACTAAAACATTTTCTTTTACATCTAGCCCACAACTATTTTGAAGAACATCGGGTGTTCACAATGATTTTCATCACCCACTTTTCCACAGAAACATCGATAACGTTTATAGAAAACGTTCTCATTTTTAGTAGGGGTAGTCAATTTCTTCTCCTTCTTTGCCTTCACGATTTTCTTCTTAGATTTCACCATTACTCCCGATGAGCTACCTTCAGATAATTTCGACTTCATGTTTCTGTTAAAAGAAAAAGAAACTTTCAATATAGTTTTTTTTTTTTTTCGTGACTACCCTACCGATGTCTTTTCTAACAAAATATATTTTTACTTCCTAGGACCTATTACCTAGGCTCTGATACCAAGTTATAACGCCCCGATATTTTACAGATTAATTCAACCCTTATAATACTGGGGTGTTAGGAATAAAAACTTGATATAGATAAATTCCATTAAATATGGAAATTACTGAGCCATTCTATTAAAAACATCATTGTTTGATAAAATTTCTCGAAATCGAAAACCTAAGGCTAAGACTTTCCACATTGACACATCATATTTCGGCTCCGTCATCGTCATAGAAAGGTGTGTAGAGTGGGTCTTCAACTCCTTCTGGGTCGATTCCCGATCGCTCCTCATCTTCTTCGGGTGCTGCAGGGTTGGTCTCTGTAGGGTGCACATCATCTGTAGGGGGGTGAGTTCTATCCACTGACTCACCAATGACTTAGTTTTATTCATGCTAAAACATATGTATTGAAAGCAGTAAACATGACTACAAAAATCAAATAATTAAAACATTAATCACCCGATTCCCTTTTTGGCTCTTCAGCCAGGGTAGGAATCTCAAGTCCTTACCCGGGTACTTTTAGTCCGCAACAAGGCTAGCCCCACACCTAGGAAACTTTTTGGCCTCAGCCAGGGCTAGCCCCACACCCAGGAAACTTTTTGGCCTCTGCCAGGGCTAGCCCCACACCCAGGAAACTTTTTAGCCTTAGCCAGGGCTAGCCCCACACCCAGGAAACTTTTTGGCCTCAGCCAGGGCTAGCCCCACACCCAAATAAGTGATTACGTATTTCAAAATTTACCATTCCATAGCAAATTACCGACATTCTATAGCATATACTTAGCATGAACAAACTTAGCTTAAATCCCCTACCTGAACCATTGAAGACTCTTACTCCTGGTGATGAAGTTTTAGGAAGCTCAGAACCTGAAAGTATGTTACTATAATACGTTAGTTTTTTCCCTAACTTTTACAAGGATTTTCCGAAACGTTTTCCGATTTGAACTAAATAGGTTTTTCTTCTTTAGGGGTATTTTGGTAATTTCTAAAATATTTTAAATCTATATTCATTGCGTAGATCTTTTCATTAGGAACCCGTGGCCGTAGACGGAACTCAATTCGGAGTTCGTTTGCTCCTGTTATGGCCAAAATAGTTGGCTTTAACGGGTTTTTATTGGGTG
Source organism: Chamaelirium japonicum (assembly GCA_947650365.1). Lineage (NCBI taxonomy): Eukaryota > Viridiplantae > Streptophyta > Magnoliopsida > Liliales > Melanthiaceae > Chamaelirium > Chamaelirium japonicum. Next base: position 226,768 of record CANTAL010000093.1, on the reverse strand, counting down.
GTCTGCCCTTAGTAAAAAGATCAGGTTGTATATAGTAATAACGCTTCGGTTTATTAAAAACAGGGTCATTTTATCAAAGTTTCTTTTGGACTTAATGGGTTTCGGCCCATGGGTTTATTTTATTTAAATGGGCTTCGGCCCATTTAGGGTAATGGATTCTAATGGTATTCGGCCCAATTAGTTCATTATTGTTTAATGGGCTTTTAGCCCACCAAATATTTAAATAATAAATAATAAAAAAAAAAACTAACCGAAGTGGGCGGCGACCGGTGGCGATGGCCGGCGCAAGGTGGCCGGCGGCGGTGGGTGGCCGGCGACGGCGGGTGATCGGCGGCGGGGTGGCCTGTGGTGGCAACCGGCGGCGGCGGGTGGCCGGCGGCGGCGACCGGCGGCGGCGGCGAGTGGCCGGCGGTGGTGGCTGGCGGTGGGTGGTGGTGGCGCCATGGGTCGCGAGGGGCTTGTGTGAAGATATCTGTGGGAGGGGGGGTTTGTATAGGCCATCCGGGAATACCAAGAGTCCCGGGGTCTTTATTGCAAAACGGCCGTTATATATTTTGGCTGTGCGACGGTTTCCGTCCGATCAGAAACGAAAGGTCACAGATGTCGATTGGTATTCCCTCTGGCTGTGCGACGGTTTCTGTCCGATCGGAAACGAAAGGTCACAGATGTCGATTGGTATTCCCTCTTTAAGATAACAATTATTTTTATTGTATTTGAATAGAAATGTTTTAATGGATTTTTGGTTAGAGGAAATTGGTTTAAAATTTTATTAAAATGGGTCTCGGGTTTGAATCCTTCTATTGGTTATTATATTTATACATATATACCCTTTTTCTTTTAAATTTTTAAATACTTTAAATGAATTCAAAATACAAAAGTTTATATATGTTTTTTGATCGTTTCGATGAGACGAACGCAATGGTGTTGTCAAATTTTTATTTTGAACTTTTTATAAAAATTTCCTTATAATGTCCTTGTTTCTATTATTTTATTTGGAGATGTTACACGAATGAATTAGAATGGATACATTCGTACCAATGAATTAGAATGGATCATACGAATGAATTAGAATAGCTCGTACGAATGAATTAGAATGTATCATATGAATGAATTAGAATCGATCGTACGAATGAATTAGAATCGATCGTACAAATGAATTAGAATAGATCGTGCGAATGAATTAGAATAGCTCGTGCGAATGAATTAGAATAGCTCGTACGAATGTATTAGAATAGATATTACGAATGAATTAGAATGGATCGTGGGAATGAATTAGAATAGATCGTGTGAATAAATTAGAATGGATCGTGCGAATGAATTAGAATAGTTTGTGCGAATAAATTAGAATGGATCGTACGAATGTATTAGAGTGGAAACATTCGTACAAATGAATTAGAATAGCTCGTACAAATGAATTAGAATAGCTTGTACGAATGAATTAGAGCTAGTATGAATAAATTAGAATGGATCGTATGAATGAATTAGAATGGATCGTACCAATAAATTAGAATAGATCGTATAAATGAATTATAATAGAACATGCGAATGTATTAGAATGGATCGTACGAATGAATTAGAATGGATCGTGCGAATGAATTAGATTAGATCGTGCGAATGAATTAGAATGGATTAGAATGGATCGTACGAATGAATTAGAATGAATCGTACGAATGAATTAGAATGGATCATACGAATGAATTAGAATTGATCGTACCAATGAATTAAAATGAATCGTGCGAATGAATTAGAATAGATCGTATGAATGAATTAGAATGGATCGTGCGAATGAATTAGAATAGATCGTACGAATGAATTAGAATGGATCTTACGAATGAATAAGAATGGATCATATCAATGAATTAGAATGGATACCTTCGTATGAATGAATCAGATTAGATCATGCGAATGAACTTGAATAGCTCGTACGAATGAATTAGAATGGATCATACGAATGAATTATAATAGATTGTACGAATGTATTAGAATGGATCGTACGAATGAATTAGAATGGATTGTACGAATGAATTAGAATTGATCGTACCTATGAATTAGAGTGGATTGTTCGAATGAATTAGAATGGATCATGCGAATGAATTAGATTGGATAATATGAATGAATTAGAATGGATCATGCGAATGAATTAGAATGTCACGATCCATTCTAATTCATTCGTACGTTCCTAATCTAATTCATTCGTACGATCCATTCTAATTCATTCGAACGGGATATTCTAATTCATTTGCACGATCCATTCTAATTCATTCGTATGATCTATTCTAACTCATTCGTATGATCCATTCTAATTCATTCGCACAATCCATTCTAATTCATTCGTACGATCCATTCTAATTCATTCTCAAATTTCATTCTAATCCATTCTCACGACCATTCTAATTCATTTCTAATCTATTCTAATTCATTCTCACGACCTTTCTAATTCATTTCAAATCTATTATAATTCATTCGTACGATCCATTCTAATTCATTCGTACGATCCATTCTAATTAATTCGTACGAATCAAAATAGATCAAACGAATGAATTAGAATGGATCGTGCGAATGTATTAGAATGGATCGTACGAATGAATTAGAATGGATCGTAGGAATGAATTAGAATGGATCGTATGAATGAATTAGAATGGATCGTACGAATCAATTCACACAATCTATCCTAATTCATTCGTACGTGCTACTCAAATTCATTCGTACGAGCTATTCTAATTCATTCGTATGAGCTATTCTAATTCATTCGTATGAATGTTTCTAATTCATTCGTACGATCTATTCTAATTCATTGAAATGAATGTATCCATTCTAATTCATTCATACGATCTATTCTAATTCATTTGTATGATCCATTCTAATTAATTCATACAATCATTCTAATTCATCTGCACAATCTATTCTATTTCATTCGTATGAGCTATTCTAATTCATTGCTGTGAATGTATCCAATCTAATTCTTTCATATGATCCATTCTAATTCATTCGTACGATCCATTCTAATTCATTCATACGATCCATTCTAATTCATTCGCACGATCTATTCTAATTCATTCGTACGAGCTATTCTCATTCATTGGTACGAAGGTATCCATTCTAATTCATTCATACGATCCATTCTAATTCATTCGTACGATCCAATCTACTTAATTCATACGATCCATTCTAATTCGTTTATACGATCTATTCTAATTCATTGGTACGATCCATTCTAATTCATTCGTACGATCCATTCTAATTCATTCGGATGATCCATTCTAATTCATTCGTACGATCCATTCTAATTCATTTATACGATCCATTCTAATTCATTCGCACGATCTATTCTAATTCATTCGTACGATCCAGTCTAATTCATACATATGAGCTATTCTAATTCATTCGTACGAGCTATTATAATTCATTCGTACGATCCATTCTAATTCATTCGTACGATCCGTTCTAATTCTTTCACACGATCTAATCTAATTTTAATTCATTCGTATGAGCTATTCTAATTCATTCACACGATCCATTCTAATTCATTCGCCCGATCTATTATAATTCATTCGCACGATCCATTCTAATTCCTTCGTACGATCCAATCTAATTCATTCATACGATCTATTCTAATTTCGTACGAGCTATTCTAATTCATTTGTATGATCCAATCTAATTAATTCGCAGGATCTATTCCAATTCATTCATACGAATGTTTCTATTCTAATTCGTTCGTATGATCCATTCTAATACATTCGTACGATCCATTCTAATTCATTCGTACGAGCTATTCTAATTCATTCGTACGAATGTATCCATTCTAATTCATTCGTACGATCCATTCTAATTCATTCGCACGATTTATTCTAATTTATTCATACGAGCTATTCTAATTCATTCGCACGATCAATTCTAATCCATTCGCACGATCCAATCTAATTCATTCAAACGATCCATTCTAATTCATTCTATTCTATTTCATTCGCACAATCTATTCTAATTCATTCGTATGAGCTATTCTAATTCATTCGTACGAATGTTTCCATTCTAATTCATTCGTACGATCCAATCTAATTCATTTGTACGATCCAATCTAATTCATTCGCACGATCCATTCTAGATCGTGACATAATAATTCATTCATACGATCCTATCTAATTCATTCGTATGATCCATTCTAATTCATTCGTACAATCTATCCATCCTAATTCATTTGCATGATCTATTCTAATTCATTTGTACGATCCATTCTAATTCATTCGTACGAGCTATTCTAATTCATTCGTATGAATGTTTCCATTCTAATTCATTCATACGATCTATTCTAATTCATTCGCACGATCTAATCTAATTCATTCGCACAATCGATTCTAATACATTCGCACAATCTATTCTAATTCATTCGTACGAGCTATTCTAATTCATTCGTACGATCCATTCTAATTCATTCGTACGAGCTATTCTAATTCATTCGCATGATCTATTCTAATTCATTTATACGATCCATTCTAATTCATTCGCATGATCTATTCTAATTCATTCACACGATCTATTCTAATTCATTCATACGATCCATTCTAATTCATTCGTACGAGCTATTCTAATCCATTCGCACGATCTAATCTAATTCATTCGTATGAAGGTATCCATTCTAATTCATTGGTACGATCTATTCTAATTCATTCGTATGATCCATTCTAATTCATTCATACGATCTATTCTAATTCATTCGCATGATCCATTCTAATTCATTCGTACGATCTATTCTAATTCATTCGTACGATCCATTATAATTCATTCGTAGGATCAAATCTAATTCATTCGTACTATCCATTACAATTCATACGTATGATCCATTCTAATTCATTTGTACAATCTATCCATTCTAAGTCATCCGCACGATCCATTCTAATTCATTCGTACGAACCATTCTAATTCGTTCGTATGATCCATTCTAATTAATTAATTCGCACGATCCATTCTAATTCATTCGTACGAGCTATTCTAATTCATTGGTATGATCTAATCTAATTCATTCATACGATCTATTCTAATACATTCGTACGATCCATTCTAATTCATTCGTACGATCCAGTCTAATTCATTCGTACGATCTATACTAATACATTCGTACGATCCATTCTAATTCATTTGTACGACCCATTCTAATACATTCGTACGATCTATTCTAATTCATTCATACGATCCAATCTAATTCATTCATACAATCTATTCTAATTCATTCGTATGAGATATTCTAATTCATTTGCACGATCCATTCTAATTGATTCGTACGATCCATTCTAATACATTCGCACAATCTATTCTACTTCATTCGTACGAGCTATTCTAATTAATTTGTATGATCCATTCTAATACATTCGCATAATCTATTCTAATTCATTCGTACGAGCTATTCTAATTTATTTGTATGAGCTATTCTAATTCATTCGCACGATCTATTCTAATTCATTCGTACGATCCAATCAAATTCATTCGTACGAGCCGATCTAATTCATTCGCACAACCCATTCTAATTCATACGTACGAGCTATTCTAATTTATTTGTACGATCCATTCTAATTCATTCGTACGAAGCTATCCATTCTAATTCATTCGTATGATCTATTCTAATTCATTGGTACGAATGTATCCATTCTAATTCATTCGCACGATCTATTCTAATTCATTCATATGATCCATTCTAATTCATTCGCACGAGCTATTCCTATTCATTCGTACGATCTATTCTAATTCATTCGTACAAGCTATTATAATTTATTGGTACGAATGTCTCCATTCTAATAGATCGTACGATTCATTCTAATTCATTCATACGATCCATTCTAATTCATTCGCATGATCCAATCTAATTCATTTGCACGATCCAATCTAATTCATTCGCACGATCCATTCTAACTCATTGGTATGATCCATTCTAATTCATTCGTACGATCCATTCTAATTTATTCATACGATCCATTCTAATTCATTCGTACGAACTATTTTAATTCACTCGTAATGGATCGTACGAATGAATTAGATTGGATCGGACGAATGAATTAGAATTGATCGTGCAAATGAATTAGAATGGATCATGCGAATGACTTAGAATGGATCGTGCGAATAAATTAAATTGGATCATACAAATCAATTAGAATGGATACATTCGTACCAATAAATTAGAATAGCTAGTACGAATGAATTAGAATAGATCGTACGAATGAATTAGAATGGATCGTACGAATGAATTACAATGGATACATTCGTACCAATGAATTAGAATGGATCGTACGAATGAATTATAATGGATCGTACAATGAATTATAATGGATCGTACAAATGAATTAGAATGGATCATGCGAATGTATAAGAATGGATCGTACGAATGAATTAGAATGGCTCGTATGAATGAATTAGAATCAATCGTACGAATAAATTAGAATAGCTCGTACGAATGAATTAGATTGGATCGTACAAATGAATTAGATACCTTCGTAAGAATGAATTAGAATGAATCGTGCGAATAAATTAGAATGGATCGTTCGAATGAATTAGAATAGATACATTCGTACCAATGAATTAGAATGGATCGTACGAATAAATTAGAATGGATCGTACGAATGAATTAGAATGGATCGTGCGAATGTTTTAGAATGGATCGTACAAATGAATTAGAATGGATAGTATGAATTAAATAGAATAGATCGTATGAATGAAATAGAATGGATCGTATGAATGAATTAGAATATCTCGAATGAATGAATTAGAATGGATCGTGCGAATGAATTAAAATGGATCATGCGAATGAATTAGAATGGATACATTCGTACCAATGAATTAGAATGGATCGTACGAATGAATTAGAATGGATCGTACGAATGAATTAGAATGGATCGTGCGAATGTATTAGAATGGATCGTACAAATGAATTAGAATAGCTCGTAGGAATGAATTAGATTGGATCGTACAAATAAATTAGATACCTTCGTATGAATGAATTAGAATGAATCGTGCGAATGAATTAGAACAGCTTGTACGAATAAATTAGAATAGATCATGCGAATGAATTAGAATGGATCGTGCGAATGAATTAGAATGAATACATTCGTATCAATGAATTAGAATAGATTATACGAATGAATTAGAATAGCTCATACAAATGAATTAGAATGAATCGAGCGAATGAATTAGAATAGCTCATGCGAATGAATTAGAATAGAAACATTCGTACGAATGAATTAGAATGGATCGTACAAATGAATTAAAATAGCTAATACGAATGAATTAGAATAGATCGTGCGAATGAATTAGAATGGATCGTACGAATGAATTAGAATAGATTCGCCTAATCCATTCTAATTCATTCGTATGATCCATTCTAATTCATTTGTACGATCCATTCTAATTCATTCGCACGATCCATTCTAATGTATTCGCACAATCCATTCTAATGTATTCATACGATCCATTCTAATTCATTCGTACAATCCATTCTAATTCATTCGTACGATCCATTCTAATCCATTGCAATTCATTCGCACGATCTAATCTAATTTAATCGCACGAGCTATTCTCAATCATTGGTACGATTATATCCATTCTAATTCATTCGTACGATCCATTCTAATTCATTCGTACGATAATTCCAATCCATTCTAATTTATTCCCGTGATCTATTCTAATTCAGTCGTACGAGTTATTCTAAATCATTGGTACGAATATATCCATTCTAATTCATTCATACAATCTATTCTAATTCATTCGCACAATCTATTCTAATTCATTCGTATGATCTATTCTAATTTATTCGTACAATCCATTCTAATTCATTCGTACGATCAATTCTAATTCATTCACACGATCCATTCTAATTCATTCGTACGATCCATTCTAATTCATTCGCACGATCTATTCTAATTCATTAGTACGAGCTATTCTAATTCATTCGCACGATTGTGCGAATAAATTAGAATGGATCGTGCGAATGAATTAGAATGGATCGTACGAATGAATTAGAATGGATCGTACGAATAAATTAGAATTGATCTTGCGAATGAATTAGAATGGATCGTATGAATGAATTATAATGGATCATACCAATGAATTAGAATGGATCGTGTGAATGAATTAGATTGGATCATGCGAATTAATTAGAATGGATCGTGCGAATGAATTAGAATGGATCGTGCGAATGAATTAGAATAGATCGTGCGAATGAACTAGAATAGATCGTACGGATGAATTAGAATGGATTGTGCGAATGAATTAGAATGGATCGTACGAATGAATTAGAATAGATCGTACGAATGAATTAGAATAGATTGTGCGAATGAATTAGAATGGATCGTATAAATGAATTAGAATGGATCGTGCGATTGTATTAGAGTGGATCGTACGAATGAATTAGAATAGCTCATTTGAAAGAATTAGAATAGCTCGTACGAATGAATTAGAATGGATCGTGCGAATGTATTAGAATGGATCGTATGAATGTATTAGAATGGATCGTACGAATGAATTAGAATGGATCGTACAATTGAATTAGAATGGATCGTATGAATGAATTAGATTGGATCGTACGAATGTATTAGAATGGATCGAACGAATGAATTAGAATGGAAACATTCGTATGAATGAATTAGAATGGATCGTGCGAATAAATTAGATTGGATCACACAAATGAATTAGAATAGCTCGTACAAATGAATTAGAATGGATCGTGCGAATGAACTAGATTGGATCGTGCGAATGAATTAGAATGGATCGTACGAATGAATTAGAATAGCTCGTACGAATGAATTAGAATAGCTTATACGAATGAATTAGAATGGCTCATACGAATGAATTAGAATGGATCGTGCGAATGAATTAGAATGGATCGTGCGAATGAATTAGAATAGATCATGCGAATGAATTAGATTGGATCGTACGAAGGAATTAGAATGGATCGTGCAAATGAATTAGATTGGATCGTACAAATGAATTAGAATAGCTCGTACGAATGAATTAGAATAGATCGTACGATTGAATTAGAATAGCTCGTATGAATAAATTAGAATGGATCATGCGAATGAATTAGAATGTATCATGCGAATGAATTAGAATAGCTCGTACGAATGAATTAGATTAGATCGTGCGAATGAATTAGAATAGATCATACGAATGAATTAGAATGGATCGTGCAAATGAAATAGAATGGATCGTGTGAATGTATTAGAATAGATCGTACGAATGAATTAGAATGGATCATGCGAATGAATTAGATTGGATCGTACGAATGAATTAGACTGGATCGTGCGAATGAATTAGAATGGATCGTGCGAATGAATTAGAATGGATCGTGAGAATGAATTAGCTTTGATCGTACGAATGAATTAGAATGGATCATACGAATGACTTAGAATGGATCGTGCAAATGAATTAGAATCGATCGTACGAATGAATTAGAATAGCTCGTACGAATGAATTAGAATAGATCGTGCGAATAAATTAGAATGGATCATACGAATGAATTAGAATAGATCGTACTAATGAATTAGAATAGATCGTACGAATGAATTAGATTGGATCGTGCGAATGAGTTAGAATAGATCGTACGAATGAATTAGAATAGATCGTACGAATGAATTAGAATAGATTGTGCGAATATATTAGATTGGATCGTACAAATGAATTAGATTAGATCGCACGAATGAATTAGAATGGATCGTATGAATACATTCGTACGAAGTTATCCATTCTGATTTATTCGTACGATCCATTCTAATCCATTCTAATTCATTCGCACGATCTATTCTAATTCATTCGCACGATCAAATTTAATTCATTTGTATGATCCATTCTAATTCATTCGTACGATCCATTCTAATTCATTTGTACAATCTAGCCATTCTAATTCATTCGCACGATCTATTATAATTCATTCGCATGATACATTCTAATTCATTCGTATGAGCTATTCTAATTCATTCATACGATCCAATCTAATTCATTCGCACGATCCTTTCTAATTCATTCGTACGAGCTATTCTAATTCAATCGCACGATCTATTCTAAATCATTCGTACGATCCATTCCAATTCATTTATACGATCCAATCTAATTCATTCGCACGATCCATTCTAAGTCATTCGTACGAGCTCTTACGAGCTATTCTAATTCATTCGTACGATCCATTCTAATTCATTCGCACGATCTATTCTAATTCATTCACACAATCTATTCTAATTAGATCGTGCGAATGTATTAGAATGGATCGTGCGAATGAATTAGAATGGATCGTATGAATGAATTAGAATGGATCGTACGAATGAATTAGAATGGATCGTACGAATGAATTAGAATGGATACATTTGTGCGAATGAATTAGAATGGATCGTACGAATGAATTAAAATAGTTCTTTGTACGATCCATTCTAATTCATTCGTACGATCCATTCTAAGACATTCGCATGATCTATTCTAATTCATTCGTACAATCCAATCTAATTCATTCGCTCGATCCATTCTAATTTATTCGTATCATCCATTCTAATACATTTGTACGATCTATTCAAATTCATTCGTACAAGCAATTCTAATTCGCACGTACGATCCATTCTAATTCATTCACACGTACGAATGAATTAGAATGGAAACATCCATACCAATGAATTAAATAGATCGTGCGAATGAATTAGAATGGTTCGTACGAATGAATTAGAATAGATCGTACGAGCTACTCTAAATCATTGGTACGATCCACTCTAATTCATTCGCACGATCCATTCTACTTCATTCGTACAATCCATTCTTATTCATTCGCACGATCTATTCTAATTCATTCGTACGATCTATTCTAATTCATTAGTACGGTCTATTCTAATTCATTCGTACGATCCATTCTAATTCATTCGCACGAGCTATTCTAATTCATTCGCATAGATCGTATGAATGAATTAGAATAGCTCGTACGAATGAATTAGAATGGATCATACGAATGAATTAGATTGGATCGTACGAATGAATTAGAATGGATCGTGTGAATGAATTAGAATAGCTCGTACGAATGAATTAGAATGAATCGTACGAATGAATTAGAATGGATCATACGAATGAATTAGAATAGATCGTGTGAATGAATTAAAATGGATCGCACGATCCATTCTAATTCATTCGCACGATCCAATCTAATTCATTCGCATGATCCATTCTAGATTGTGTTATTCTAATGCATTCGTACGATCCATTCTAATACATTCGCACAATCTAATTCATTCTAATACATTCGCACAATCTATTTGTACGATCTATTCTAATTCATTCGTACGATCCAATCTAATTCATTCGTACGAGATATTCTAATTCATTTGTACTATCCATTCGAATTAGAATGGCTCGTACAATGAATTAAAATGGCTACCTTTGTACGAATAAATTAGAATAGGTATATTCATACGAATGAATTAGAATAGCTCATACGAATGAATTAGAATGGCTACATTCGTACGAATGAATTAGAATGGCTCGTAAGAAAGAATTAGAATGGCTACCTTTGTTGGAATGAATTGGAATGGCTACATTCGTATGAATAAATTAGAATGGCTCATACGAATGAATTAGAATGGCTACCTTCGTACGAATGAATTAGAATGACAACAATCATACGAATGAATTAGAATGGCTAAATCCGTTCATACGAATGAATTAGAACGACTTTATTTATACAAATGAATTCGAATGTCTCGTACGAATGAATTAGAATGGCTACTTTCGTACAAATGAATTAGAATGACTCTTATGAATGAATTAGAATGGCTACCTTCATACGAATGAATTAGAATGGCTATATTCATAGGAATGAACTAGAATGGCTATATTCATTCGTACAAATGAATTAGAATGGTTGCATTCGTACGAATGAATTAGAATAGCTTGTACGAATGAATTAGATTGCTACCTTCATACAAATGAATTAGAAAGGCTGCATTCGTATGAATAAATTAGAATGGCTTCATTCGTACGAATGAATTTAAATGGCTACCTTTTTATGAATGAATTAGAATAGCTACATTCGTACGAATGAATTAGAATGGCTATATTCATTTGTACGAATGAATTAGAATAGCTACATTCGTACGAATAAATTAGAATGGCTCATATGAATGAATTATAATGGCTACCTTCTTGCTAATGAATTAGAATAGCTATATTCGTACGAATGAATTAGAATGGCGATATTCATTTATACGAATGAATTAGAAAGGCAACATTCATACGAATGAAGTAAAATGGCTCATACGAATGAATTAGAATGGCTACCTTCGTATGAATGAATTAGAATGGATGCATTCATACAAATGAATTAGAATGGCTATATTCGTTCATATGAATGAATTAGAATGGCTACATTCGTGCAAATGAGTTAGAATGGCTCGTACGAATGAATTAGAATAGCTACCTTCTTATTAATGAATTAGAATAGCTACATTCGCACGATTGAATTAGAATGGCGATATTCGTTCATACAAATGATTTAGAAAAGCTACATTAATATGAATGAATTAGAATGGCTCATGTTAGGATTGATGTGTTCTAAGCTTGTAAAACTTTATGTTTTAGTCTAATAAAGATTGATAGTTATTAATATATATGAGATGCATATAGGTGCGTAACATAGTTACGTGTTCTTTAGAGAACAGAGAGCCATGGTTATATGGTAGTCCACTGAGTTGAAGACTAAGTGGATTGGTCCCGTATAACCTAAATATGTTCGCAGCTATGATCAGGTTGGTCGCCTCATCATGGTAAGCTGTTGGCGATGACAGTTCATGGGATGTCTTTACCATGGTCATCACCAGGCACAGTGTCTGTGGCTGAACGGAACTAACACGGTGTATAGATCAGTGAGCAGACACTGGTACACTAAGCCGTGTTTCTGCTTAGGGTAAAACGGTCCTAAACCCTGAGGAACCACGACTGATGGACTAACCAGTTACGTGGTGCTTTGGCGCACCAATGTGTGAGGGTCCATATGCAGTGATCCAAAACCACGGTGTACTGGGTTCCCCGGCTGGCGTTGCATTAGCGTGTCACTCCTGCAGGCCATCCACACCCCTGATGGGAGGTGCGTTCCTTGGTGTGACTTACACTGTACCAAACCCAGGCCTGGTGGTTATCAGTTTGACTGTTGACCGGGTTTGATTACTCGACGGGGTAATCAGAGGTACGATGTATAGGTCAACCTGGAAGGAACCAAGTCATATGATCATTCTAGTCTGACGGTAGTCTTCACCGCTCGAAGTGAATCATGGCATCAAGTGGAGGGACAACGGGTTTACCACTACTAAGCGGAGAGCAGGGGTATGATGAAGAACATAGTAAGTCTGGGTGAATTGGAGTGCAGCCTGCGTCGCACTCTGGGTGGCTACGCAGGTTAACTCGAGCTCAGAGGATCGATGGTACACTCGGGTAGTGTGTCGATCGAGCTTGAGTTGGAAGCCATGAACCCCGGTCCCTGATGGTTCCACCTTATCAACATTATGTACGGTTCTTGAACCGTCTCCTCGGAACACCATAAGCATTAGGAGGAAGAAAGAAGTATACGCTCCGTGTGTGATTGGCACTAGAGCACGGTAGATGCGTAACTACATACGAGTACTAAGGGTTGAGCCCGAGACTAGTGCAGAGTCGCATGTAGTAATCCCTAGCCATAAGTGAACTTCGCTGCATAGGTGCGATGCACCGGGGTATGTTGCGAGTTGACTAGTTGACTTTGCTAGAGGCACCCTCCGGTGGCCTCAGTTAATAGTAGGTAACTAGTAAAGATCACTTAAGAAGTGGCCGCTAGGTATCGCACGCTAGAAATGGTCAAAATGAGGCGTCGGGGCGTTTTGGTAAAAACCTCACTCTGCCGGACCTCACTGTTGGCCGACCCTAGTAGTGAGGCACCTTGTTAGGGCCGGCCCTATGATGTAGGGATAAGAATCCCTCATCTATAGGGCCGGCCATATAGATAGGGATGGGGCGATAAAAATGGTTAAGATCGAGCCCTACAAAGTGGGAAAACGGATAAATACGCGGAGAGATAAAAAGGAGATAATGGAGAGATAATGAGAGGGGGTCATTATCCCCTTGGATCCTTATCCAAGGGGGTTGGCCGGCCCTATAAAAGGACCTATGGGGCGCCGGCCCCATATGGTCCAAAAAATCCGAACCCCCCCTCCTCTCATCTCTCTAGTTCTCTCCCGATTTATCTCCCGTTTCCCGCTTGCTACTTCGTCTTCCTCGCGTGGAGTTCTTAAGAAGGAGAAGGGTCGTTCTTCGGAGGCACTCAGAGATCCGAGAGCGACGTTCCGTGCATCGTGTGAGATCTGGTGAACAAGAAGGCAACATCTCTATTCGTACCATCGGCATCTTCGCGAACGATCTTCCGTCTCCATCGACAAAGAAGACAATTCTCCGCGGTTAAAAGATCCGTACGAAAGGTATGTGTAATCTAACATGTAGATCTAGCGAGCATTATGATTTGCATGCATGCTAGTTAATCATTACGCTAGATTGCCGTTAGGGGTTTTCAATTCTCGTGCATACACATGCACACATATGTAGATTAGTTTCTATGAAAGTTTAAATAGTATAACGTGCACCATGAACGGTTTTTCGACCGCCAAATCGCTTCCGCTGCGAGCCTCTGACCCGGATTAACTTCCAACAGCTCATACGAATGAATTAGAATGGCTACCTTCGTATGAATGAATAAGAATTGATGCATTCATACAAATGAATTAGAATAGTTATATTCGTTCGTACGAATGAATTCGAATGGCTACATTCGTACGAATGAGTAAGAATGGCTCGTACGAATGAATTAGAATGGTTACCTTCATACAAATGAATTAGAAAGGCTACCTTCATACGAATGAATTAGAAAGGCTACATTCGTATGAAAGAATTAGAATGGTTATATTCGTTCGTACGAATGAATTAGAATGTCTATATTCGTATGAATAAATTAGAATGGCTATATTCGTACAAATGAATTAGAATGGCTTGTACAAATTAATTAGAATGGCGACCTTTATTACGAATGAATTAGAATACCTAAATTTGTACAAATGAATTAGAATGGCTACACTCGAACGAATGAATTAATTAGAATGGCGAACTTTGTACGAATAATTTAAAATGGCTACATTCGTACGAATGAATTAGAATGACTATATTCATATGAATGAATTAGAATGGCGACATTCATTCGTACGAATGAATTAGAATGGCTATATTCGTACGAATGAATTAGAATGGCTACACTCGAACGAATGAATTAGAATGGCAACCTTCGTATGAATGAATTAGAATGGCTATATTCGTACGAATGAATTAGAATTGCTACATTCATTCGTACGGATAAATTAGAATAACTATATTCGTACGAATAAATTAGAATGATTCATAAGAATGAATTAGAATGGCTACCTTCGTACAAATGAATTAGAATGGTTACATTCATATGAATGAATTAGAATGGCGACATTCATTCGTACGAATGAATTAGAATGGCTATATTCGTACGAATAAATTAGAATGGCACAGACAAATGAATTAGAATGGCTACATTCGTATGAATGAATTAGAATGGCTATATTCGTACGAATGAATTAGAATGGCTATATTTATTCGTACGAATGAATTTGAGTGGTTAAATTCGTATGAATGAATTAGAATGGCTACCTTCGTACGAATGAATTCGAATGCCTACATTCGTACGAATGAATTAGAATAACTACACTCGTTCAGACAAATGAATTAGAATGGCTACATTCATACGAATATATTATAATGGCTCGTATGAATGATTAGAATGGCAGCCTTTGTACGAAGGAATTTGAATGGCTACATTTGTACAAATGAATTAGAATGGCTACATTCGTTCATACGAATGAATTAGAATGGCTATATTCATACGAATGAATTAGAATAGCTTTTGCGAATGAATTAAAATGGCTACCTTCGTATGAATGAATTAGAATGGTTACTTTGTACGAATGAATTAGAATGGCTCGTACGAATGAATTAGAATGACTACCTTCGTACGAATAAATTTGAATAGCTACATTCGTACGAATGAATTAGAATGGCTACGATCGTAAGAATAAATTAGAATGGCTATTTTCCTTCATACGAATAAATTAGAATGGCTACATTCGTACGAATGAATTAAAATGGCTCGTACGAATAAATTAGATTGGCAAGCTTCTTACGAATGAATTAAAATGGCTACATTCATATGAATAAATTAGAATGGCTACATTCATTCGTACGAATGAATTAAAATAGCTATATTCATACGAATGAATTACAATTGCCCGTACGAATGAATTAGAATAGCTACCTTCGTACGAATGAATTGGAATGGCTATATTCGTACGAATGAATCAGAATGGCTACATTCATTCATACGAATAAATTAGAATAGCTATATTCATACGAATGAATTAAAATGGCTTGTACGAATGAATTACAATGGCTAACTTCGCACGAATGATTTAGATTGGCTACATTCGTACGAATAAAAATATAATGGCTATATTTATTCAAACGAATAAATTAGAATGGCTACATTCATATGAATGTATTAGAATGGCTCGTATGAATGAATTAGAATGGCTACCTTCGTACGAATTAATTAGAATGACTATATTCGTACGAATGTATTAAAATCACAATATCCGTACATACGAATACATTAAATGGTTATATTCGTACGAATGAATTAGAATAGCTCGTACGAATGAATTAGAATGGCTAACTTCGTACGAATGAATTAGAATGTCTACCTTCATACAAATGAATCAGAATGGCTATATTTGTATGAATGAATCAGAATGGCTATATTTGTACGAATGAAGTAGAATAGCTACATTCGTACGAATAAATTAGAATGGCATTCTTCATACGAATGAATTAGAATGGATACATTCGTTCATACGAATGAATTAGAATGGCTATATTCGTACGAATGAATTAGAATGGCTTGTACGAATAAATTAGAATAACTATCTTCGAACGAATGAATTAGATTGACTACATTCATACGAATTAATTCGAATTGCTGCATTCATTCATATGAATTAATTAGAATGGCTATATTTGTACGAATGAATTAGAATGGTCCTTACGAATAAATTAGAATGGCTACCTTCGGTTGAATGAACTAGAAAAGCTACATTTGTATGATTGAATTAGAATAGTGACATTCGTTCGTACGAATGAATTAAAATGTCTACTTTCATACGAATAAATTAGAATGACTCATACGAATCAATTAGAATGGCTGCCTTCGTACAAATGAATTAGAATGGATACTTTCGCACAAATGAATTAGAATGGCTATGTTCGTACGAATAAATTAGAATGGCTAGTATGAATGAATTAGAATAGCTACTATTGCACGAATGAATTAGAATGGCTACATTCGTACAAATGAATTAGAATGGCCATATTCATACGAATAAATTAGAATGACTCGTACGAATGAATTAGAATGGCTACCTTCGTACGAATGAATTAGAATGGCTACCTTCGTAAGACTAAATAAAATGTCTATATTCATACAAATAATTTAGAATAGCTGCATTCGTTTGTACGAAAGAATTAGAATGCCTATATTCATACGAAGAAATTAGAATGGCCGTACGAATGAATTAGAATGACTGCCTTTGTACGAATGAAATTGAATGGGTACATTCATACGAATGAATTAGAATGACTATGACTATATTCGTTCATACGAATGAATTAGAATGGCTACATTCGTATAAATGAATTAGAATAAATCGTATGAATGAATTTAAATAGCTACCTTCGTATGAATGAATTAGATATGCTATATTCGTACGAATGAATTAGAATGGCTCGTACGAATGAATTTGACTGGCTACCTTTGTACGAATGAATTAGAATAGCTACCTTCGTACGAATGAATTTGATTGGCTATATTTGTACGAATGAATTAGAATGTCTATATCCGTATGAATGAATTAGAATGGCTTCATTCATACGAATAAATTAGATTGGCTATATTCGTACTAATGAATTAGAATGGCTACATTCATATGAATGAATTAGAATGGCTCGTACGAATGAATTAGAATGGCTACCTTTGTACGAATCAATTAGAATGGCTACATTTGTTCATACTAATGAATTATAATGGCTGCATTGGTACGAATGAATTAGAAGGGATTCGTACGAATGAATTAGAATGGCTACCTTCGTACGAATAAATTTGTATGGCTACATTCGTTCATACGAATGAATTAGAATGGCTATATTTGTATGAATAAATTAGAATGCCTCGTATGAATGAATTGGAATGCCTACCTACGTTCGAATGAATTAGAATGGCTACATTCGTAGGAATGAATTAGAATTGCTACATTAGTTTGTGCGAATGAATTATAATGGCCATATTCGTATGAATGAATTAGAATGGTTTGTACGAAAGAATTAAATTGGCTACCTTCGTACGAATGAATTAGAATAGCTACATTCGTAGGAATGAATTAGAAGGGATACATTCATTCGTACGAATGAATTTGAATTGCTACTTTCGTACGAAGAAATTAGAATGGCTACATTCGTATGAATAAATTAGAATGGCGATATTCATTCGTACGAATGTATTTGAATGGCTATATTCGTACGAATAAATTTGAATAGCTTATACGAATGAATTAGAATGGCTACCTTCATAGAAATGAATTAGAATAGCTACATTCGTTCGAATAAGTTAGAATGGCTATAATCATTCGTACGAATGAATTAGAATGATATTCGTACGAATGAATTAGAATGGCTTGTACGAATGAATTAGAATGGCTACTTTTGTACGAATGAATTAGAATGGCTACATTCATACAAAATAATTAAAATGGCTACATTCATACAAATAAGTTAGATAGGCTCGTACAAATGAATTAAAATGGCTACATTCATACGAATGAATTAGAATGGCTATATTCATATGAATGAATTAGAATGGCTACATTCATTAGTACGAATAAATTAGAATGGCTCGTACTAATGAATTAGAATGGCTTGTACGAATGAATTAGAATGGCTACCTTCGTACAAATGAGTTAGAATGGCTACATTCATACGAATGAATTGGAATGGCTACATTCGTTCATACGAATGAATTAGAATGGCTATATCTGTACGAATGAATTAGAATGGCTCGTACGAATGAATTAGAATGACTACCTTCGTATGAATGAATTAGAATGGCTACATTCGTATGAATGAATTAGAATAGCTCGTACAAACAAATAAATGACTACCTTCGTACGAATAAATTAGAATGGATACCTTCTTACGAATGAGTTAGACTGGTTACATTCGTACGAATGAATTAGAATTGGTACATTCATTTGTACAAATGAATTAGAATGGCTATATTCGTACGAATGAATTAGAATGGCTCGTATGAATGAATTAGATTGGCTACCTTCGTACGAATGAATTAGAATGGCTACGTTTGTATGAATAAATTAGAATGGCTATATTCGGTCGTATGAATTAATTAGAATGACTACATTCATACAAATGAATTAGAATGGCTATTGTTGGGGGAAATTTTTCGCTGACTCGTAAGCTTGACCTGCAAGGTAAGAAAGACGTGAGAATAACTGACTCCGTGAGTAGCGCAGAGCCTCCGACGCTCAAGTCAGTGAAAGTTCGAACAAGGGAGAGCTCAAGTATTCAAAAAGTATCTGGGTTTTTGAGTTTCAAACCTATACTTTGGAGCCGGGGGTTATACCTTTTAAGACTCTTGTAGACTGCTAGAGATGGACTTGTTATCGCATATTTCCACACCTTCTATACCTCCACGTGCCAGCCCACATAGGTCCTTAATAGTCTTTGTAGTTTAGCCTGCTAGGCGGTGGTGATGGGAGGCGCACTGGTCTTGTCTGTGAAAGGTGGAGATTCTGGAAGTCTCCAGTCTGGGGTGCTATAGGCTGACTCTGGCCGGCCCATGTGGCTCGCCGTTGTCCAAATAGTTCCACGGGGGAGGGGGGGACATCTGTCGACTTGGTACCATCTTACTGTAGGCATCCCCCGAGGGAAAAGATAAGCGAACTCCTGTATGAGCAAGCTAATCACTGAGGAACTGGGTGAGCTCATAGTGGATATCACCTCAAACAGTGAAGCAAAAGGCTAGATTCCTTCGCGGGCGAGCCGATTGCGTGCAATCAGAGTGAGCTCTCTAGCGAGCTGGGGGTGTTGAACCTTTTGAAGTATTCTTTGAATTCTGCCAGGAGCAATCTCTCTCACGGGCGAGCCAATCGCGTGCGGGCAGAGCGTGCTCCCTGGTGATCTGTTGAATACTGGCGGCGACTAGGGTTTCCTTTCCAACTAGCGAGTTGCGTCGAAAGCTTTGACTCGTAGTACCTCATGAATGAGGCTTCGTGGACGATGTTGCTCTAGCCACGAGACACAGCGATCCGCTATTGTAAGAAGGAGTTAGCTGGGTGCGACCTCTCCCACGTGCAGTCAGGGCGAGCTGTAGGCGCTAGCCACGAGCGACATCTTCTGCATACGAGCCAATCGTATACAGTCAAGGTAAGCTCCGAGCGAGTTATGGGGTATCAACCATGGGCGATCTCTTCCGCATGCGAGCCGATCATATACGGTCAAGGTAAGCTTCGGGCGAGTTGTAAGCACCAGCCACAGGCGGTCTCTTCCGCGTGTGGTCAGGGTAAGCTCCGCTGGGAGTGTTCTTTAAACTCCAAGACCTATTCTGGTCATAATGCTGCTTACCCAAAAATCGGGGTTGGTCTTGAATCTCGAGCTCACCCCCGGGGGGGCTTTTTCTTTGGATACCCAAGGTCACCCCTTCGGTCGACTGAGGCCACTTAAGGTGCATCCAAAGGTAAGGACGACCTCTAGGGGGGACCCTGATGTCTCCACGTGTCACCACCCGTTATTGCCACTGGACAATGAGCTAGTGACAATTTTGGCACCATCATTACCCCCTCCTAAGGGGACGGTTAGATAAAGCTCCGCCCGCTCATGAGCCCAGTGTGGTTGTCCACGTAGACTAGTTCAATCCTTCTTTCTATTTACCAGTTCCAGCTAAACTGCATTCTATTCTGTGAAGTTGGCTATATGGTGTGACATTTGGTCGTTAAGGTGTCTCCGTCGTATTTGCCCTTGATGTTACCAAGTCACTCAACGAGCAAAACTATGTGGCACCAGGTCACAGATTTCTCTGCCGCGTCTGCTCATGATATCACCAGGTCGCTAAACGAGCAAAACTATATGGCATCAGGCCGCGTAAGGTGTATCCACTGTGTCTGCCCGTGATGTTACCAGGTCGCTCAACAAGAAAAACTGCATGGCATCAGGCCGCGTAAGTTGTCTCCGCCGTGTCTGCCCGTGATGTCACTAGGTCACTCAAAGAGCTAAGCTACGTGGCATCAGGCCGTGTAAGGTGTCTCCACTATATCTGCCCGTGATGTCACCAGATCACTTAACAAGCAAAACTGGGTGGCATCAGGCCGCATGTGTAGTTTTCCCGACAATCCGAGGACCATACCTCAGACGAGGTAGCTAAACCAATAAAAACTAAACTACATCGCAAAAAGATCGATATGAATAAAAATTCGATCTATGCAAAATAGTGGGGCCCTATAGCTCGATAATCGATAGAAATTGAATCAAAACATAGCGTAAGGGCCAAAGGGTGGAAGTTCGATGAGCGATAAAAGAATCAAAAGCTAGCTACCCCCTGTCCGGTTAAGGATCCTCAGAATCCTAGTTTTGTTTATCATGTCTGCATGACAGCGGACAATGGCCTTGCCCCTAACCTTCGACGTTAGTGGCTTTCGTATTTTTTTTTTGCGACCTCACCAAGTTGTCAAGCTTCGAGGGATTACCAAGAGATTTTCAGGTAGCCTAAATAGGTGGTCGCCCATTCAGGTCCCCTTAGATCACACCGGGGTGCTTCCTATCATAGCATGTGAATGCGAAGGACCCTGGTTATGTTTAAAGTCCCCTAGACAGTAGACTACCCCGGCGATATCAAGGTCGTTCGGGATGGCCACTGAGAACTCCGGTCTTGCTTTAAGTCCACACGATGATAAACTGTTCTTTGAGGAAGTTGCGTGCGAGCTGATCTTTGAAGGAGCTGCGTGCGAGCAGATCACGCGCGAGCTATTCTTTGAGGGAGCTGCGTGCGAGCTGATCTCGTGCAAGCTGTTCTTGTGGATCACTATCGAGCACATATTTGAAAAGACATATTTAGTCCAAAGACCCTTTATTTTATAAAATGGTCTACAAGAGGGTGCCTACGCACAAGGTAGGAGGAGGCTGCTATTCAGCAATCTTCCCTCAATGATTAAACACCATATCTTCAAGCTTAAAGTGTTGTTGGACCAAGGTGATTTGCTCGACCATGGTGTGGGGATCGAAAAAAACAATAACATCATGAAAATCACCTCCATTAAGGAGCGTGCTACTAAATGCACTCATGACTGTTCGGTCTCGCCCAGTTGAGTCCTAGAGGGCAAGATAGGTATTTCCAAAATCGCATTGAGAAGCACCGGAGGGTCTCTCGTGCGCCCATGGTGAGACCGAACAGTAATTCGATTCACTTCGGAGGTTATCGATTGCACCAGTACTGTTCCAGGAATAGCCCGGATATAGTAGTGAAGTTCAGGATCGAGCCTGGAGGTAACTTATGAAACCAGTCCAGGCCCGAACCCGTTAAGCTGCTTGGAAAGGCATGGCACGGAACATGGTCCTGGTCGTAAAAGAATAATAACTTCTGGTAGGCCAAGAGGTGGTCCACGGGGTCTTGTGACCCATCAAATAGCACGAACTTTAGTGGAGTCCAGTACTGAGGGAAACCTCCCTGGTGAACCTCGTTCGTGAAGAGTGAGCTCCCTCCACGAGCAACGAGGTCTTCTAAAAGGTTGACGGGCATGCTAGGTAGCTGTCAGCACTCAGGGTGATTTCCCAAAGGCAGCTACGTAGGCCCTAAGCGATCATGCATGCTTCCTCTAGGCCGGTCCACACCCTCACTGCGGCGGTGCTCAAGGGCGATGTCCTGACGATCGCTCCACCGCTTCACAGGTAGTCACCTCGGTGTAGGGAAAGGTTTGTGCGAGGCTGTCACCTTACGAGTCTCCTGTGTTAGGATTGATGTGTTCTAAGTTTGTAAAACTTTATGTTTTGGCCTAATAAAGATTGATAGTTATTATTATATGAGATGCATATAGGTGCGTAACATAGTTATGTGTTCTTTTAAGAACAGAGAGCCATGGTTATATGGTAGTCCACTGAGTTGAAGGCTGAGTGGATTGGTCCCATATAATCTATATCAGTTCGCAGCTATGATCAGGTTGGTCGCCTCATCATGTTAAGCTGTTGGCGATGACAGTTCATGGGATGTCTTCACCATGGTCATCACCAGGCACAGTGTCTATGGCTGAACGGAACTAATACAGTGTACAGATCAGTGAGCAGACACTGGTACACTAAGCCGTGTTTCTGCTTAGGG
Organism: Chamaelirium japonicum; assembly: GCA_947650365.1. Classification (NCBI taxonomy): domain Eukaryota; kingdom Viridiplantae; phylum Streptophyta; class Magnoliopsida; order Liliales; family Melanthiaceae; genus Chamaelirium; species Chamaelirium japonicum. Next base: position 203,238 of record CANTAL010000093.1, on the reverse strand, counting down.
TAAAACGATCCTAAACCCTGAGGAACCACGTCTGATGGACTAACCAGTTGAGTGGTGCTTTGGCACACCAATGTGTGAGGATCCGTATGCAGTGATCCAAAACCACGGTGTACTGGGTTACCCGGCTGGCGTTGCATTAGCGTGTTACTCCTGCAGGCCATCCACACCCCTGAAGGGAGGTGCGTTCCTTGGTGTGACTTACACTGTACCAAACCCAGGCCTGGTGGTCATCAGTTTGACTGTTGACCGGGTTCGATTACTCGACGGGGTAATCAGAGGTACAATATATAGGTCAACTTGGAAGGAACCAAGTCATATGATCATTCGAGTCTGACGGTAGTCTCCACCGCTCGAAGTGAATCATGGCATTAAGTGGAGGGACTACGGGTTTACCACTACTAAGCTGAGAGCAGGGGTATGATGGAGAACATAGTAAGTCTGGGTGAATTGAAGTGCATCCTGCGTCGCACTCTGGGTGGCTACGCAGGTTAACTCAAGCTCAGAGGATCGATGGTACACTCGGTAGTGTGTCGATCGAGCTTGAGTTGGAAGCCATGAACCCCGGTCCCTGATGGTTCCACCTTATCAACATTATGTACGGTTCTTGACCCATCTCCTCGGAACACCATAAGCACTAGGAGGAAGAAAGAAGTATACGCTCTGTGTGTGCTTGGCACTAGAGCACGATAGATGCGTAACTACATACGAGTACTAAGGGTTATGCCCGAGACTAGTACAGAGTCGCATGTAGTAATCCCTAGCCATAAGTGAACTTCGCTGCATAGGTACGATGCACCGGGGTGTGTTGCGAGTTGACCAGTTGACTTTGCTAGAGGCACCCTTCGGGGGCCTCAGTTAATAGTAAGTAACTAGTAGAAATCACTTAAGTAATGGCCGCTAGGTATCGCACGCTAGAAATGGTCAAAATGAGGCGTCAGGGCGTTTTGGTAAAAACCTCACTCTGTCGGACCTCATTGTTGGCCGACCCTAGCAGTGGGAGACCTTGCTAGGGCCGACCCTATGTTGTAGGGATGAGAATCCCTCATCTATAGGGGTCGGCCATATGATAGGGATAGGGCTAAGAATCGGTTAAGATCGAGCCCTAAAAAGTAGGAAAACGGATAAATACAAGGAGAGATAAAAATGAGATAATGGAGACATAATTGTGGGAGGTCTTTATCCCCTTGGATCCTTATCCAAGGGGGTAGGCCGGCCCTATATAAAGGGTTATAGGGGGCTGGCCCTATAGTTGCAAAAACCGAACCCCCCTCCCCTCTCATCTCTCTAGTTCTCTCCCTAATCAATCTCCCGTTTCCCGCTTGCTATTTCGTCTTCCTCGCGTGGAGTTCTGAAGAAGAAGAAGGGTCGTTCTTCGGAGGCACTCAGAGATCCGAGAGCGATGTTCTGTGCATCGTGTGAGATCGGGTGAATAAGAAGGTAACGTCTCCATTCGTACCATCAGCATCTTCGCGAACGATCTTCCGTCTCCATCGACAAAGAAGACAATTCTCCGCGGTTAAAAGATCCGTACGAAAGGTATGTGTAATCTAACATATAGATCTATCGAGTATAATGATTTGCATGCATGCTAGTTAATCATCACGCTAGATTGTCGTTAGGGTTTTCGATTCACGTGCATACGCATGCACACATATGTAGATTAGTTTCGATGAAAGTTTAAATCGTGTAACGTGCACCATGAACGGTCTTTCGACCGCAAAATCGTTTCCGCTGCAAGCCTCTACCATGGATTAATTTCCAACAATTGGTATCAGAGCCGCATTAGTGGTGTGCGTTTCATGTTTTTTCATGAAACCAACATGTGTGCGCATGATAAATGCGCGAGATCATTGGGGTTCTTACGCTTAGATCATGCATATGTATAGATTGTGCTTGTTCTATGAATTGTTCTTGCAGGGCGCCGCTATAAAAATCTAGATCTGTGTTTGTGCTTGCTATCGGGGGTCGAACCCCGAGTTAGCAATTATCTGGATTTGCTTTCTATATGTGTGGATTTGTAATTGAGCCGTAGATTGGGCGAGTGATGGGGGTTGACCATCCTCGGTTCCCATGGCCTTTTTCCTAGGTATGTTTTCTTTTCTTTCTAGGAAATTATATATGAGCGAGCACTTGCTCGAAGCATACTAGACTTTTTCGGTTACAGATCGAGAAGAAAGATGTCCCAAAGAAATCCACCATCGGGAGCGTAAGCGGAACCCTGGAGGATGAAGACGATCCGGCAAAGTGTTCGCGAGCGCGACGGAGGAGCCGGACCGAGGGACCTTGCGAAGAAAGCTAGAGGCCTGCGCTGTGCTAATTAGGTTCAGGGGTCGGACCCTGAACTTAATTTAGTTTTAATGGTTGCTTTCTTTATTAGTTCTTTATGCTTCATATCGAACCCCGATGAAATAATGTGATTATCAGTTTTCAGAGGGATGTCTTTCCCCTCCGGTCCAAGCAACTGTTTGAGGATAGGATCCTACTAGATGACGCCTATTATTTAGTTAACTTTTGATGTTAGTGGGATCCCATCACATATGGTTATGCCACCATTAGGTCATCACCCGAATAGTCGGGTGTGCCTATTTGGCCAGCATCGAAATCAAAGATGAGATGGAGATCCATTGAACATCAATTGTCAAATTTATAAGCGAGGCGCCATGACTAGTGGGAGCCCTTTCCAGTGAGTCTGACTCTAGGATTAGCTCCAGAGCGTTAGCGTGATAACCATTTTTGCAGAGCATCGATATCTCGGAATATGTAATGTGACCCTTGAATGGAGAAATCCACTTGAGGCAGGGACTATGATATTCTGAGAATGATTAATGCTAGGCGAAGGGCTTGAACGCTAGTGGGAGCATGGTGTGACCAGGGTCTAGTATATAGAAGGTCGCTACCTTTGCATTTGTATAAATTCATACTCGCAAAATAACCCTCATATATATAAGGGATGTAATAGAGGACTTTTAGAGATCCTCTGGCCTCCACGGCTAATCACTTCGTACTCGGGTGGAAGGGCATAACTCAACAACCCCCTCGGGTGAGAGCTGTGTTTTTCTATGCCAAGCTACTTAGTGATCTCCTTCAGGATATGGCGATTACGGTGCCAAGTGTTCAGGCTTTACTCACCCTCGTGGGGGCCGTTAGAATTCCCGTGCTGTAATTGCCTAAGCTCGTGGGTAAGCATCCTAGGTACATGTGAGGTATTCGTTGCGAAGACAACGGTGATCATGTGGTACTGGCCAAAAGATAACCATGGTCCATCAAAGCCCGTAGTTGGCAGATTTGGATAGGGTCAAGGGAAAGACCCGTGTAAGCGGAAGACCTGCACACTGCCCCCTCGGACAGGTGTAGCCTACTCCGAGATCTTACATACATGGTTAATTAATTCATAGAGATGGCTTCGCTTGAGGGTACCGTTGACATATGGATATAATTAACTTATTTTAAAAATCCATAAAATAAGTTTTCATGCATTCTCATTATTCAATCTTTTATTTTCAGATGACTAAGTTAGACCCCCTGTCCGCTATCCTAAATGACCACAAACTTACCGGTCCCAACTATGAGGACTGGAAGCGCAACCTGTACTTGGTCCTAAGGATTGGTAAACACATGACAGCCCTGAATGATCCTGAGCCGGATTTGCCAGGACCCGAAGCCACAGAGGCACAGTTAAAGGCTTTCACTTACTGGAAGGAATCTAATGAAATATGTAAATGCTATATTATAGCATCCTTGCAAACAACTCTGCAGAAGCAGGTCGAGGAGATGCCCGACGCTTCTGACATGATGTTGTATCTGAAGGAGATGTTTGAAGGTCACAATCGCGTTACGCGATACCTTACCATCAAGAAACTCGTCGGCACTAAGATGTCCAATGGGACACTGGTTCGGGAACACATGATGAAAATGTTTGGGTTCCAGAACAAACTAGCTACCATGGACATTGTGCTAGAAGGCGAGGTAATGACAGACATCTTCCTCTCGTCACTGTCTGGACCCTTTGAAGGCTTTGTCACCAACTTTAATTTAAACAAGTTGGCTATGACAAATGCAGAGCTTCTGGGAGCTCTCCAGGCAGCTAAGGATGGCTTCAAGCAGAAGGGCGAAGCACTTCACGTGCAACGCAGATCCTTCAAGAAGTCTGGTAAACCTCAGTGCAAGAAACATAAGAAGAAACCTAAGTCTATGCCTGTGCAGGACTCTGCTGGGGCCTTTGGGTCTTGAGAATCAAAGAAACCGGGCACGAAGTGTTTCCGGTGTGGCCAGAAGGGTCATTGGAAGAAGGACTGCAAGAAACCTTAAAATGCTGGTGAAGGTAATCTACAACTCTTAGTTGTTGAATCATTTCTTTCAAGTAATAGTTCTTTTGCTAGTTGGATTGTGGATTCAGGATCCACTAACCATGCCTGTAACTCTCTTCAGGGGTTTCGGGAAAGCAGAAGGTTGCTTGATGGAGAGGTGACCTTGAGCATGGAACTGAGGCCGTGGCTGCTGCTAAAGCTATTGGAGACGTTAATCTTAGTTTTTCGAATAATAAGACTTTGACTCTTAGAGAAGTCTTTTATGTACCGTCCTTGAGACGTAACTTAATTTATGTTTCTTCTTTAGTTAATGAAGGTTATTCAGTTTATTTTGATGCTTCTAGTATGTCGTTTAAACTGAATGGAACTTTTATAATAAGAGGAATGGTTCAGAATCATCTCTATATTGTCAGTCCTAAATTTGAAAAAGATAACATAATAACTTCAGTATTTAATGTTAATTCATCTAAGCGTAAGAAACCTTCAGAGAATTTAACCCAATTGTGGCACTTATGGCTTGGGCATATTACCTTAGACAGGATCCATAGGTTGGTAAAGGCCGGGCTTCTTGAAACAGATCCTACGGAGATCCTTCCCATCTGTGAATCCTGCCTAGAAGGCAAGATGACCAAGAGGGCCTTCAAAGACGAAGGAGTGAGAGCTACTGAGGTATTGGAATTAATCCATTCAGATGTATGTGGACCCATGAGCGTCAAGGCGATAGGAGGCCATGAGTACTTCATCACTTTTACTGATGATTACTCAAGATATGGTTACATTTACCTTATGCATCGGAAGTCGGAATCCTTTGACATGTTCAAAGAGTTCAGGGCTGAAGTAGAAAAGCAGACAGGTAAATATATAAAAACCCTTCGATCTGATCGAGGAGGTGAATACCTATCTGACGAGTTCCTTGGATATTTAGTGGAGTATGGGATAACATCCCAGTTAACTGCTTTAGGTATCCCACAACAGAATGGAGTCTCTGAGAGAAGGAATCGAACGTTGTTGGACATGGTTCGAAGCATGATGAGTTATGCCTGTTTACCAACGACCTTTTGGGGATATGCCCTTCAGACAGCAGCATATGTTTTGAACCACGTTCCGTCTAAATCAGTGCCTCTGACCCCTAGAGAACTGTGGTCAACACAAAAGTCAACACTACAGCATTTCAGAATATGGGGATGTCTTGCACATGTACGGGTAGACAAGAGGGAAAAGATAGAGCCAAAGTCCAAAGCATGTCTGTTTGTAGGGTATCCCAAAGAGACTAAAGGAGGACTATTTTATGATCCTGAGGAAAAGAAAGTAATCGTTTCTACGAATGTCTATTTCCTAGAACAGGATTATATTATGGACCACAAGCCTACTAGTAAGGTAGTTCTGGATGAGCTACTGGGTACTAGATCAGAGAGCGCATCCAAAAAAATAGTGGGAGCTGACATCACATACATTAATATACCAGAAACTATAGAACCTATTCATCCTGTAACACAGCCACCACCTCGTCGTAGTGGGAGAAGCATCAGAGCTCCTGACAGATACTATGGAGAAACCTTATTGGTTGATCCAGAAGGTCAGGAGGATGACCCACTGAGCTACGATGAGGCAGTGGGAGCTTCTGACGGCTCTGACTGGCAAAAGGCCATGGAGGCAAAAATTGCATCAATGTCCCATAACGCAGTCTGGACTCTTGTTACACCATCATCTAATATTAAACCTATTGGGTGTAAGTGGGTGTATAAGAAGAAGAGAGGATCCGATGGAATAATTGAGACTTATAAAGCTAGATTATTTGCCAAGGGTTATACCCAGAGAGAAGGAATCGACTTTGACGAAACCTTCTCGCCGGTAGCTATGATAAAGTCTATTCGGATCCTCCTATCCATTGCAGCCCATTACAACTGGGAGATCTGGCAAATGGATGTCAAGACAGCATTCCTCAATGGGAATTTGGAAGAAGACATTTATATGATGCAGCCACCAGGTTTTGAGTTAGAGGGTCAGGAACATCTAGTTTGCAAGTTGCAAAAGTCCATCTATGGACTAAAGCAAGCATCTAGAAGTTGGAACATCTATTTTGATCAGACAATCCAGTCATATGGATTTACTCAAAACGAGGATGAACCATGTATATACAAGAGTAGTGATAAGACTACAGTGGTATATTTGATACTTTACGTAGATGATATTCTACTCATTGGAAATGATGTTGGAACATTGTCAACGGTAAAGGTCTGGTTGTCAACACAGTTCGATATGAAAGACCTAGGTGAAGCAAGTTATGTTTTGGGGATCAAGGTAACACGTGATCGCCAGAACAAGATTCTCTCGCTGTCACAGGCCACGTAGATAGATAAGGTTATGGCTAGGTTTGATATGCAAAACTCCAAGAAGGGTTTTGTGATATTTAAACATGGCATAAAACAGTCTAAGGATCAATGTCCTAAGACACCTGAGGAGAGAGCAGAAATGCAGAAGATACCTTATGCTTCGGCATTAGGTAGTCTAATGTATGCTATGCATTGTACAAGGCCAGATATCTGTTTCGCAGTAGGCATGATGGGTCGGTTTCAGTCAAATCCGGGTCCAAATCACTGGACAGCTGTGAAGTGTATACTCAAGTACCTTCGTAGAACAAAGGACTATGAGTTTGTTTACACTGCATAAGAATTAACACCGATTGGATACACAAATTCTGACTTTATGTCAGATTTGGAATCCAGAAAATCGACATCAGGTTTTGTGTTTATGTTAGGAGGAGCAGTGGTTAGTTGGCAGAGTGTGAAGCAGAAATGCATCGCAGACTCTACCACAGAGGCTGAGTACGTTGCAGCGTGCGAGGCAGCCAAAGAGGCGGTATGGCTTAAGAAATTCCTTACGGATTTGGGGTGCGTACCAGAGGCCCAGTTACCTATTGTGCTTTACTGCGATAATAGTGGGGCGGTAGCACAAGCAAAGGAGCCAAGACATCACCAAAAGGGGAAGCACATCGAGCGCAAGTTCCACTTGATTCGGCAGTTTCAAAAGCAAGGGCGAGTAGCGGTGACACAGATTGCATCTACAGATAATGTTGCTGATCCTTTCACAAAGGCAATACCTATTAAGATATTCGAGCGACATGTGGACGCGATGGGAGTCAAAACCGTTTTACTATGCTAGACCAAGTGGGAGATTGTTAGGATTGATGTGTTCTAAGCTTGTAAAAATATATGTTTTGGTCTAATAAAGATTGATAGTTATTATTATATGAGATGCATATAGGTGCGTAACATAGTTACGTGTTCTTTTAAGAACAGAGAGCCATGGTTATATGGTAGTCCACTGAGTTGAAGACTGAGTGGATTGGTCCTATATAATCTAAATCAGTTCGTAGCTATGATCAGGTTGGTCGCCACATCATGTTAAGCTGTTGGCGATGACAGTTCATGGGATGTCTTCACCATGGTCATCACCAGGCACAGTGTCTGTGGTTGAACGGAACTAACACGGTGTACAGATCAGTAAGCAGACACTAGTACACTAAGCCGTGTTTCTGCTTAGGGTAAAACGGTCCTAAACCCTGAGAAACCACGTCTGATGGACTAACCAGTTGAGTGGTGCTTTGGCGCACCAATGTGTGAGGATCCGTATGCAGTGATCCAAAACCACGGTGTACTGGGTTATCCGGCTGGCGTTGCATTAACGTGTCACTCCTGCAGGCCATCCACACCCCTGAAGGGAGGTGCGTTCCTTGGTGTGACTTACACTGTACCAAACCCAGGCCTGGTGGTTATCAGTTTGACTGTTGACCGAGTTCGATTACTCGACGGGGTAATCAGAGGTACAATGTATAGGTCAACCTGGAAGGAACCAAGTCATATGATCATTCGAGTCTGACGGTAGTCTCCACCGCTCGAAGTGAATCATGGCATCAAGTGGAGGGACAGCGGGTTTACCACTACTAAGCGGAGAGCAGGGGTATGATGGAGAACATAGTAAGTCTGGGTGAATTGGAGTGCAGCCTGCGTCGCACTCTGGGTGGCTACGGAGGTTAACTCGAGCTTAGAGGATCGATGGTACACTCGGATAGTGTGTCGATCGAGCTTGAGTTGGAAGCCATGAACCCCGGTCCCTGATGGTTCCACCTTATCAACATTATGTACGGTTCTTGAACCATCTCCTCGGAATACCATAAGTACTAGGAGGAAGAAAGAAGTATATGCTCCGTGTGTGCTTGGCACTAGAGCACGGTAGATGCGTAACTACATACGAGTACTAAGGGTTATGCCCGAGACTAGTACAGAGTCGCATGTAATAATCCCTAGCCATAAGTGAACTTCGCTGCATAGGTGCGATGCACCGGGGTGTGTTGCGAGTTCACCAGTTGAGTTTGCTAGAGGCACCCTTCGGGGGCCTCAATTAATAGTAAGGAACTAGTAGAAATCACTTAAGTAATGGCCGCTAGGTATCGCACGCTAGAAATGGTCAAAATAAGGCGTCAGGGCGTTTTGGTAAAAACCTCACTCTGCCGGACCTCACTGTTGGTCGACCCTAGCAGTGGGAGACCTTGCTAGGGCCGACCCTATGTTGTAGGGATGAGAATCCCTCATCTATAGGGGCCGGCCATATGATAGGGATAGGGCTAAGAATCGGTTAAGATCGAGCCCTAAAAAGTGGGAAAACGGATAAATACAAGGAGAGATAAAAAGGAGATAATGGAGAGATAATTGTGGGAGGTCTTTATCCCCTTGGATCCTTATCCAAGGGGGTAGGCCGGCCCTATATAAAGGGTTATAGGGGGCCGGCCCTATAGTTGAAAAAACCGAACCCCCCTCCCCTCTCATCTCTCTAGTTCTCTCCCTAATCAATCTCCCGTTTCCCGCTTGCTACTTCGTCTTCCTCGCGTGGAGTTCTAAAGAAGAAGAAGGGTCGTTCTTCGGAGGCACTCAGAGATCCAAGAGCGACGTTCCGTGCATCATGTGAGATCGGGTGAACAAGAAGGCAACGTCTCCATTCGTACCATCGATATCTTCGCAAACGATCTTCCGTCTCCATCGACAAAGAAGACAATTCTCCACGGTTAAAAGATCCGTACGAAAGGTATGTTTAATCTAACATGTAGATCTAGCGAGTATAATGATTTGCATGCATGCTAGTTAATCATCACGCTAGATTACCGTTAGGGTTTTCGATTCACGTGCATATGCATGTATATATATGTAGATTAGTTTCGATGAAAGTTTAAATCGTGTAACGTGCACCATGAACGGTCTTTCGACTGCAAAATCGTTTCCGCTGTGAGCCTCTACCATGGATTAATTTCCATCATCCTGGTAGGGTAACACTTTCACCGTGGGTTCCCGCTTACGCCGATGGCGCGAGTTACGATCTCACCTTCGAGACCTTGCCTCTGACTCGTCAGACCCCGCACTTCGGCTTCGTCAGTGAGGGGGGGCTGAAGGTGGAGTCGGCTCATTGCTGGAACGCTGGGTGACAAGTCGCTGAAGTCACCCGAGAGTCGGCTTTCTTGTCTTGTTCGCAAGTACACCTCCCATAAGGGGCTCCTGTTGGGATGCCCGTTGCGTGGGCACCAGCGTAGGTTGATGTGACACCGGGATCGGAAGAGATCGCAAAGGGGGAGAAACCCCTGTCGATGCTCTTGGATGTCGAGATTGAACCATTGACCCTTTCCTCCACGTCTCGAGCCCGAAGGAGGGGAGATCAATTCTTTTGCTCACCATTGGAACCTGGCGCAACCGCGTCAGTTCATCTATCATTGCCCGCTGGGTGGCCAATATCTCCAAAAGGAGCTGGTCACTGAGTGGGACAGGAGGTTGGGACGCTTGAGCCAATGCCTCACTTCGCATAGATCTGGCGCAAGCCTTTGCCCGTCTTTGTCCTCGCATGGCCAGAGTCATTAGGGTCCCTCATGGAAGCACGACTTTCGACCGTGTGGTCATGGGCGTTCTCACAGGAACCAGTTGAAAGATCCCACAGATGGCGCCAAATATTAGGGGAAAATTTTTGCTGGCTCATGAGCTCGACCTACAAGGCAAGGAAGACGTGAGAACGACTGGCTCCGTGAGGAGCGTAGACCCTCCGACACTCAAGTCAATGAAGGTTCGAACAAGGGAGAGCTCAAGTCTTCAGAAAGTATTTGGGTTTTTAAGTTTCAAACCTGTACTTTGGAGCTGGGGGTCATACCTTCATAGACTCTTGTAGACCGCCAGAGATGGATACATCATCGCATATTCCCACACCTTCTACACCTCCACGTGCCAGCCTATATGGGTCCTTAATGGCCTTTGTAGTTTAGCCTACCAGGCGGTGGTGATGAGAGGCGTGCCGGTTTTATCTATACCAGGTGGAGATTCTGGAAGGCTCCAGTCTGGGGTGCTCTAGGCCGATTCTGGCAGGCCCATGTGGCTCGTCGTTGTCCACGTAGTTTCACAGGGGGGTGGCATCTGTCGACTTGGTACTGTCTTACTGTAGGCGTCCCCCAAGGGAAAAGATAGGCGAACTACTCTACGAGCGAGCTAATCACTAAGAAACTGGGCGAGCTCATGGTGGATCTTACCTCAAACAGTGAAGCAAAATGTCGGATTCCTTTGCGGGCGAGCCAATCACGTGCAGTCAGAGCGAGCTCTTTAGCGAGTTCGGGGTGTTGAACCTTTTGAAGTGTTCTTTGAATTCTACCAGGAGCAATCTCTTCCGTGGGCGACCCGATCGCATGCGGGCAGAGCGTGCTCCGTGGAGATCTGTTGGATACTGGTGGTGATCGAGATATTCTTTTCAGCTGGCGAGCTGCATCGAAAGCTTTGACTCGTAGTACCTCATAAATGAAGCTTCGTGGACGATGCTGCTCTATCCACGAGATGCAACGATCCGCTATTGTAAGAAGGAGTTAGCTGGGGGTAACCTCTCCCGCGTGCGAACTGATCGCGCATGATCAGGGTGAGATATGGGCGCCAGCCATGGGCGACCTCTTCCGCATGTGAGCCGATCGCATGCGGTCAGCGTAAGCTGTGGGGCGTCAGCCACGGACGACCTCTTCCGCATGCAAGTTGATCGCATACGGTCAGGGTAAGCTCCGGGCGAGCTGTGGGGCATCAGCCATGGGCGGCCTCTTCCGCGTGCGAGCTGATCGCATACTGTCAGGGTAAGGTCCGGACGAGCTGTGGGGTGTCAGCCATGGGCGACCTCTTTCGTGTGCGAGTTGATCGCGTGCGGTCAAGGTAAGCTCCAGGCGAACTGTAAGCACCAGACACGGGCGGCCTCTTTCGCGTGCGAGCTGATCGTGTGCGGTCAGGGTAAGCTTCGGGCGAGCTGTAAACACCAGCCACGGGCGGCCTCTTCCGCGTGCAAGCTGATCACGTGTGGTCAGGGTAAGCTCCGCTTGGAGTATTCTTTAAACTCCAAGACCTATTCTGGTCACAATATTGCTTACCCAAAAATCGGGGTTGGCCTTGAATCTCGAGCTCACCTCAGGGGGGCCTTTTTCTTTGGCTACCCAAGGTCACCCCTTCGATCTACCGAGGCCACTCAAGGTGCATACAAAGGTGAGGACGACCCCTATAGAGACCCTGATGTCTCTACGCGTCGCCTCCTATTACTGCCACATGGACAATGAGCTGGTGACAATTCTGGCACCATCAGCTACCTTCGTACGAATGAATTAGAATAGCACCATTCGTACGATGAATTAGAATGGCTACATTTGTTTGTACGAATTAATTAGAATATCTACATTTGTACGAATGAATAAGAATAGCTCGTACGAATGAATTAGAATGGTTACCTTCGTACGAATGATTTCGAATGGCTATATTCGTACGAATAAAAATAGAATGGCTGTATTCATTCGTACGAATAAATTATAATGGCTATATTTATTCGAATGAATTAGAATGGCTACCTTCGTATGAATGAATTAGAATGACTATATTCGTACAAATGAATTAGAATGGCAACATTCGTTCGTATGAGTAAATTAGAATGGCCACGTCCGTACGAATGAATTAGAGTAGCTCTTATGAATGAATTAGAATGGTTATCTTCGTACAAATGAATTAGAATGGCTACATTCATTTATACGAATGAATGAATTAGAATGGCTACATTCGTACGATTAAATTAGAAGGCTATATTCGTACAAATAAATAAGAATGGTTACATTCGTACGAATGAATAAGATTGGCTCGTACAAATGAATTAGAATGACTATATTCGTACGAATGATTTAGAATGGCTATTGTCACGCCCCAGAAATCTGGAACAGATCCCTAGGTGTGAGGTGAGGAAAAACCAAGGGATTTAGGGTTAAGTTGCCTAACTACACCAATTAGGGTTTCTCACAGGGCTTTTACTCTCTTATGAATAAAGAAGAAAAAGAAGAGAGAAACAAGGGGTATTTTAAAACTTGATTTTTGTGAAAATGTTTGTATTTTAAAGGAAGGTAGAGAGATAAAAATTTTATTGATAGAGGTATAACTAAGCTCGACTTTAAAAAGGCTATCCTCTCAATAAGAGCGGCATATCGGTGCCACTACATACTGACAGATGTCCTTCTAAAGGAGCATGAGACTCAAGCCTCTGACGGCGAGCCAAGTAGTCTCGCCCGCTCTATAGCACTCAGGCACTGGTTTAAAGGTCCTATCTATGGGGCTAGTCGATTAGGTCACTTTAAGGTTTATATTTTCATAGTGAGCTACCCTAGAATTTGGGCCTTGAGGAGAGGCCTACCCAGAAGATTCAGTTGGATCATCACCACTAACAGTCACAAACATTGACTAAACTAAATAATCATTATTCTAATCCAATCAATTATATTGCTAGAATAAGAAAAACTACAAAACGATACACTGAAGATAAGATACTACCACGGCCCTAACTCTGCCTCGAGCCTCCCACTGCTACTCCTGAACTTCCGTACCTACAGGAGAGTTTACTCGTGGGAAAGAGTAGCTCCCAATGGAAAATTGGGAGATTAGCCAAATTAATGGCTAGTGACATCCTAATAGTCTTTAATAATATGAGAAAACTGAGCTAATTGGATTAAATATAGCAATCCTATCTTCAGAAGAATAACCTACTTCTACCAGCAATCTATGCAATACCTACTGTCACTAGATTATCTAATACAAAGTTTATTCAATGTTCTATAGTAGTAATGAACTATTTAAACAAAAAGACCATCAAGCTCTAAAATTTCATAATCCACATTATGATTCCATAGTTGTTAATTAGCAATCATATAAAATATCTTTTCTAATGTGAACCCCGGATATTTTGTTCATCCTGCCCCCGATTGGGCATTACTATAGGGCTTTTTATTTCGATGTAGAGGGCCAACTCTCTTGCCGTGCATACTCTGACACCAAGCACAAAGTCACCCATATGATCATAAGGGGTTTTTCGTCTTTCACGGTGGAGCTCTACCACCAAACTTGCTTTCCTTGGGGGCTTCAACTACCCCGGGACAGGAATTGCTAGGCCAATCCCTACTCGAGGGCACCACCTATTGGCTTTACAACAATCCTTGCCTGTGACCCCTTAACCTACTGATCTTCAGCTGTGCGCGCAGGGTGGTTCACAGCCCTTGCGTGCACGGGGTCCTAATCTCCTCAATTTCACCTATTTTAACAAAGTATTAAATGCTCCACACAGTAAATAATTTTTTTTACACATACTGAAAAAAAAATGCATACGGTGATTAATAATTTACAACATTTTAACCCTGGTCCCGCACTGCTCTAGCAACCCATAATAGCACTACCGCTAAGGGTCACATCGCTCTTAAAGCAATTCGACCTATACTCCCCCAAAACCAGTATATTAGGGTTGCCCTCCTTTTAGTAGGGTGGGTCCCGATAATCATTATTTACTCAATTTTTATCTTAATTTAAGAAAATACCTAATTACGGTGTCAATGCAATAATTATGATTATTTTATTAATATTTAAAAATATGATTATTTTATTAATATTTTAAAGCATGCATCGCCGGACTTGCGACTTCGCATACAAGGAGGGGTCCATGTGACCACATGCGGCGATGCCCGGCGGGACCCGCATGCAGTATCGAGGACACCTACCCTAGTTGTTATCATTTCCCACTATCAAAGACCACGGGAAAGGAAGTAGATGTCACTTAGTTGTCGATCACGCACAAACTCCCGTTAACTATTCTTGATCCATCTCTGCTCTATCTACGGCTGACGCAATGCCAAATTTATACACAGCGGATCCATGGTTAATGTTTGCTACCGAGTAATACGGGTTTAGAGCCTAGTTGGCCGAGTCGAGAAGTCTAGGTGTCATCGGACACCACCGGTCTATCGGCACGCAAAACGATGCTACAGTCTTGCTTAGTCGGCATTATCGATGCCAAGAGTCGCACTACGGCTCAATTGTACTATTTCGTCTAAATGTTCGCATCTGTGTCGGGCGCTACTACTAACGTGCCTTGTGCTCCGAAGAGCCTTCGGCCTTACTACCAAGGTGTTGGTCCAGGTCAAGATCGGGTTCGATTCATCATTTCGCCCGATATGATCTCGGGCTTGGGTGTGGATACGGTCAGATTGCAAAGACAAGTTGTTAAGCCTCACCGAGCTAACGCTCGGGTTGGCGATAGGGAATGTGTCCTGCTCGATCAATTTCTGGAATTGACCGAAAGATGCTCTGGGAGCTATCGGGCACCGTCTCGTTTGCACCTAAAATGGTGTGATCGATGAAAGATTTGCTAAACACGAGTAGGGGCATTTCGATAATTCTGATTGGTATATGTCAACCAACAGTCGACTATTAAGTATCGTGAGTTGGAGTCCGATGTCGCTAGTTTCGCGGCAATCGGAGTCTGGTTAGACTAGTTATGACTGACCCTTAAAATTGGTTGGACCGGGTCCCGATAGGGGCGTTCTGGTAATTATGTCTAGTGGTTGTCAACCCATCGCCAATGGATTGGTTTTGGAGCAACAATTCTGTTGCCACGAGCTTCAATGAATTCTGACACTGTACCTCGAAATGGCGGACAATGACAATTTCGACTGTTTCACCGAGATTCGATCCAATAGGATGAATCCCATTGGTTAAAGATTTGGGTCCCAGCGTTGAAGGTTCGGGTCCCACCACTTAAGTGGTGCTAATGGAAACCCCCAATTCCCATTATAAACTAACCACACAATAATTTATATAATAATATTCATAATTACTAAAATGACATGGGACAAACCCAAAATGACATATTTGTCCCCCTTCTTCTCCAACTGACTAAAACCAGTGGAAGGGGGCTATACTTGTGATCGACGACCGAAGCTCGGCCGGCCTCTACCTAGCCACCCACGCGTAGAGGGTGCGGAAGAGAGCCACCGGGAGTCACCCACCAGGGCCAGGGAGGTCCGGTCTTGAGCCGGCGGACTCCGGGGTCTTGCTTGAGCTTGTTCATGGCATCGACGACGGAGTCACCGGAGGGCAGGGCACAGCTCGAGTCAACCTCGCCTACGACAGGGGTTGGCGAGGGAGCCGCGAGGTTCGATGAGGAGTTCGAGCCCGGCCCAGAAAGGTCAGGGTGTTCACACAAACGGAAAGAGGGGAAGCTGAGTAGGGCATGCCTTGGGGTGGTCATGGAAGAGGTTGGCCGGTTGGGCATCCAGATGTCGGGCAGGAGGAAGAGGAGGTCGCCGGAGCTCAGGGAAGTCACTGGTCGTCAGGCCGGGTGGCGACACAAGAGAGGGAGGTCGAAGGGGGCCTCTCACCTAGGCGGTGCCGGTAGAAACCGAGAGAGGAAGGGGGAGTGAGGGAGATGTAGAGGAGAGAGAGAGATCAGAAGAGAGAGAGTGAGAGATCAGAGGGGAGAGGGGGTTGGATTGAGGAGAGGAAAATGGGGATCGGGTTTTTAAGGGGGAAAGGGGGTCAGTAGCCGATTGTGCCGGCGGGATTTGGGCTTGGGAAGAGGGGCTGCGGCCGGCAGGATTCACGGCCGGATTTGCTGGCTCGGGAAGAGGGGCGGCGGCCGGCGGGATTCGCGGGCTCGGGAAGAGGGGGCGACGGGATCGGGTCGGGTCAGGTTTGAGAGGGGAGGGGGGATCCGAGAGAGAAAAGAGAAGAGGGAAGTCGAATCGGGTTGGGGAGAGAGGTCCGATGAGAGAGAGGAGAGAGATCTGAGAGATGGGAGGGGAGAGAGAAAGGGAGATCTGAGAGAAGAGAGAGGAATGGGTTGAGGCAGGGTTTGGGTTCGGGTTTGAGAGAGAAAGAGAGATAGAGAGAGAGAGAGAGACAAGGTTGGCTATTGGGTTGGTTGAGTTGGGTTGGGGTTTGGTTGAAGTGGGTTGGCTGAATGGCGTGGGTTAAGTAGTTTGGCTTAGATGGGATTAAGAGAAAGAGAGATAGAGAGAGGGAGAGAGAGAGAGAGAGAGTTAGGATGATGGGGTCAGGGTCAGGGTCAGGTTTGGTTTCAGGTTAGATGAGAGGGAGAGGGAGAGAGAGAAAAAGAGATAAGAAGAGAGGTAGCTGGGTTTGGGGGTTTTTTTTTTCTAACTCTTAAAGTGGTCAAGCACGCTCACACTGGACCCGCGTCGCGCCGTGATCCGCCGACACGCAAATCTCATCGGATCTGATAGACTCACCACGATAATCATTTTATTAATATTTTAATTATATTACCATGCATGTCATGCATTGATATACGTGCATACCTGCCCGTGTAACTACTCTTCCAATGTCGCCTCGCGACCCAAACCCGGGGCCCACTACCCAGTCCATCGCATATTCAAATACACATACCATCGACAATCATAAAGGTAAAATCGAATCAATCAATTTAGCAACCAGATAATAATAAAAATAAAATTGGGCTGCTCCGAAATTAAACATACCGGGTATTACATCCTACCCACCTTATTAAAATTTTTGTCCCGAAAATTCAATCACTCATCCGAGGATAACTCTCTACCAACATCTACCAACAGGTCATGGAAGGAACTAGAATAATAGAAAGCTAGCTACGATAGGTACAAAGACTCTCAGTACCGAACAAGCCAAGTCACAAAACAAATCTTACCAAAAGAAAACTCTAACCCTCTATCACTCACGGTTCTACTCTCTCTACTAACCTAAACATTATACGAATCGAGTCTCATAATTCTTAAAATGGAAATGAACCTCCCAGTTCTCGCATTACGAATACGAGTCTTGGTTTTCATTTCCATTCTAATTATTAGAGACTAAATCAAAATCATGAGCTAGTTTTGATCTTTGACCCTGCCTAGATAAGGGGCATCCCCCTTATTAGTACTGCCGAGGGGTGTCCCCCTCGGTAGGGTAACCACCAAAACTTATAGAATCAGAACTTAGAATGCATTCCATTGTCAATGCCGATATAAAAAGGTATATCCATGCATATGAGCGCCCATACACTCATATATAAGTTTATACTTTCGGTATCGACATTACAATCATAGAAATATATATTACATATATGTGTCCATACACATATATTTAAGTATACATTCCAGAATGATTTGACAAAAGGGATGGCTCACCTAGTACGACTAACTAGACTAAAATCCTATAAGATATCTATCGGCTCAACACTTACACTAATCG
The DNA here is from genome assembly GCA_947650365.1 of Chamaelirium japonicum. Taxonomy (NCBI): domain Eukaryota; kingdom Viridiplantae; phylum Streptophyta; class Magnoliopsida; order Liliales; family Melanthiaceae; genus Chamaelirium; species Chamaelirium japonicum. The sequence goes on along the minus strand of CANTAL010000093.1, from coordinate 185,348 downwards.
AACTACCACTACACTATTTTGTTAACCTCAAAGGAATAAAAGTTCTGAGATCATGAGAAGACCAGACAAGCATACTAGCTGTTTAATTCATCCAAAGAAATTATAACTCAAAAGGGAACAACGAATTATTCAAATTTAGAAGGGAGGGACAACGAGTAGAGAACACCATACACGAGGACATTTAGATAGAAATAAACTCACACAATCACCTACTACCAACCTTGTTTATGGGACAGAATATTAAGTATTCCACAATAGGTCTCAAGTGGTTCCACACTAGAAAGCTCTGCTCTAGCAATAGACAGTTATCTTATTTACTCACCCCAAGACTAGGTGATTGGTCTAGAATTGAAACCTATACTCAATTGAACTATAACCAATAAGCTAGTTATAAGCAATGCAACAGTGAAAAGGAGTGCTCGCTGACTAGCCTCAGACATTCATCACAACGATATTAGGATCACGAGCAATTTCATAAACAACATTGAACTCCAAAAACCTAGACAAACCGAAATAGTTCAGAATTGCTAACAAGAAGTAGAATATCCTAACAACACAGAAGATGGCAGCTAAGAGATAAGATAGTCAGGTGCAAACAGATGCACCTCGAAACTGACCAGAGTGACAAATCGTGCAGGAGATTAATGAAGAAAAGCTTATGGATAACAATACAAAACTTAACCATTAGATGATCAAAAGATAAAATGATAGCCTACAGAACTCCCCAAAAGAAGGTACAGAAGCCTGAAGCAAAGATTATCCTACGATCGAACCTACAATCTTGAACCATGATAAATTGAAAAAGGTCCAGTAGAAATTATGAACCTTACACCCATAATATAAAGTACTAATCAATACTACAAAACAAGATATGAACTAATTGCAGGCTAAAAGGTCACTGAAAGACATATATGGTAACTATAGCTAAGGACTGGGGATCAAAAAGAATGAAATATGGGACGAAGGCATAATACATTCCATGATAGAAATCTATAGTAGAGCGCTAGGTCGAGATCATCTTACAATCAAATCTATTTCCTCGAATCCTAATAATCTAAGAAAGGCGATTAGAGAAAAATGTGATCTTTTATCTATACAATAAAACCTCTTATCTGACACCACAACTAAAGGGAAGACATCCGTGAATAGCATGCTATTATTCTAACATATGAAGTGTGGGGGGTTTTTAGTCGAACCGGGCGGTTCGGGTGGCGAGCACAATCCAACAAGCCAAATTAAAACAAACCGGGAATTACGTGGAAACCCCTTCTCAACGACAAAGGGGAAAAAACCACGGGTGGGGCGAGAATGCACTAAGACTAATCTTTCGGTTACAATCTCTCACCTTAACCCCAATTATATACCCTGAGGACCGGTCTCCCAAACTACCGACCTCTGCAATTTTACTCAGACTACCGATCGCTGCGGACAGTGTCTGTCTGTAGGTCGCTTGCAAACAGTGTCTGGCTGCTGACCGACCAACTTCCGCAGACAGACTCTGGGTGCAGACCGACTGACCTCCGCAGACAGCCTCTGGGTGCAGACCGACCGATCTCTGCTGACAGCCTCTGGGTGCAGACCGACCGACCTCCGCAGCTCCGCAAATTCCGGGACGAAATGGGCAGCGTCTCCTCCAGAATTCTTCCTCCTCTTTGCTGAAGGGGTAGGTCCCCTTTTATAGTGGCGGGGTGACGGTTACGGCGCTCCGCAAAAATCGGGCGATTGACGTGTCCCCGCAATGAGCTCAACCGCCGCGGTGACGTGGCGCGCGGTTGACACCTGGTCACTTTGGCCCGGAAATCACGGAGCGTCGTCAGCACTGCGAGACCTCCGTGTTCGACTGCCTCTTCACTCCTCGGCTCGTTACACGTCCCATCGAGAGGGGGGGTGTGCCTCCTTGGTGACCGAACGACCGGCCCCCCCTCCTCCGGCTTCATGCCGACCCAGGAGAGAGGGGGGGGGTGTGCCTCCTTGGTGACCGACCGACCGGCCCCCCCTGGCTACATGCCGACCCAGAGAAAAAAGGGGGGGCTGCTGCCCTCCTTGGTGACCGACCGACCGGCCCCCCCCTGGCTACATGCCGACCCAGAAGAGAGGGGGGGTGTGCCTCCTTGGTGACCGACCGGCCCCCCCCTCTGGCTACATGCCGACCCAGGGAGAGAGGGGGGGCTGCTGCCCTCCTTGGTGACCGACCGACCGGCTCCAAAAGGGAATGGTACACATAATACCCCCTCCTGATCGGACGGTCTTCGGTCCCGCCCGGTCAGGATCACTTTGCCTCGATTTGCATGCAGCCTCAACTTGCACGTTAGCATCGCCGTGCGCGCCCGCACCGGCTTGCGTGCATGTCTCGGTTTGCGTGCCCGCCTCAGTTCGGGGCTGTTGCAACTCAAAAACAGCTGTCTGGGTTTTTTCTGATTTTTCGCCACATGGCGTCGCCGGGCACCGCCACCTCACCTCCTCGAAATTCGAACCCATCCAGCTCCAACTTCGTCTATAAATAGGAGCCAGATGGTTCATTTCTTTCCTCTGCTTCAAATCTTTCCTCTACGGCTGAAGGTTCATTTGGGAGAAGTTTCGCTTGAATACATACCGAAGACCTGCGTGTCGGTTCACTTGGATACACATCGAGGACCTGCGTGTCAGCTCGTTTGGATACACGTCGAGTATCTGCGTGTCGGCTCATTTGGATACACGTCGAGTACCTGCGTGTCGGCTCGTTTGGATACACGTCAAGGACTTGCGGCGAAGATGACTTTCACCTGGTTCTCGATGGTGAACAAGTTCCCTCTGATGGAGGAGGTCCGGGTAGCATACGGTATAGCTGGCAACGGCTGGAGGATCCTCCGCTATATAGAAGAATTAGAAGTGCTGGCGGGGCAGCAGCTCTGCATCGCGTACCTTTTGAAGAAATACTTCATCAAGGATTACAAGGTAACGCCTGGCAGCGTCTTCTCGTACTTCAGCCTGCAGGCGCGCGCAGGCAACCGCCCTCCCATTGGGGGTCTATCTGACACGGTGAGGGGTTGAAAGGAATGCCCCATCATTATCGGGGGACCCTGGAGGGGTCGCTTCAAAGTCCCCGGTCACATCTCCCATCTCGCCGCGACCATCGAGGACTACTACCCTTCCAAACAGCTTCAGTTGTGGGGGAAAATCTTCGTGCTGACCCGAAGATTCTCGCAGCACCAGTCAATTGAAGGTATTGACGTGGAAGATCGTTGGTCGATCTATTGATTGAAGTTGAAGCCTTTTGATATGCTGATAGAAAGAGATACAATCAGAGAGTTTGACACAAGAGCTGTGATCTCGGAGTTCAGCCGAAGCCTACGTCTCCGTGCTATAGGGAGCAACCCGAATTCACTAACACTTCACTTGGAGTGATCTCGACAGGCCGAGTGTCACTGAAATTTCTTTAACCTCTTCAAGAGTAAGAAGAGAAAGATAAAGAGTTAGAAATTTCTAGGTTCTGGTTTCTGAAAATAGATATCAAATGATGATGGCACTGATTTTCTCTCTGGATTTGAAATTGGTTCTGAGTTTCGATCCTCTCTCCTCCTGAAGGCTCTGCTATTTATAGGATTCTCTGGTGGTAAATGGCGGTCTGTGCTGCAGCATCTGGGGATCCTCCAGGTAAAGCTGGCGGGGCCCGCTACCGTCTTCTGGGGGATTCTACAGGCTCGTGGGCCTACCGGGCAGGGCCGGTGGGTCTCGCGGTGGTCCTCGTGGGCCCGCCAGGCAGGGCCGGTGGGTCCCGTGGTAGTCTTCGTGGGCCCGCCAGGCAGGGCCGGTGGGTCCCGTGGTAGTCTTCGTGGGCCCACCAGGCAGGGCCGGTGGGTCCCGTGGTAGTTGGTAAACTTCTGCCAAAATTTGCACCCACAGTTACCCCCTCCAAGTTAGCTAGAGTTCGTTCTGGCTGGCTTGGATTTGGTGCAAAAAATAGCAACCCCCTGTCGCAAAAGGCACGAAGAAGCTTGTCGAGTGTTAGCATAAAAAAGGACTGATCGGTCAATTTTGACCGATCGGTCAAAATTCAACCGGTCAAGAATCGGGTGATCGGTCAAAAAACATGGTTTTTTGACCGATCCAGTAGGAAATTTGACCGATCGGTTAAAATTTGACCGATCGGTTAATTTTTAACCGATCGGTTTAAATTCAACCGGTTAAGATTCGAGTGATCGGCAAAAAACCTCGGTTTTTTGCCAGATCCAGTAGAAACTTGACCGATCGAATGATTTTTGCCGATCGGTCAAGTTTGACCGATCGGTAAAAAAAATTATCTGGTCAAAGTTCGAGTGATCGACGAAAAACCTTGGTTTTTTGCCAGATCTAGTAGAAATTTGACCGATCGAATGATTTTTGCCGATCGGTCAAGTTTGACCGATCGGTAAAAAATTATTCGGTCAAGGTTCGAGTGATGGACAAAAAACCTTGGTTTTTTGCTAGATCCAGTAGAAATTTGACCGATCGAATGATTTTAACCGATCGGTCAAGTTTGACCGATCGGTTAAAAAATATCCGGTCAAGGTTCGAGTGATCGGCAAAAAACCTTGGTTTTTTACCAGATCCAGTAGAAATTTGACCGATCGAATGATTTTAGCCGATCGGTCAAGTTTGACCGATCGGTTAAAAAATATCCGGTCAAGGTTCGAGTGATCGGCAAAAAACCTTGGTTTTTTGCCAGATCCAGTAGAAATTTGACCGATCGAATGATTTTAACCGATCGGTCAAGTTTGACCGATCGGTTAAAAAATATTCGGTCAAGGTTCGAGTGATCGGCAAAAAACCTTGGTTTTTTACCAGATCCAGTAAAAATTTGACCGATCGAATGATTTTAGCCGATCGGTCAATTTTGACCGATCGGTTAAAAAATATCCGGTCAAGGTTCGAGTGATCGGCAAAAAACCTTGGTTTTTTGCCAGATCCAGTAGAAATTTGACCGATCGAATGATTTTAGCCGATCGGTCAAGTTTGACCGATCGGTAAAAAATTATCCGGTCAAGGTTCGAGTGATCGGCAAAAAACCTTGGTTTTTTGCCAGATCTAGTAGAAATTTGACCGATCGAATGATTTTAGCCGATCGGTCAAGTTTGACCGATCGGTTAAAAAATATCCGGTCAAGGTTCGAGTGATCGGCAAAAAACCTTGGTTTTTTGCCAGATCCAGTAGAAATTTGACCGATCGAATGATTTTAGCCGATCGGTCAAGTTTGACCGATCGGTTAAAAAATATCCGGTCAAGGTTCGAGTGATCGGCAAAAAACCTTGGTTTTTACCCAGATCCAGTAGAAATTTGACCGATCGAATGATTTTAACCGATCGGTCAAGTTTGACCGATCGGTTAAAAAATATCCGGTCAAGGTTTGAGTGATCGGCAAAAAACCTTGGTTTTTTACCAGATCCAGTAGAAATTTGACCGATCGAATGATTTTAGCCGATCGGTCAAGTTTGACTGATCAGTTAAAAAATATCCGGTCAAGGTTCGAGTGATCGGCAAAAAACCTTGGTTTTTTGCCAGATCCAGTAGAAATTTGACCGATCGAATGATTTTAGCCGATCGGTCAAGTTTGACCGATCGGTAAAAAATTATTCGGTCAAGGTTCGAGTGATCGGCAAAAAACCTTGGTTTTTTGCCAGATCTAGTAGAAATTTGACCGATCGAATGATTTTTAGCCGATCGGTCAAGTTTGACCGATCGGTTAAAAAATATCCGGTCAAGGTTCGAGTGATCGGCAAAAAACCTTGGTTTTTTGCCAGATCCAGTAGAAATTTGACCGATCGAATGATTTTAGCCGATCGGTCAAGTTTGACCAATCGGTTAAAAAATATCCGGTCAAGGTTTGAGTGATCGGCAAAAAACCTTGGTTTTTTGCCAGATCCAGTAGAAATTTGACCGATCGAATAATTTTAACCGATCGGTCAAGTTTGACCGATCGGTTAAAAAATATCCGGTCAAGGTTCGAGTGATCGGCAAAAAACCTTGGTTTTTTGCCAGATTCAGTAGAAATTTGACGATCGAATGATTTTAGCCGATCGGTCAAGTTTGACCGATTGGTTAAAAAATATCCGGTCAAGGTTCGAGTGATCGGCAAAAAACCTTGGTTTTTTGCCAGATCCAGTCATAAATTATCCGATCAAATTAAAAATTTTGAACCTGCCCTTTATAGTTTTGAACATTGATGGAGCTTGATCCTTCCTGTTTTGAGTCTTTGGTTGGCTTGAATGAGGCTTTTAACCGGCGGTCCGGTTTACTCAGACCGGTGGCTCGCTTGGACCGTTGGTTCGTATGGACCGGTGGTCCGACGTTTCGTCTGGTCCGACGGTTCGCCTGATTTTGCGCTTGCTGTGGATGGATGCCACGCGTTCCTGCAAAAACACGCGATTTGATACGGTAAAGACACGTGTCTTCTCGATTTGCGTACCTGTTTTACCCTGGGTATATAAGTTTCACTGGCTGTCATTTTTGCCTCACGCTTCCAAAATTTTTCGAAGTCCAGACACTTTTGCTCCCGATTTCTGCTCTTGCTCGATCGATCAGATGGCGTCTTCTGGAAGTTCGAAGAAGTCTGGCGGGGTCCCTTCGAAGAGGAAAGGGAAGGAGATTGTTGAGGTTCCATCCCCTCCGAAGGGTCGTGGCAAGGGCAAGGCCGTGCTTGCCGAACTCGGACAGCTGGGCAAAAGACACCAAGGAGTAGGGTTTGCTTCGGCGCCATCAAGGCTAGAGTACATCCCTAAGGTAAAGTTTGTTTTGGGCCCGCTCATGTCTCTATCAGAGGAAATGGAGTATGCGTACAATACCGGAGGTGAGTTCACAGATTCGAAGAGAAAGAAGTGGCAATTGCTGCTCTCTTACTTCACAGAAGGGAAAGTGCAGCCTTCGCTCCCAAGTATTCGGACTGCGTTTGGTATTGATAAGAAGACCGTCTTCACCAGCTTTGCCAGTAATGAAAAGGTCATGGGAACCATTGTGACCATCGGCCAACTCAACTGCGGTCTGCGCCTTCCGTTGCCACCTTTCGCGGCAAGGTTATTGAACACTTCTGGCCTTTGCCCGGGGCAGGTCACTGGGAATTCTTGGAGAATTATCTACGCTTTCTGCCGCATAGAGTCGGATTTCCAGGAGGATTTGAGGGAATGCTACTCCAGTATTCCAGAAGGTGAAGATGCCCGGATCGAGCTTGGATATTTTTTCTTCCACTATCGATGGGCTTACAGGAGGGACAGTCCGTTCTACAACTTGACTGGCGTATCTTCGCTGCGCCCGCTTACCGATACAGTCCCTTCGGACAAACTATATACAAACTGGCCCATCTCTGTCTCTGGTGCATGGACTCCCATCTCCGTGCCCGATACCCCTCGAAGTGATGTGCACGATGCAGTGAAGATATACTGCGAGGGAGGCATCTTTGCCTGGACCTCCGAGAGGGCTGGAGCTATAGACAATTTATTCCTCGAGTTGACCTGCGGGACCAGGTCATGGAAGCAATTCTCCAACTGCCTAGTGAGATATGGCAAGGCCAATCTCCTCCACCGATCGCGAGACAGATACGAGGATAACGAAGTTCTATACTCTGACTATGAGGAGGATCCTCATTCGGGTAAGATCATCCGGAAGATTCGGGCCGAGAAGAAAATTTATACTGCAAGGCGCCGATTGCCTACTGTGGATGAGAAGCTGGTGATACAACGAGGCCCAGCGAAGAAGAAAAGAAAAACCCTTATCAAGCAAAAGGAAAATGAAGACCAAGGAAAGAAAGACGAAGATGAAGAAAAGAAAGATCAAGATGAAGAAGAGAAAGAAAAGAAGGGGAGCGACGAGGAAGATGAAGAGACTGAGGATGTCAGCCACGACAACAGTGGCAACGACGAAGACGAGGATGGGGACGGCGAGAATGATTTCTCTTCCACACCCTCTGGTGGAGATTATGGGAATGGGGGTGGTGAGGAAGAAATTCCTCCCACCCCCACTGGTGATGCAAGAGAGGAAGATTCACTTCCTATTCCCATTGACGAGGCTAAAGCCCGTCAAATGGAAGAAGTCATTGATATAGAAGGTGATGGCCAAAAGGTGGTTCCCACCTATAAATTCGATGAATTGAAGAAGCCACTGCGCTTTAAAATAAAATTGTCGAGGAGTGGTGGGGTTGGAAGCAACCCCACGCCCCTCGATCAAATTCCTCCTGAAGTACCCCGTCTCGAAGGAACGACAACGAGCGGGGGTGTGGAGGTTGAGCAACCCCCACCCCCCTCTCAGTCTCTGGCTGAGGAGGTGGCTGCCATGGTGGCGGGACTCATCCAGCCAGGCGGGCCACAAGAGGAAGAAAGAGGCTCACCTCTTCGGGATGCCTCCTCCCCTATCCACTTGGCGAGGGAAAGTCGCGTGGGCGATGGAGCTCCTCAACCTCAGTCAGCGCCGACTCCTACTCAGGAGAAATCGACCCCTCAGGGAGGCTCCGATCGCCGGAAGGGTAAGGAGCCGAGGGTTGAAGCCTCAGGTAATTGTACCAACTTGCCTTGCTTGTCTTGCCTTTGAAGCTTGGAAATAATCTAACACTTTGACCTCTCGTGTTTTGATTGCAGGTGCGCCTGTTGGCTCGACCCCGAAGATGAAGAGTTTGGGTGATGTTGACATCAACCACCCCACAGCTGTAATCCGGAAACTCTGCAATCTTTCGGGGGCTACACTGGATGAAGCCTTCGACAGGCTTGAACTGGTGGTAGGTGCATCTGCTCGATCGTTCATTTGAGTTGTCTTCAGAATAATTCTAACTCTTTAGTTCTTTTGCAGAACTCAGCAGTTTTGAATGTCGCAACCAAGCTCTCCATGAAGGCGGGAGCAAAAGAAGCTTCAACTGAAGTATCCCGCTTAGCTGCTGCACTGGAGGTTGTAAGCGAGGAGAGGGATAAGCTGAGGGAGGCTCTAACCTCAAAGAAGGAGGCATTGAAGGCCAAGACCGAGGCCCTTCGCAAGGAAAAGTTGGAGAGCAAGGGCTGGCAGAATGGATACGAGGCCCGGGGTCACGAGCTTGAAGCGTTGAAGAATCGATTCTTCAGGATCGAGAATTTGGGCTTCGACCGTGCGGCTAAAATAAAGGAACTGGAGGCTCAAGTTGCTGCTTCAGCGGCTAAGGAGGAGACCCATAAGAAGGAGCTGGAGCATATGCGGAGCGAGTGCAAGAGCTACAGGGAAACAGCTGAGAAGGCAGCAGAAGCACTCAGGGTCCATGTTGCCGGCGTCCAATCTTCTAAGGCTTCAGTGGCGAGCAAAGCTCGTGCTGGATCTGAGGGGGAGAAGTCGCGTGCGCATAGTGTGGCCAAGCCTTGAGACTTTTCTTCTTTTTAGTTGTTATGCTTGTAAACTCTTGACATATAGTAGCTTGCTCCTGTACTTGGCACATTTTGATAATTAATAGAAATCTTTTTGGTGTTTGAAAATTGGATCTCTTGAATTGAATGTCTTTAATACCATGTACTGGGTAGCATTGGAATAGATACAATCTTTTGAATGTAAGGGATCGAGTCGCAACTTGATTACCCAAACTTGTGACTTGAAAATTGAATTGGAATTCGTATAACACTTGTATGTGAGGGGGTGAGTCGCAACTCAAGCACCCAAACATGTTAAACGATATCGAAATTGATTGAAATTGAATATTGAAATTTGGAAGTCAGTTTAACATTTGTCAGTAAGGGGTTGAGTCGCAACTCTAACACCCAAACTTGTTAAAAAGACTTGGTAACTTGAATATGGTCAGTTTTTAACATTTGCTAGTAAGGGGTTGAGTCGCAACTCTAACACCCAAACTTGTTAAAAGACCTGGTAATTTGAATATGGATAACTTGAAACTGCTTCAGAACTTGAATTGAAAAGCTGAATACTGGCACATTTGAATACTTGAAAGAGATCTTTATTTATCACAGAATTTACATCATGGATAGAACATCTTGAGGTGCCTAGAATTCCAAGCTCGAGGCAATCTATCTCCTTCTGGTGTGATCAGTCTGTATGAACCTTTGCCTCCTACTGATTCGACGATATATGGGCCTTCCCAGTTGGGAGCAAGCTTCCCACTGCTATGTTCTTTAGTGTTGTAAAAAACTGCTCTGAGAACTAGGCTGCCCACTGGGAATTGTCTCTTATAGACTTTCTCATCGTAGGCTCTTTTGATCTTCTGCTGGTACTTGGCCACACGAAGGGATGCTTGATCTCGTAGTTCTTCTGAGAAGTCTAGATCATTGATTCGTAGTTCTTCGTTGATTCCTTCTTCAACTGCTTTGGTCTTCAAAGTACTTGATATATTTTCTGTTGGGAGTACTGCTTCCGATCCATATGTTAGACGAAAGGGTGAGAACCCTGATGATCTTCTCGGAGTTGTGCGATACCCCCAAAGAACTTCAGGTAGGACTTGCTCCCACAATCCTTTCTTGTCGTTGAGTTTCTTCTTGAGTATACCCAGAATAGCTCTATTTGAGGCTTCAGCTTGACCATTGCATTGAGGATATCTTGGAGTTGAATAGAATAGCTTGATACCGTTGTTCAGACAGAACTCTCGGAATTTGTCGGTGTCAAATTGAGCTCCATTGTCAGCAACGAGAACTTGAGGTGTGCCAAACCTTGAGAAAATGTTGTGCCGAATGAATTTGATCACTTCGTCGTCAGTCTCTCGGAAGAGGGACACAGCTTCAACCCATTTGGTGAAGTAATCAGTGGCCAGCAATAGATACTTCTTCTTGCTCGGGGTTGGAGGGAAAGGACCCAGGAAATCTAACCCCCATTGATGGAAAGGCCAGGGGCTTGACAATTGATGAAGTTCATCTGCAGGGAGATGGATAGCTCGAGCGTGTCGTTAGCAAGGTTCGCACCTTTGAACAATTTGTTGAGCATCCCTTGCCATTGTTGGCCAGTAGTACCCTTGTAGCTTAGTCTTGGCTTCAAGAGATCTTCCTCCCGAATGATTTCCACAAGCTCCAGAGTGGATAACAATAAGGATTGCCTGTGCTTGCTCGGGACCAAGGCACTTGAGCAACATCCCGTTGTGAGATTTGAAATATAGATCTTCTCCTTGTAGAATGTAGCATGGGAGCTTCCTTTGAACTCTTCGGGCTTGATTTGGATCTTCCGGCATTTTGCCATGCTTGAAGAAGTCGAAAATTGATCGTCTCAAGTCTTCAAGCTGATCTCCACCCCCAGATTCTTTTGTAGTAGTAAGGATCTGTTGATCGGGGGTGGTCTTGGGCACTTCTTGATAATCGATCTGTATTTGCCTTCCTCCGAGTGAGTCTCCAAGAACTGAGGCAGCATTGGCTAAGGCATCTGCTTCTCGGTTCTCTGCTCGGGGGATTTGAATGAATTCAGCATCAATAAAACTTTGTTGAAGACGTCGTACTAAGGCCAAGTAGAGTTGCATTCTTTCTTCGCGAGCTGTGTACTCTCCATTGATTTGCCTTATGATCAATTGGGAGTCGCTGTAGACGATGATTCGATCTACCCCCAGGGATTTTACCATCTCGAGTCCAGAAATGAGTGCTTCGTATTCGGCTTCGTTGTTGGTGGCAGTGAATCCGAGGAGAGTGGCCTTCTGGAGATGATCAAGTTCGGGGGATATCAATACTATCCCAGTTCCCGAACCGATCGAACTTGAAGCTCCATCAGTATAAAGCTTCCATGGAGGAGTTGCAGCAGTAGCTTCGAGATTTGGATCAATTTTTGTTGCAAGATTGTTCGGAGTATTGTCCTCATCTTCCAAACGCATGTCGACATCTTCTTCCCAAGTGATGGGGTCTTCAACTGGAAAATCAGCTAGAAAATCAGCAATAGCTTGACCTTTGATAGAAGTGCGAGATTCGAACTGAATCCCCAGGGAGCTCATTTCGATCACCCATTTGGTCATTCGACCAGCTCGACCAGCTTTGTCAATGATATCTTTGAGCGAGTGTTCTGAAATGACAGTGATCTGGTGAGAGACGAAGTATGGTTGAAGGCGACGCGATGCAGTGAGTAAGGCTAGGATGACCTTCTCAGTTTTTGAATAGCGAGTTTCAGCCGGAAGAAGAGTGTGACTGATATAATAGACTGGATGCTCGAAGCCTTCTCTTCTACTGACTAAGACTGCACTGATTGCTTGATCAGTTACGGCGAGATAGAGCCATAAGTCTTCTTTTGGAAGTGGAGCCGTCAAGATAGGAGATTGCACCAGATATTTCTTGATGCTTTGAAATGCTTCTTCACAAATCGGATTCCACCCTGAAGTATCCGCCTTTCGTAGTTTATCGAAGAGAGGTTTACATTTGTCAGAAGACTTTGAGATGAAGCGATTGAGGGCAGCAAGTCTTCCAGTGAGTCGCTGCACCTCCTTTCGATTGGTAGGTGATGGCATGTCGAGGATAGCTCGAATTTGATCGGGATTGGCTTCAATACCCCTCCTGGTCACAAGATGACCCAGGAATTTGCCAGATTGAACTCCGAAAGCGCACTTGGCTGGATTGAGCTTCATACGATATTTTCGAAGAACTTGAAAGGTTTCTGCCAGATCAGAAAGATGCTTGCTTCGTACGGAGCTCTTGGTGAGGAGATCATCGACGTAGACTTCGACGTTGCGACCGATCTGATCTTCAAACATTTTTGTGACTAACCTTTGATAGGTGGAACCAGCATTTTTGAGACCGAATGGCATTACATTGTAGCAGTAGAGACCTCGGCTAGTCACGAAGCAAGTCTTCTCTTGATCGTCTGGATGAAGTGGAATTTGATTATATCCAGAATACCCATCCATGAAAGACAATAGCTCGTGGCCAGCAGTGGCATCGACGAGTCTATCGATCCTTGGCATGGGAAATAGGTCTTTGGGACAAGCCTTGTTGAGGTTGGTGAAGTCGATGCAGACTCGGACTTTCCCATTCTTCTTCGGAACAGCAACAATATTAGAGATCCAAGTAGGATACTCTACTTCACGTATGAAGCCTGCTGCGAGTAGCTTGGTGATTTCTTCTTGAACAGCAACTTGTAGCTCTGGTCGGATGGTACGTGGCTTTTGCTTGACAGGCTTCACCTCTTCTTTGATTGCAAGTCGGTGACAAGCGTCATCTGGATTGATACCAGGCATGTCTTCGAAACACCAAGCGAAGACATCGATATTGGATTGGAGGAAGGACACCATGTCTTGTGCTTCTGCGTCGCTAAGACTGGTACCAATGAAAGTTTGTTGAGGGAGATCTCCGCTGCCTATGTTGATTGGGGTGATTTCTTCTATTGAAGGTGATGCTTCCCATTCGATTGGTGGAGGTTCGGTCAGCGGAATCTCCTTTGATTGCTATTTGGAAGAGGGACCAGCTTCATCTCGTGGCCGCTTTGGAGGAGCAATGTTGATCTTTCGATCTGTCTTGGCCGCAGCAGCCTCACAAGACCTTCCAGCTTGCTGATCACCTCGAATGCAGACAATGCCTTTCCCAGTTGCAAACTTGAGTAGTTGATGATAAGAAGAGGAGATGGCATTGATCTGGTGGAGGAATGGTCGCCCGAGGATGGCGTTGTAGCTGGATACTCCTTCGACAATTGCGAACCTGACCGAGACTCGAGTCTCTCGGCTGAGGTCGAGAGTGAATCTCGACTCACCCACCGTGATGCTCTGTTCGCCGTTGAATCCGGTGATCACGGTCGGGACGACGTTGAGGCTTTGATATTTATGTCCCAGACGTTTGAAGCAGTCTGAGAATATAATGTCGATAGAACTCCCGGTGTCGATGAGGATCCGATTGACGGTGCTTCAGTCGATGATGAGTTTCAAAACCAGGGGGTCTCGATGTGGAGTATGAACTCCTTGAAGATCAGTGTCGTTGAAGACGATGGATGGCCAAGCAAGACCTTCGATGGGCTTCTCGATCCAGGTATCTTCTTTATTTGCAATAGATCGAACATGGAAGATGCGCCGAATCTGCCGATCGACCTCTTTCCCGGTCACTACTTGGTTGTGCAACGATCCATGAATGCCAAAGATATTGGCATTCACCGTGAGAGATGATGGGTTGGAAGAGATTTGATGTATCCAACACACTTCTTTCCCCTTGGCGGAGGTTCGACGTTGATCATGCCCGTTGTTGACAAATTCTTGAAGGTGGCCCTCTCGCAATAAGTCTTCAAGATGGAACTTCAACCGATAGCATCGATCGGTAGAGTGGCCGTGACTTCGATGGAATTCACAGTAGACTGTTTTGTCTGCTGTGAACTTGGAGTTTGGCTGAAGAGGATTGGGCCTCTGAAGATATTCGTCGTGTTGAATGCGGTCGAGTATCTGTTCGACTGGAATACTCCACTCGGTAAAAGTGGTCTTCGTTGGAGATCGATGCCCATCATTCTTTGATCATTTATTGGCTGGAGGGGCTGCTGCCTCAGCGTTGTGAGCCTTTGCAGCATACCTTGGAGTTTCTCTTTCAGCAGGCTTTCGCTTCGTCTCTCGCCCTTTCCGAGCGACTTGATCGTCTTCGACCTCGATCTCTCTCTGGATTCGATCGACCATAGCTCCCAGAGAAGGAGGGGGATTACGGATGAAGTCGTTGTAGATGTGCAGATCGAAGTGAAGAGCGTTCTGGAAAGCCAACATGATGGCTTCATCGTCCAGATGTCTTCCAGAGAGGGCAGCATGCTCGTTGCGAAATCTCCTAGTGAAACTTCGGAGAGTCTCGTCAGCACCCATCCTTAGCCGATAGAGAGAGTCAAGCTTCTTCTCGGGCTTCAGATTGAGCTGATAATGCTGCACAAAGTGTTTAGCCAAAACATCGAACTGGGTGATAGACCCAGCTCGGAGATTATGATACCAGTCGAGCGACGGTTCATCGAGACTTCCTGCGAAGGTGCGGCAGAGCACATTGTTTTCTTCTTCATACGGCGTTAAGGCTTGCTTGAAGGCAAGGATGTGGAGAGTAGGATCTCCTCTGATGCAGTTGAATTTGGGGAGGATTGGAGTTCTCCATCCCCTTGGAAATGTTGTCTCAAAGAGACTTCGATGTAGAGGTCCGGCAGAAGAATAGCCATCCCTGCGACCATGTCCTCGACCTAGAGGTGGGTCAAGAGGCAAGATCGCAAGGTCTTGCTCGGGCATTGTAGTATTTGCCGGTTGAAGTCGATGTCGGAGGTCCGATCCAAGCCCACGCTGAAGTGGAATGGAAGGGGAAACTCGACTCTTTGAAGGAGCGCCTTTCATTTGGTGCCTCCTTGGTATGTTGAGTTTTGAAGGTGTCCTCTTGTCGCAATTGCGGCCAGAAGACGATTGGGAAGACTCGTCTTCGAGGCGATCCCAAACACTTTGCTTCCAGGGGGCAGCAGAGGGAGTTGGGTCGCGTCGGATCCTCTCGAGGGCAGCAGTGCCCATTGATCTCCGTTGCTCGGAGTGAATTGAATGTCAAGGAAGCTCGACCCTCTCACTTGTAGAGGGGATAGGAAGAGCGATTCCCGCTTCCGAAGCTGCCCTCTTAAGTGCATCCCTCTCGGCGGTGAGAGTGGCGTTTTGCTTCGCCAATTGGAGCAGCTGGAAGTCGACCGCAGAGATTTGGTAAGTTGATGGAGGGTCTTCAGCCGGAGCTGGTGTTGTTTGCCCAATCGACTGTCGCGTGGGGTGGGCGATTGGTCGATCGACAGATCTGCCACTTCCTGAACGAACTCCCATCTCGGGGACAGCAAGGGGCTGTCCGAAGTTGAGCCTTTGACTTATTGAACGAGTCTCAGGACGAGGTTGTTGTTGAGTGTTACTTCCTTCTGGTTGACCTTGATGTTTCGTCCTCGCCATTCAGAGAGCGAAAGGTGCAACGAGAGTGCCGTTCAGTTGTCTGATCAACCGAGAGGGCGAGGAAGTTTGACTATCAAGATCGGTTGTAGGTTCAACCGATCAAGTAGTAGCGGAGAGTTGGACTTTTTGATCGGATCCCACAGACGGCGCCAAACTGTGGGGGAAAATCTTCGTGCCGACCCGAAGATTCTCGCAGCACCAGTCAATTGAAGGTATTGACGTGGAAGATCGTTGGTCGATCTATTGATTGAAGTTGAAGCCTTTTGATATGCTGATAGAAAGAGATACAATCAGAGAGTTTGACACAAGAGATGTGATCTTGGAGTTCAGCCAAAGCCTACGTCTCCGTGCTATAGGGAGCAACCCGAATTCACTAACACTTCACTTGGAGTGACCTCGACAGGCCGAGTGTCACTGAAATTTCTTTAACCTCTTCAAGAGTAAGAAGAGAAACATAAAGAGTTAGAAATTTCTAGGTTCTGGTTTCTGAAAATAGATATCAAATGATGATGGCACTGATTTTCTCTCTGGATTTGAAATTGGTTCTGAGTTTCGATCCTCTCTCCTCCTGAAGGCTCTGCTATTTATAGGATTCTCTGGTGGTAAATGGTGGTCTGTGCTGCAGCATCTGGGGATCCTCCAGGTAAAGCTGGCGGGGCCCGCTACCGTCTTCTGGGGGATTCTACAGGCTCGTGGGCCTACCGGGCAGGGCCGGTGGGTCTCGCGGTGGTCCTCGTGGGCCCGCCAGGCAGGGCCGGTGGGTCCCGTGGTAGTCTTCGTGGGCCCGCCAGGCAGGGCCGGTGGGTCCCGTGGTAGTCTTCGTGGGCCCACCAGGCAGGGCCGGTGGGTCCCGTGGTAGTTGGTAAACTTCTGCCAAAATTTGCACCCACATCAGTGCCCTAAAGCTGTTGAGGAAGAGCTTGACCAACTTATTAAGCGGGTGACGAACAACGACGACGACTGGCGGCAGCTGTTTCTGAAGCTACCGGTCGTCAGGTCCTACGGCTCCACTTCAAAGAAAGGCAAACAGCCTGTGGCGTTCGGTAGGGGAGAAGAGCCCATTACTTACTCTTCTGAGCTTCCTGACAGGTACGTTAGCTCCGTCAGATGCTTCAACCCAAACACCGCTACATCTAAACTCTGCGTGGTCTTCAGGCGGCGCGCGAAGTCGACTAAAACTGCAGGCGAGTGCAGCCGTCCGGCTGCGCGCAACGTAGCTGTGCCGACGGGGAAATCAAGGAGGCGAGCTTTGCTGAACGAGTCTTCCAGCGACGAAGATGCTGGACGCGCTCTTCTCGCTCGCTCAATGCGACGTGCTGCTGCCGACGACCTTCACTCCTTCCCCGACGATTGGGTAGAGGACGTGCCGTCGACGGGTAAGCAGTATGTGGAGGTAGAGGAATCGGAGAGGTGCTCCGCCGATTATAGTCTCTCTCCTTCCCTCGGGCGAGACGAGCGAGCCATGCCGTCTGGCTCGGCTGGGTCGTGTGGGCGAGCTTCACCCCGCGGTCCCCCTGCTGCACCTACCGTTGCACCACCTGCTGCCCCTGCCACTAGAAAACTTGATCGTGCGGAGGTCCGGGAGTTCATGCCTTCGCCTTCCTCCTCTGCTTCTGGGGGCGCCGCCGGGCTACCTCCTCATTCTCCCCTCGGGGCCGCTGAAGCTACGTCTCACCGCCGTTCCCCCGGGCTCTCTACTCATTAGGGAGAGAAAGATGATACCGGTGTGGGTAGTCCTAGCTGGGAGCGTCAGCTCGACGACTTTCATGAGGTAAGTCTAACTCGTTAACGAGTTGACTGCACGTTGACGACGCGCGTGACTACACGCCGACGATATGTGTAACTACACGCCGACGACATGTTTTGACTTCACGTAGTAGTAACTTCTCCCATTAACTCTGTGGTACATGTTGTTTCCTTCTTTGTCAGGCGGGCTGTCGACTTGTTGAGGGGGGCATGCATAGGATGACGCGGCTTAAGGCCTCCCTTCAGGCTGCTCGGCAGGAGTCGAGAGAGCTACGCGCTCAGCAGGCGGAAGCTCGACGGGTTCATGCCGAAGAGCTTGCTGCAGTCCAGGCTCAGCTCGAAGCGGCGCTGGAGAACGCTTCTGACTCCTTCGGGCTCCAAGAAGCATTGGACTCTGCTCAGGTGGAAAATAAAGGGCTGTGGGAGAAGTTCAGGGCGCAGGCGGCTACGATCAGGGAGCAGCGTGCAGCAGCCAATGCCACCCAAGCCACTCACGAGGCCGAAATTGCCGCGTTGAAGGCATCCCTTTACCAGGCCGAGGCAGCGCATAAGGCTGCGCTTGACAGGCAGCATGCTGAATACACCGCGGATTGCAAGTCGCTTCTTGCGGAGCAGGCAGTGGGATGGCACAAGAAGGTCGTGAAGCTGCGTGGCAAGCTCCCGTCGGGACCGTAGAAAGCTGGGGGCAACGCTTGACCGATCTTACTCGCTGCCTTACTTCGTTTCGTGATGTAATAAAACAAAACTCTTGTTTGAGTTGGGATCTCTTAATATTTCATCTGAATGTCATGATCATTGTCTTTTTCATCAACTTTACATTTCAAGTTCATGTCGATGTCTCGCTATTGAAATCTGGTTCTTATGTTTTGACTACTCGTCGACGATGTGTGTAACTACACGTCGACGACATGCGGAACTACACGTCGACACGCGTAACTACTCGTCGACAATGCGCAACTACACGTCGACGACGCGCGACTACACGTCGACGACGCGCGACCAAAATCTGGTCCTTATGTTATCAGGGGGTGATATACCCTGTCGTGCTTGAGTTGGCCAATCGGTCGTTCCCCCGTGGATTCTGTTGATTGATTTTCCCAAGTGTTCACCGGCCGATCTCGCAATTCACAGGGTCCTGTCGATCGGTCGGCCAAGTGGTAGAACTCGCTCGGAGTGTTATATACCATTTGGTTCAGGTTGGTCAACCGGTCGTACCCCAACGGGGTCTGTCGACTGATCTTTCCAATTGTTCACCAGCCGGTCTTGCCCTTCACAGGGACCTGTCGACCGGTCGGCCAAGTGGTAGAACTCGCTCGGAGTGTTATGTACCACTTGGTTTAGGCTGGTTGACCGGTCGTACCCTGTCAGGGTCTGTCGACCGATCTTTCCAGTTGTTCACCGGCCGGTCTCGCCCTTCGCAGGGACCTGTCGACCGGTCGGCCAAGTGGTAGAACTCGTTCGGAGTGTTATGTACCACTTGGTTTAGGCTGGTTGACCAGTCGTACCCTGACAGGGTCTGTCGACCGATCTTTCCAGTTGTTCACCGACCGGTCTCACCCTTCGCAGGGACCAGTCGACCGGTCGGCCAAGTGGTAGAACTCGCTCGGAGTGTTATATACCACTTGGTTTAGGTAGCCTCAGTTAACCCTTATTCTCTCACATGAACAAAAACGTTGAGCAAGTGCATTTTTATTGAATAGATTCGGAATTACAAAACGGTTACATGCGTCTTGCCCATTTAACTACCCTGGTAGAACTTGCGCAGATTGGCTGCATTCCATGGCCTTGCCAGCGCGTCGCCGTCTTGAGTCTTCAGGTGGTAGGCTCCATTTTTCCCCATACCATCGATGATGTACGGTCCTTCCCAAGTAGCTCCCAGCTTGCCACTTCCCAGCTCCTTGGTATTATCAAAGACCTTCCGCATAACTAGGTCCCCTTGTTTGAATACCCGCCTTCTGACTTTGCGATCATATGCCCTTTTGATGGCCTGATGGTAGTTAGCTAGGCGCGCCCTCGCTCTCTCCCTCTTCTCTTCCAGCAAGTCCAGGCCATCAAGCAGGAATTCGTCATTCAGCTTCGGGTCGGCAGCTACGACCGTTCTCTGTGTCGGGACCAGGGTTTTCGTTGGCAGGACTGCTTTAGAGCCGTAGGTAAGGCTGAACGGGGACTCTCCCGTTGGTCGCTTCGGTGTCGTCCGATATGCCCATAGAACTCCGGGTAGAGCTTCTTCCCACAATCCCTTCTTCTGCTCCAGCTTCTTCTTCAGTATGTCGAGAATGGCCTGATTCGTCGACTCTGCCTGCCCGTTGCTCTGGGGGTACCGCGGTGTAGAGAAGAATAACTTGATGTTGTTACTGGCGCAGAACTTCTTGATTGACTCCACGTCGAACTGTCGCCCTCTGCAACGAAAGCCCGCGGTAGTCCGAATCGGCAGATGATGCTGCTCCATAGGAACTTTCCTACTTGAACTTCCCCGATCTTCAGCAACGGGATTGCCTCCACCCACTTGGTGAAGTAGTCGGTGGCGACGAGGAGGAACTTCCTCCGGTTGGGCGACGTCGGGAAGGGGCCCAAAATATCCAACCCCCACTGTTGGAAGGGCCACGGGCTGGATACTGGGTGTAGCTCTTCTGCTGGTTGATGTATGGAGGGAGCATGCTTTTGACATTGCAAGCACCTTTTCGCATATCCCCCCGCATCTGCTTCCATGGTGGACTAGTAGTAGCCTTGCAGCTTTATCTTTCGCGCCAGGGATCTTCCTCCGGAGTGGTTCCCGCACCCCCCTTCGTGTACCTCCTTCATGATTTCTGCCACTTGTTCCTTCGTGAGGCACTTGAGGTATGGTCCGCCAAACAAACGCTTGTACAGCTCATCGTCGATGAGGGTGTATCTTGGAGCGTGCGCCTTAGTTCTACGGGCCTCATCGATGTCCTCCGGTAATATCCCATCAAGTAGGTACATCTTCATGTTGCCTATCTAATCCGCTCCGACCGCAATAGTATGGGCCGCCTCAATGGCTTGCGTCCTCCTCGTCAGGCAACTATCTTCTGCGGGGCCGATAGTTCGGGGTTCAGCTTGCACCTCGATAAAAACCCTTTTCTCTTTGTCTTCTCCGAGTATCGATGCTTGATTAGCAAGGGCATCCGCCTGCTTGTTTTCCGCTCTGGGGAACTGATGGAAGCTTATGTCTTCGAACTTGGCGATCAACTCCCGGGCTAGCTTCAGGTAGGCTTGCATCCTTGCATTGCGGGCTTCATACCTACCGGTAATCTGATTGATTACCAGTTGGGAGTCGTCGTAGACCTACAGGCTGGTCACCCCCAGCACTGTTGCCATCTCCAGTCCTGTCAGCATCGCCTCGTACTCAGCTTCGTTGTTCGTCGTCGGGAAAAGTAGCCGCACTGACTTTTCGAGCTTCGTGTGATCGGGGGTTACTAGGACTACCCCCACACCACTCCCGACTGCGCACGACGAGCCATCCACGAACAATCTCCAGCCTTTTCCTTCGTCCTCCTGTTCTGCTGCCGCACCGACTCCCACGGGTCGACCGGCAGCTACCGACAGGTCTTCTAACGTCTCTGGCACTGGTGCAGTGTCTTCCGCCGGGAAGTCGCTAAGGAAGTCTGCAAGTGCTTGACCCTTGATTGCTTTCCGAGGTACGTACCGAGGGCCAAACTCTTGCAGCTCTGCAGCCCACTTGCTCAGCCGACCTGCCCGAGTAGAGTTATCCAGTACTTCCTTCAGGGGGTGCTCAGTGATGACTTCGATGGGGTGAGCAACGAAGTACGGGCGAAGCTTCCTTGACACGTACACTAACGCCAGGGCTACTTGTTCGATCCGTGCGTACCGAGTTTCAGCTGACGTCATGATGCGGCTGACGTAGTAGACAGGCCTCTCCGCTCCTTCACATTCACATATCAGTACAGCGCTGATTGCTGCCTCTGATACCGAAAGATACACCCCCAGCGTTGCACCTGGCTGGGGGGCTGTCAAGATAGGGGATCGTCTAAGATACGTCTTCAACTCCTGAAATGCTTCTTCACAATGTTGGTCCCAGTCGAAAGGTGCGAGCTTACTCAGCCTCTCGAACAGGGGCCGACACCGGTCTGAGGACTTGGAAATGAAGCGATTGAGGGCGTTGATCCGTCCGGTAAGCTTCTGGACTTCCTTTCGTGACTTGGGCGACGGCATCTCCTCCAAAGCACGGATCTGCTCCGGGTTGGCTTCGATTCCCCGTCGGGTGACCAAGTATCCCAGAAATTTTCCCGACGTCACGCCGAAGGCGCACTTGGCCGAGTTCAACTTCATACTGTACCTCCGCAAGGTTGCGAAGGTTTCCTCCAGGTCTTGTATATGTGTATCCTCAGCCTGACTCTTCACAAGCAAGTCGTCGACGTAGACCTCCACGTTCCTTCCGATTTGGTCGACGAACATCTTGTTCACCAGCCTCTGGTACGTTGCTCCCGCGTTCTTCAGCCCGAAAGGCATCATCTTGTAGCAGAAGAGCCCTCGACCCGTGACGAAGGTCGTGTGCTCCTGGTCTTCCGGATTCATGGGGATCTGGTGATAGCCCGAGTAGCCGTCCATGAACGAGAGCCTCTCGTGTCCCGCCGTGGAATCCACCAGGGTATCGATGCGTGGTAGCGGGTAGCTGTCCTTTGGGCATGCCTGGTTGAGATTTGTGAAGTCGATGCAGACCCGAATGGCTCCTGACTTCTTGGGGACAGCGACCACGTTAGCGATCAACTTCGGGTACCGAGCCTCTCTGATGATGCCCGCTCGTAGCAGCTTCTCTACCTCCATGTTGACAGCTGCTGCTTTTTCCGGTGCTAGCGACCGTGGCTTCTGATGTACAGGTGCAGCTCCCTCTCGAATGTTGAGGTGATGATAGGCTACCTCGGGGTGGATGCCTGGCATATCCTCAACAGACCATGCGAACACGTCCAGGTTTGCCTTAAGAAATGTCGTCAAAGCTTCAGCATGATGCTTCGGCAGCTGCGACCCGAGAAAAGTTATCCTCGGATGGCCCGCTTCTCCTAAGTCCACGGGCAGAATTGGCTCGACGGCGGGCGACTCCTCCCACTTCGTATTCGGGCTCTCCAACTCGTCCGGTTCTTTAGGTTCAACCGGTCGGTCGGTCTTCTGAGGGTGCGTCCTCCTGCTCAGCTCTTTACCTTCAGCTGGTAGGTCAGTCTCAATCGGGTCGCTCGGACCAGTTAGCTCTTTAAGTTCATCTAACTGACCAGCCTTCTTCAAGCTCCTCACGCCTTCAGTTCTTTACGTTCAACTGAATGGTCGGTCTTCTGTAGGTCCCCCGACACTATCAGCTCTTTACGTTCAGCTGACATGTCGGTCTCCAGCAAGTCCCCCGACACTGTCAGCTCTTTACGTTCAGCTGACAGGTCGGTCTTCAGCAGGTCCCCCGACACTGTCAGCTCTTTACGTTCAGCTGACAGGTCGGTCTTCAGCAGGTCCCCCGACACTGTCAGTTCTTTAAGTTCAACTGACAGGTCGGTCTTCTCAGATGCTTGGCCTCCTCGCGCTCCTGCGCTTGATAGGGCACGGTGCTGGAGCGTTGGTACCTCTTGACTCTGCTTCGCAGTCCAGAGGTTGAGGATGCCCAACTCAGTGTCGCCTTCACCTGGTTCTCCTCCCTCGATTTGGCATGTCGTCTTCAGATGGATGGCACTGAGCTCGCACTTGGCTGCCGAGGACTGGTCACCTCAAATGCTCATCACGCCCTTGTCGGTCCAAAACTTCACTACCTGGTGGGCCGACGATGGGACCGCGTCCAAGTGGTGGAGCCACGGTCTTCCGAGGATGATGTTGTACGTCGAGTGAGCTTCGATCACAATGAACCGGGTAAGATTAGTGAGATGCCCTATTGTGATCGGAAGGGTAATCTCACCAACCACCCTTGCAGCCTCCCCCGTGAAGCCCGTTATCGTCGACGACGACTCGGTCATCTGTCCGCGATCTAGCTGCATGGCGTCGAAGGCGCTGAGGAAGAGCACGTCTACCAAACTTCCGGCGTCGACCAGAATTCTCTTCACTAGGCAATTGGCTATCTGGAGCCGTATGACCAGGGGATGGTTGTGAGGCCTCTCTATTCCGACCAGATCAGCCGCCAAAAACTGTACTGCAGCTTCCACTCTTGGCTCGGGACGGATGACGGGGTCGAGTACCACATGGTGGACTTGCCTTGTTTGTTCAATACGTCGCACCTGTCGGTCGACGGCATTTGATGATGGTACCGGGCCATGGTACCCGTAGACTGCATCTACCTCTCGAAGCTGACGCCTTTCTGGCGGAGGGCCCGGTAAGCGCTGTGTCGTCGCTCCTCGCTGGACTTCCCCTACAGCCTTAGTCTTCTTACATTGAGAGAGGTCAATGAAGCAGCCAATATGGCCGGCCTCAATGAGATCCTCGATATGATGTTTGAGCGCCCGACACTGCAGGGTAGTGTGACCTTGGCTTTGGTGGTACTCGCAGTACCTTGATGCATCTCTGGCTCCCCTCTCTCCAGGTTCAAGCGGCTGCGCCCACTTGAAGTATGGTTCGCCCTTGATAGCTTCCAGAATCTGGTCAATGGGGGCGTTCAGTACTGTGAACTCTCTGTTCCACTGCGGCCTCGCTGGCCTGTCTTGCCTTTGTCGCTTTGCCTCGTGCCGTGTCGCATCCCCCTGCTGCTTGTTAACGTTCTTCACAGCAGCAGGCTTGGCGTAGCCCTGGTTCAGGACCCTGGTTTCCACCGCCTTCCTCTTACGGTCCGCGTCTTCGATCTTGATGTACTACTCGACGCGCCGCGACAGCTCGTCGATCGTCTCCGGGGTTCGCTTGATGAGCGACGCGTTGACGAGCTGGGCAGGCTGAATGGCGTTCTTGAAGGCCGCGATCACCATGCGATCCTGCCCGTCTGCGTCTGCCAAGCTCAGGTACTCGGACCTGAACCTATGGTAGAATTGTCGGAGCGTCTCCTTCTAGGTCATACTCATCCCGAAGAGTGACTCCAGAGTCTTCAGCTCCCGGCGATTACATCGGTACTGGTCGATGAACCGCGTGCTCAGCTCCGAGAAGGAGGAGATGGACGAGGGCCTAAGCTTGTGGAACCATTCGAGGGGGGTTCCCGACAAGCTGTTGGCGAAGGTCCGGCAGAGGATATGATCATCCTCGTGCGGGACCAGAGTATCCCGGAAAGCCAGTACATGCTCCACCGGGTCTTTCGATCCGTCAAACTTGGGAAGGCTTGGAGGATTCCATCCGCGTGGGAATGGCTCCCGGAGTAGCTTCTCGACAAGCGGCGACCGTGCGGCTCCTCGGATGGCGACTTCCTCCAACCGGTCGGGAGCTCGGACCCCCGATCGGTCTCGCTGGATCTCCTCTCGATCCCCGAGTCGCTCTGACGCATGTACCCAAATGCGTTCGTGTACGCTCCTCCGGTCAGTAGTATGAGCCGGCTGCCGACTGGCTGGCGTCATCCGAGTGTGATGACTATCACTCGGTTGACGATGATGTTCTTCATCTCGCTTCGGGCGATGCACTTGTGCCGAGTCCGTCTTCGAGTGATGCTTGGAGGCATGCGGCTGTCGGGGGTGTGCCCCGAGCCGGGACCAGACATCCGAGCGTGCCGACGCAGCTCGGGCGTGTTTGTTTCTTTTCGCAGGCTCCGGGCTACTCGAGTCTCGCCCGTCGGGATTCGCACTTTGGACCTCCACCGAGCGATTAACCCTGACCTCCACCTGAGGCACTGGTTGCGGCTGCATTTGCACTGGTGGGGCAGCTTGAGTGGGGAGGCTCTGTCCCGCTTGGGCCAACATGCCCTGGTTGAGTAGACCACCCGTCGGTGCGGCCCGCACGAAGTCACGCAACTCCTCGTAGTTGCGCTGCATCGTTTGGAGCTGGGTGGTGAGAGCTTGCTGGGTCATCATCATTGTGGCAAGAAAAGCTTCCGACAGACCCCCGGTTAGTGGAGCCAGGGTTGCTACCGGAGCTTGACTGGAGTCCCCGACCCCCAGTATGGGACTCACCAGCGGGACTGCGCGCTCCGTGTCCGCTGATGGTTGAACAAGATGCCTGACGTCACTAGCATCTCCGAGTGGTGCGGCTTCGGACGGGAGCTGCGACGTCGAGCGGGTACGATACGGTCCACCGGCCATCGTTCTTCAATCGTGTGGTCGTGGAGTGCTGGTTGCAGGTAGCCTCAGACTGGTCGACACCCACGGGTCTACAGTCGAAAGCTATTAGTAGGAAGTCTCGAAGACTATCCCACAGACGGTGCCAAGATTGTGGGGGGTTTTTAGTCGAACCGGGCGGTTCGGGTGGCGAGCACAATCCAACAAGCCAAATTAAAACAAACCGGGAATTACGTGGAAAACCCCTTCTCAACGACGAAGGGGAAAAAACCACGGGTGGGGCGAGAATGCACTAAGACTAATCTTTCGGATACAATCTCTCACCTTAACCCCAATTACATACCCTGAGGACCGGTCTCCCAAACTACCGACCTCTGCAATTTCACTCAGATTACCAATCGCTGCGGACAGCGTCTATCTGCAGGTCGCTTGCAAACAGTGTCTAGCTGCTGACCGACCGACTTCCGCAGACAGACTCTGGGTACAGACCGATCGACCTCCGCAGACAGCCTCTGGGTGCAGACCGACCGATCTCCACTGACAGCCTCTGGGTGCAGACCGACCGACCTCCGCAGCTCCGCAAATTCCGGGACGAAACGGGCAGCGTCTCCTCCAGAATTCTTCCTCCTCTTTGCTGAAGGGGTAGGTCCCCTTTTATAGTGGCGGGGTGACAGTTACGGTGCTCCGCAAAAATCGGGCGGTTGACGTGTCCCCGCAATGAGCTCAACCGCCGCGGTGACGTGGCGCGCGGTTGACACTTGGTCACTTTGGCCCGGAAATCGCGGAGCATCGTCAGCACTGCGAGACCTCCGTGTTCGACTGCTTCTTCACTCCTTGGCTTGTTACACGTCCCATCGAGAGGGGGGGTGTGCCTCCTTGGTGACCGAACGACCGGCCCCCCCTCCTCTGGCTTCATGCTGACCCAGGAGAGAGGGGGGGTGTGTGCCTCCTTGGTGACCGACCAACCGGCCCCCCCCCTGGCTACATGCCAACCCAGAGAAAAAAGGGGGGGGCTGCTGCCCTCCTTGGTGACCGACCGACCGGCCCCCCCTGGCTACATGCCGACCCAGGAAAGAGGAGGGGGGGTGCCTCCTTGGTGACCGACCGACCGCCCCCCCCCCCCTCTGGCTACATGCCGACCCAGGGAGAGAGGGGGGGCTGCTGCCCTCCTTGGTGACCGACCGACCGGCTCCAAAAGGGAATGGTACACACATGAAGGTATCAATAGGCTGAGATAAACTATTAATAAATAACACTAGGCAAGGCAAAATAAAACCACGCATTCAATCCTTTTGTAATCAACCTCTCGGGTCAAATGTACATGCAGAGAAAAAACTTGAAAACGCTAGAATAGTTACCGGAACTTCCGAGAATACCAACTTAGGCGGGGAGGGATACCTTAACCAAAGCCACATATAAGCAAACAAATATCCAATCGCTATTTTGTTCAGTAAAGACCTTATGCTAGGAATTATAAGCACCAAATAAAACATCTAAGGACACACATCAACATCCTAAGTCTAAATACTAGGAAACCGATCTAGGAACCTATCTCTATGCTCTGAAAAGATAAAGTAGGACCTATGATAGAATCGTATACCTAAGATGACCAAGAATATACTCTACAACAGCTTCTAGTACCTACCACCTGACATGAAATAGTTCTGACATCAAATACCTACTAACTAACTACTAAGACTTCTAACCTAACTCCTAATTCTAGAAACTAACCCCTATGAACATATCCCTAGGCTCTGATACCAGCTGTTATACCCCAGAAATCTGGAACAGATCCCTGGGTGTGAGGTGAGAAAAAATCAAGGGATTTAGGGTAATATTACCTAACTACACCAATTAAGATTTCTCATAGGGCTTTTACTCTCTCATGAATGAAGAAGAAAAAGAAGAGAGAAACAAGGGGTATTTTAAAACTTGATTTTTGTGAAAATGTTTTTATTTTAAAGGAAGGTAGAGAGATAATTTTTTTATCGATAGAGGTATAACTAAGCTCGACTTTAAAAAGGCTATCCTCTTAGTATGAGCGGCATATCGGTGCCACTACATACCGACAGATGTCCTTCTAAAGGAGCATGAGACTCAAGCCTCTGACGGCGAACCGAGTAGCCTTGCCCGCTCTCTAGCACTCGGGCACTGGTTTAGGGGTCCTATCTACGGGGCTGGTCGATTAGGTCACTTTAAGGTTTATATTTTCATAGTGAGCTACCCTAGGATTTGGGCTTTGAGGAGAGGCCTACCCAGAAGATTCAGCTGAATCATCACTACTAACAGTCACAAACACTGACTAGACTAAATTTTTAATCATTATTCTAATCCAATCGATTCATTGCTAGAATAAGAAAAACTACAAGACAATACACTGAAGATAAGATACTACTGCGGCCCTAACTCCGCCTCGAGCCTCTTACTGCTACTCCTGAACTTCCGTACCTGCAAAAGAGTATACTCGTGGAAAAGAGTAGCCCCTAATGGAAAATTGGGAGATTAGCCAAATTAATGGCTAGTGACATCCTAATAGTCTCTAATAATATGAGACAACTGAGCTAATTGGATTAAATTTAGTAATCCTATTTACAGAAGAATAACCTACTTCTACCAGCAGTCTATGCAATACCTACTATCACTAGATTATTGAACACAAAGTTTATTCAATGTTCTATAGTAGTAATGAACTATTTAAACAAAAAGACCATCATGCTCTAAAATTTCATAATCCACATTAAGATTCCATAGTTGTTAATTAGCAATCATATAAAATATCTATCCTAATGTGAACCCCGGATATTTTGTTCATCCTGCCCCCGGTTGGGCATTACTATATGGCCTTTTATTTCGATATAGAGGGCCAACTCTCTCGCCGTGCCTACTTCGACACCATGCACAAGGTCACCCATATGATCATAAGGGGTTTCCCGTCTTTCACGGTGGAGCTCGACCTCCCAACTTGCTTTCTTTGGGGGCTTCAACTATCCCGGGACAGGAATTGCTAGGCCAATCCCTACTCGAGGGCACCACCTATTGGCTTTACCACAATCCTTGCCCGTGACCCCTTTGTTAGGATTGATGTGTTCTAAGCTTGTAAAACTTTATGTTTTGGTCTAATAAAGATTGATAGTTATTATTATATGAGATGCATATAGGTACGTAATATAGTTACGTGTTCTTTCAAGAACAGAGAACCATGGTTATATGGTAGTCCGCTGAGTTGAAGACTGAGTGGATTGGTCCCATATAATCTAAATCAGTTCGCAGCTATGATCAGGTTGGTCGCCTCATCATGTTAAGCTGTTGGCGATGACAGTTCATGGGATGTCTTCACCATGGTCATCACCAGGCACAGTGTCTGTGGCTGAACGGAACTAACACGGTATACAGATCAATTAGCAGACACTGGTACACTAAGCCGTGTTTCTGCTTAGGATAAAACGGTCCTAAACCCTGAGGAACCACGTCTGATGGACTAGCCAGTTGCGTGGTGCTTTGGCGCACCAATGTGTGAGGATCCATATGCAGTGATCCAAAACCACAGTGTACTGGGTTACCCGGCTGGCGTTGCATTAGCTTGTCACTCCTGCAGGCCATTCACACCCCTGAAGGGAGGTGCGTTCCTTGGTGTGACTTACACTATACCAAACCCAAGCCTGGTGGTCACCAGTTTGACTGTTGACCGGGTTCGATTACTCAACGGGGTAATCAGAGGTACGATGCATAGGTCAACCTGAAAGGAACCAAGTCATATGGTCATTCGAGTCTGATGGTAGTCTCCACCGCTCGAATTGAATCATGGCATCAAGTGGAGGGACAACGGGTTTACCACTACTAAGCGGAGAGCAGGGGTATGATGGAGAACATAGTAAGTCTGGGTGAATTGGAGTGCAGCCTGCATCGCACTCTGGGTGGCTACGCAGGTTAACTCGAGCTCAGAGGATCGATGGTACACTCGGGTAGTGTGTCGATCGAGCTTGAGTTAGAAGCCATGAACCCCGGTCCCTGATGGTTCTACCTTATCAACGTTATATACGGTTCTTGAACCATCTCCTCGGAACACCATAAGTACTAAGAGGAAGAAAGAAGTATACGCTCCGTGTATGCTTAGCACTAGAGCACGGTAGATGCGTAACTACATACAAGTACTAAGGGTTATGCCCGAGACTAGTGCAGAGTCGCATGTAGTAATCCCTAGCCATAAGTGAACTTCGCTGCATAGGTGCTATGCACCGGGGTATGTTACGAGTTGACTAGTTGACTTTGCTAGAGGCACCCTTCGGTAGCCTCAGTTAATAGTAAATAACTAGTAGAAATCACTTAAGTAATGGCCGCTAGGTATTGCACGCTAGAAATGGTCAAAATGAGGCGTCGGGGCGTTTTGGTAAAAACCTCACTCTGCCGGACCTTACTGTTGGCCGACCCTAGCAGTGGGAGACCTTGCTAGGGCCGGCCCTATGTTGTAGGGATGAGAATCCCTCATCTATAGGGCCAGCCATATAGATAGGGATAGGGCTTTAAAACGGATAAAGTCGAGCCCTAAAAGGTGGGAAAAAGGATAAATACGTGGAGAGATAAAAAGGAGATAATGGAGAGATAATTGTGGGAGGTCTTTATCCCCTTCGATTCTTATCCAAGGGGGTAGGTCGGCTCTATATAAAGGGCTATATGGGGCCGGCCATATGGATGCAAAAATCGAACCCCCCTCCCCTCTCATCTCTCTAGTTCTCTCCCTAATCTATCTCCCGTTTCCCGCTTGCAACTTCGTCATCCTCGCGTGGAGTTCTGAAGAAGAAGAAGGTTCGTTCTTCGGAGGCACTCAGAGATCCGAGAACGACGTTCCGTGCATCGTGTGAGATCGGGTGAACAAGAAGGCAACGTCTCCAATCGTACCATCGGCATCTTCGCGAACGATCTTCCGTCTCCATCGACAAAGAAGACAATTCTCCACGGTTAGAAGATCCGTACGTAAGGTATGTGTAATCTAACATGTAGATCTAGCGAGTATTATGATTTGCATGCATACTAGTTAATCATTACGCTAGATTACCGTTAGGGTGTTCGATTCACGTGCATACGCATGCACACATATGTAGATTAGTTTCGATGAAAGTTTAAATCGTGTAACGTGCACCATGAACGGTCTTTCGACCGCAAAATCGCTTCCGCTACGAGCCTCTACCATGGATTAATTTCCAACACCCTTAACCTACTGATCTTCAGCTGTGCGCGCAGGGTGGTTCACGACCCTTGCACGCACGGGGTCCTAATCTCCTCAATTTCACCCATTTTAACAAAGTATTAAATGCTCAACACAGTAAATAATTATTTTTACACATACTGAGATAAAAAAAAATACATACGGTGATTAATAATTTGCAACATTTTAACCCTGGTCCCGCACTGCTCTAGCAACCCATAATAGCACTACCGCTAAAGGTCACATCGCTCTTAAAGCGATTCAATCTACACTCCCCCCAAAACCAGTATATTAGGGTTGCCCTCCTTTTAGTAAGGTGGGTCCCGATAATCATTATTTACTCAATTTATATCTTAATTTAAGAAAATACCTAATTACGGTATCCATGCAATAATTGTGATTATTTTATTAATATTTTAAAACATAATTATTTTATTAATATTTGAAAGCATGTATCGCCGGACTCGCGACTTCGCATACAAGAAGGGGTCCACGTGACCACATGCGGTGATGCCCGGCGGGACCCGCATGCCATATCGAGGACACCTACCCTAGTTGTTCTTATTTCCCACTATCAAAGACCACAGGAAAGGGAGTATATATCACCTGGTTGTCGATCGCGCACAAACTCCAGTTAACTGTTCTTGATCCGTCTCTACTCCATCTACAGTTGGATCGTCCCGGTTACGCATTGCCAAATTCACACACAGCGGACCCATGGTTAATGTTTGCTACTGAGTAATATGGGTTTAGGGTCGAGTTGGTCGAGTCGAGAAGTCTAGGTGTCATCGGACGCCACTGGTTTATCGGTACGCAAAACGATGCTATAGTCTTAGTTAGTCGGCATTGCCGATGCAAAGAGTCGCACTACAGCTCAATTGTACTATTTTGTCTAAATGGTCGCATCTGCGTCGGGCGCTACTACTAACGTGCCTTGTGCTCCGAAGAGCCTTCGGCCTTACTACCAAGGTGTGGGTCCAGGTCAAGATCGGGTTCGATTCATCATTCCGCCCGATATATTCTCGGGCTTGGGTGCGGATACGATTGGGTTGCAAAGACAAGTTGTTAAGCCTCACCGAGCCGACGCTCAGGTTGGCGATAGGGAATGTGTCTCGCCTGGTCAATTTCTCGAATTGGCCGGAAGATGCTCTGGGAGCCATCGGGCACCGTCTCGTTTGCACCTAAAATGGTGCGATCGATGAAAGATTTGCTAAACACGAGTAGGGGCATTTCGATAATTCTGATTGGTATGTGTCGACCAACAGTCGATGATTAAGTATCGTGAGTTGAGTCCGATGCCGCTAGTTTTGCCACAATCGGAGTCTGGTTAGACAGTTACGACTGGCCCTCAAGATTGGTTGGACCGAGTCCCCGATAGGGGCGTTCTGGTAATTATGTCTAGTGGTTGTCAACCCATCGCCAATGGATTGGTTTTGGAGCAATGATTCTGTTGCCATGAGCTTCATCGAATTCTGACACCGTACCTCGAAATGGCGGACAAGGACAATTTTGACGGTTTCACCGAGATTTGATCCAATCGGGTGAATCCCATTGGTTAAAGATTTGGGTCCCAGTGTTGAAGGTTCGGGTCCTACCACTTAAGTGGTGCTAATGGAAACCCCCAATTCCCATTATAAACTAACCACACAATAATTTATATAATAATATTTATAATTACTAAAATGCCATGGGACAAACCCAAAATGACATATTTGTCCCCCTTCTTCTCCAACTGACTAAAACCAGTGGAAGGGGGCTATACTAGTGATTGACGATCGGAGCTCGGTCGGCCTCTACCTTGCCACCCACGTGTAGAGGGTGCAGAGGAGAGCCACCGGGAGTCACCCACCATTGCCAGGGAGGTCCGGTCTTGAGCCGGCGGACTCCGGGGTCTTGCTTGAGTTTGTTCGTGGCGTCGACGACGGAGTCACCGGAGGGCAGGGCACGGCTCGAGTCGGCCTCGCCTACGACAAGGGTTGGCGGGGGAACCGCGAGGTTCGATGAGGAGTTCAAGCTCGGCCTGGAAAGGCCGGGGTGTTCAAATAAACAGAAAAGAGAAGGTGAATAGGGCTTGCCTTGGGGTGGTCATGGAAGAGGTTGGCCGGTTGGGCATCCAGATATCAGGGAGGAGGAAGAGGAGGTCGCCGGAGCTCGGGGAGGTCGTTGGTCATCGGGCCGGGTGGCGACACAAGAGAGGGAGGCCGAAGGGGACCTCTCACCTGGGCGGCGCCGATAGAAACCGAGAGAGGGAGGGGGAGTGAGGGAGATGCAGAGGAGAGAGAGAGATCAGAAGACAGAGAGTGAGAGATCAGAGGGGAGAGGGGGTCGGATTGAGGAGAGGGAAATGGGGATCGGGGTTTTTAAGGGGGAAAGGGGGTCGGCAGCCGACTGTGCCAGCGGGATTCGGGCTTGGGAAGAGGGGCGGTGGCCGGCGGGATTAGCGGTCGGTTTTGCGGGCTTAGAAAGAGGGGCGACGGCTGGCGGGATTTGCGGGCTCGAGAAGAGGGGGTGACGGGATCGGGACGGATCGGATCGGGTTTGAGAGGGGAGGGGGGATCCGAGAGAGAAGAGAGAAGAGGGAGGTCGGATCGGGTTGGGGAGAGAGGTCCGATGAGAGAGGAGAAAGATCTGAGAGATGGGAGGGGAGAGAGAGAGAGAGAGGGAGATCTGAAAGAAGAGAGAGGAATGGGTTGAGGCAGGGTTCGGGTTCGGGTTTGAGAGAGAAAGAGAGATAGAGAGAGAGACAAGGTTGGTTGAGTTGGGTTGGAGTTTGGTTGAAGTGGGTTGGCTGAATGGGGTGGGTTAAGTAGTTTGGTTTAGATGGGATTAAGAGAAAGATATATATATATATATATATATATATATATATATATATATATATATATATATATATATATATATATATATATATATATATATATATATATATATATATATATATATATATATATATATATATATATATATATATATATATATAGAGAGAGAGAGAGAGAGAGAGAGAGAGAGAGAGAGAGAGAGAGAGTTAGGATGATGGGGTCAGGGTCAGGTTCGGGTTCGGGTTAGATGAGAGGGAGAGGGAGAGAGAGAAAAAGAGAGAAGGAGAGAGGTAGCTGGGTTTGGGTTTTTTTTTTTCTAACTCTTAAAGTGGTCAAGCGCGCTCACACCGGACCCGCGTCACGCCATGATCCGCCGACACGCGAATCTCGTCGGATCTGATAGACTCACCACGATAACCATTTTATTAATATTTTAATTATATTACCATGCATGTCATGCATTGATATACGTGCACACTTGCCCGTGTAACTACTCTTCCAATGTCGCCTCGCGACCCGGACCCGGGGCCCACTGCCCGGTCCATCTCATGTTCAAACACACATACCATCGACAATCATAAAGGTAAAATCGAATCAATCAATTTAGCAACCATATAATAATAAAAATAAAATTGGACTGCTTCGAAATTAAACATACCGGGTATTATAGCTATATTCGTACGAATAAAAATAGAATAGCTATATTCATTCGTACGAATGAATTAGAATGTCAACATTCATACAAATGAATTAGAATGGCTCGTACGAATGAGTTAGAATGGCTATCTTCGTACGGTTAGAGCGGGGAGGAGTAGGCGTACCCTTGTCTGGGTTGCCCTAAGAAAAAGGAGGCCTTAGTTAATAAATGGAAAGTGCTGCTCAACCGACCTTTTTCCCACCCAGATGGGCTAATCCTGACGTGGCATCTGATCACAGCCGTCCGTTGCACACAGCCGTCCGTTGCCCTAAGAAAAAGGAGGCCTTAGTTAATAAATGGAAAGTGCTGCTCCACCGACCTTTTTCCCACCCAGATGGGCTAATCCTGACGTGGCATCTGATCACAGCCGTCCGTTGCACACAGCCCAGCCTTGTAAATCACACTCATTCCCCGTCTGGTACCACGGGACGGGACAGATGATGTCGTCCGTTCGCATCAGGATCCCTACCGGGTTCTACCGGAGGCTCACCCAAATACCGAACCTTGAACCTAAAATCACCGGATCCCCTCCCTGCCGTTAAAACTTGCAGCATTTAAATGCCACCACAGCCATAGGGGATCCAAAGAACTGGAGAGAATAAAATGGTCTTCGAGAACGAAGAAGAAGAACACCAGGTTTCTTCCGATCCCAACCAGTCGGACGCGAACGAGGACGACGACCAGGACTACGACGGAGAGGACGAAGCTCACGGTGGCGGCGGGGATAAAGATTCGTCCGCCGGATCCGCACCCTCCGATGAGGATCGGAAGTCGCAGAATGTCGCTGCTCTCGTGAGGTACTTGGATCCCCTCCCCGATCGCCTGGAATCCCGATCCGTTCTCGAACCTAGGGTTTCCCTTCGGGAAATGTGATTGTGTTGATTCCGTTGAAAATTTGCAGCTGAATCGTAGGGATTTTTCGAAGTACTGTAGTTAGGTTTGGGGGGAATTGGATTCGTGTAATTTGGAAAACTGAGAGATTCAATGTTGAGTTTTTTTGGGAGATTTTTTTGGTGGTTTTTGTATAGAAGTAAGTTAGAGGTTAACCAAACCAATGTCTTAGCTCTCCTTTTTTAAAAAAAAAGAAAAACTCGATCTAAGCATCTGCCTACCTGCTACATTATGCAATTAACCAATCATCTCACTTTAGAATGATCGGTTCAAGCGGTTTTACCGATTGTAGTGTCGATCCATCTGGTTCAATATGCTTTTTAGGCAAATATTTGGGTCAATATAAAATCGAAGAGGAAATGGTGGTGTCTTCGGTCCAATCGGGCCCAACCAGTTGCCCGGGCCAATTTCCAAAGCATTGGAACAACAACACACCTGCTGCCAAAATTTGTTGCATTTAAATGCCACCACATGGTCCGGAGATCTCACAAGAAAGAGAAGCAACAAAGACCTCCAATAAAGAAGAAGAAGAATATGAGGTTTCTTCCAATTCCAATCAATGGGACAAGAAATATGCCGAGGACTACAAGGAAGAAGATGGCGATGAGAAAAAAGACAATGGTAGGAATGAAGACTGTCTCACCGAATGTCTATTATTCGATGATGAGCATATATCACCGCACATCGTTGCCTTTTTTAGGCATTGTTTTTCAAGGCGAAGACGTAAGGCATGTTTTTTCGCCTCCCTAGAAGCGGGGCATATGCTCGAGGGTATGAGGCGTAAACCCCATAAATCTTTAATTTTTTTTTATTAAAACTATATAAGCATTATTATATGTTGTACAAAAATAGTTTAAAAATTAAATAACAAATGATCAATACAAAATATAAATATAAGCATACTGACAAACTTGCCACATATATCTTATATAATCAGAGACTCCCTTGTTGAGAAGAGGAGGAAGAAGAAGAAGAAGAGGAGCATGAAGGAGTAGGGTAGGAGGAAATGGAATAAGTGGTCATGTGGATACAGAGGCCAGACGTAGCTTTTTGTCGAGACTGTTGGCTGGCTCACAAAGGGGAGGATAGAGAAGCTGCAAGACTGCTGATTGGTATGTCCACAGATTGCTTTATGGAGGGGCTGTTAGCCTGTCACTAGGCTTAGAGAAGGCCGCAGGTGTAGCGAGGGAGAGGGGTCTCGTGCTGTGCTATAGGCCACTTGGTCTTGTAGATGACCCAGGTCTAGAGAGGGTCACTTGTGCATAGAGGAAGAGGGTATCATGCATTAGATTTAGGGGTTGGGTTTTAGTTTTTTAGTTTTCGATAGGTTAAGTTCTTTTTTTAATATTTTATTATTGTCTAGCAGGGTGTACGGCTAATAGTCTGGGGCACGAAATACGCGTTCAAGGTGCCTGAGACGTGCACCAAGACTATTAGGCATACGCCTCAGTGAAAATGATTGCCATAAGTGTTTTTGGCCTGCCTCGCCCTTAGGCATTATTTTTAAAACACTGTCATCACTCATCAGGTACGCTGGATTTGCTCCTACCCTCCCCGTTCATCTGGAATCATATGTCTGGTAATGCCTGTTAGTGCCAACATGTCACCCGCTTGTTGTCCATATGCCAGGAGTGGAGGATGACACATGGCAACACAGTGGACCCCCCTGGTAACTTTCACCATTGGATGCACTCTATAATGCCCTTATCGACTCTGGGGCAGATCTAGGCCCGTGGATGCATGCCACAATGCCTTGAACATGCTAGAGCACTCCATTATCGTTTGATGGTGTGAGATTGTTGCCTGATGCACCCCATGTGTAGCCCAACATAGGCCTCAAATCTTGATCGCCTCCTCAATAGGCTCCAATCGTTGACAGCTGATCCGTGGCACCGTAGCCATCCGATCAATGCACCCCACCTGAACCTAGGGTTTGGGTGGTTTAAATAAGCATAAGAGAGAGGGGGTTGGGGGGGTGGGTGGGTGAGATGCCTCATTTGAGGGAAAGAACAATGGCCGCGATAATGGGGTGAGGGAACCCAAGGGTGGGTTTTCTCCGCCCCCTGGATCTTCCTATATGATATCACAGCCTTCCAACCCAATCTTTTTCGACTCCCTCCATATCTCCCTCTCTTCTCGATCTCTCTACTCTCTTTGTGTACTCCCTCTCTCAATTTCTCTGTACTTTCTCTCTCTATCTCTTTCTCTCTGGCTGAGAGGCGTAACCGAGGGAGGAGGGCTGCCGCTCCCTCCCTTTCCTCCGCTTCGACTGACCATAGGAGCAGCAAAAGAGTGAGGAGGGAGGCTGCCACTCCCCCTCCCCCTCCCCCTCCCCCTCTCCGACCGACTGCATGAGAAGCAATAGAGGGAGGAGGGGTTGGTATGCCCCTCATCCCCCTCCTCTCTGGTTTGTCGCATGAGCAATAACAGAGGGAGAACGGGCCACCCCCTCTTTTCCGATCGGCAACAGGACCAGCAACAGAGGGAGGAGCCTCCTCCCCTTTCTCCGCTTCGATCGACCGCAGGAGCAACAAAAGAGGGCGGAGAGGGGGCTGCCACCCCCCTCCCTCTCCTCTTTGACCGACTACAGGTGAAGCAATAGAGGGAGGAGGGGTTGGCACGCCCCTCATCCCCCTCCTCTTTGGTCGGCCACAGGAGCAACAATAAAGGGAGAAGGGGTTGCCCCCTTCTTTCCGATTAACAACATGACCAACAACAGAGGGAGGATCCCCCTCCCCCCTACTCTAACAACAAAGAGAGGGAGGAGGGAGGTTGCTAACCCTCCCCACCCCTGGTGCAGCACCATGGGGGGAGGGGGGCTTCTTCCCAATTCCAGAGAGAGAGAGAGAGAGAGAGAGAGAGAGAGAGAGAGAGAGAGAGAGACGCTGCCCCTCTTCCCCACCTCTGGTGAAGCACAACAAGGGGGAAGAGGCCTGCCACCCCTTCCTCACCGATCTCGACAGCAAGTAGGGGAGGGGAGGCAGCCACTCCCTCCCCCGATTAAGACCTGCAGCCCCGAGAGGAGGGTTGCTACCCCCTCCTCTTCCTCTGATTTCCTTGACATTAGTGAGACGGTCATGGTTTCTCCATTCGAGCGGCAATGATGTTTTCCAACGATGTCACGACAGAGGCTAGTGTCGTTTACCCAACAACCACTCGTGGTGCACGTCAATGATGACGGAGGTCCTCGATGACCTGGAGACGGTGGAGACCGAAGACCCGAATGTATGAATAAGTGTGAGCATGTGAGCGTGAAGACGAGAGAGCATGCGTGCCTGTTAGAGTGTGTGCTTGCAGTAAGGCGTGCTTATAAGTGTAGAGGGAGTGATATGTGTAATGAAATAAATGTGAGGGATGAGAGTGAAGTCTCGATGGAGTGGTGGACTTTGTGCTATAGCTCCCGCGGTTAACTACGACCTCACCTCGGCCAACCATCGTGGAGCCCGGTGCCGGTCCACCTGCATTGACCGACATGGTTGGGAACACCCTAACCCCCTCTCGAATGATTTATGCTTGAGACGCATTAGAGAACATAAAAGCATTGTAAATGTAATCAGATCGGAGACGATAGTGGATTTTCTTGCCCCACCCGTGAGTGTGGGGGAATCTTCCCGTTGAGGATTCTTTTACCGTGCAAGTTTTCTGCTAACAATCTATTGATTTAGATATAGAGAGAGAGAGTTAGAAAGAAGTAGGGAGAAAGAACACTAGAAGTTGGTAACAAAGTTCGGCCGAAGCCTACATCTCTGTGCGGTAAGTCGCAACCTTGATTCTACTATCTCTTTTAAACGTTTGAGCTATCCCTCGACAGGCCGAGGGAGGCTTGTACAAAGTATGAGAGAGAGTGGGATGAGTAGGAGTAGGTTGTAGAACTGGATGGTCAGAGAACTTGTCAGCCCGGATGTAGAGCTCTGCTACTCCACGCGAGGCTTGAGGTGTTGCAACTGGCCAAACATCCTTCTGCTGTTGTCTTGTATTTATAGGTGCTGGCCTTCCATAACCGTCGGGGCTAATGTGGAGGCCTGCGATTGGTCCATGTGGCGACCTCTGATTGGTCCATGGACAGGTCTCTGAATGGGCCATGTGTTGTCCTCGTGGGCTTTTGACGGTGTGGGCCTTTGCTAGCTTGCTAGTGGATCACGAGCTGTCCTTTTGTGCCTTGGACGTGTAGGCCTCTGTTGACCCACTTGTTGATGGGCTGTGGGCCTGCGGGCTAGCCTTAGCCAATTTTTGCACCCACACCAGTCACTCGATCCCTACTGCAATCGATCAATTAGTTTAGAGACTAGGGTGTAGAGAGATGAGATTAAAGTGAGGGAGTAGTGTAGAGAGTAGAAATAAAGACAAAAACCGAGTTCTGTTGACGAGGTTCAGCCGTAACCTACGTCCCCGTACGGCAAGTCGCAACCTTGAATCCACCATCTCTTAAAATATAGAACTACTATTTAATAGGTCGAGAAGGGCTTGTACAAGTGAACAGAGAGTAGAAGATCGGGGGAGAAAAGATCGGAGGTATGAAATGAGGTCTCAAATCCAATCAGCCAAAATCCAGAGCTCTGTAGTCCCGAATTGGCCAAAAGTCTTGCTGATGTTATGCAGTCTATTTATAGATGTTGGTGTTGTTGAGATCCATGGCCCCTGCGAAGCGAAAGGAGAGTGGCACGACGTGCGCATAACCACTATCGAGAAGAGGAGGGTCACCACGATTGAGAAGATTGAATAAAGAAACAAACAAGCAATCACACACGATGTTTTGGCAACAACGATCAATAGATTCACTGGTATGGGGAAAAACCGAGTACATGTTTGTTTGTCTCTTACAAGTTACAATCCTTCACACACCCTTGAAGAGATCACACAAGGAGAACAATACTTATCGCCCTCTTACCCCGAAGAACAAACGATGAAAACCCTTTCCGAAGCCCTCGAGCCGCCAATGGGTTCCTCTCCCTCTCATTTAATGCTAGCCACTCTCTAAACCTGATGCAGACAGGCTTGCTAAAGTAATGAATGGATGCAAATTAAATATTAAAGAGGACTCTAACAATGTTCTCAACAATATTATAAATGTAGAATTTTATAAATTAGTAACTAAACAAGCCTATAATGAATACAAGCAAGTCTAACTACTCAAAGATCACACGAATAATATTTATGGCCTTGGTAACATTCAATTTCAGATCAGATATGATATGTAAATATGCTAAAATTAACAAGAAGATGATCAAAACATAGGCATAAACATCGGATAAGTCCCCCAATGGATGGATCTAACTTTTCATGCAACCGGGATGATTTTTAGGCCAAAATAGGACTGCTGCGATGAAAGGACAACAAGCAGGGAATCTAAAAGGAAAGTGATAAAGCGGCCGTAGGGTCAAGAAAATAGGGTTCTATGCCTAGAGTTACCTTGGGATAGAAGATACCTGATGAACGTAGCCCAGAAAATATCTTGGCGAAGCCCGACTGTGCGAGGAACGCCCGATGCTCGAGATGAAGTGGCAGAAGGATGAGTGTGATCGAGAAGAGGGAGATCCGAAACCAAGTTGATGACGATCTATGAGGTATAAGTCTTCTAGCGGCGATCGTTCGCTAGAAACGAGATGAAGTCGGGCGGGGAGATCGAAGCCAATCGAGAAGAAGAGGCAAAGAGGCGAGGAGGATTCGTCGAAGAAGGTTTTCCCGATCCCGCGGTCCCACGAAGAACACTCGAGGAAAATAAGGGTTTCTTTCACCAAAATTCAGATCTTCGATTTCTTTCCCAAAGTCCCTTTTAATGAGATTAGGGTTTCATAGAAGACTCATAGGAGTCGTTAGATCAAGCGGAGGGACCCCGGGTCTATCCTGTCCAAAGAAGGGTTCGATGGCGACGAGTAGCTCCGACGGGTTCACTGGTTTGGTGGCAAGCAAACGAAAATTTGAAATGTTGTGGAGGGCATTTTCGTTCATAACATTTCAAAGTCCATAGGCTAAACCGATTTCTTTGTCAGGGACGACACACAAAGTCCTTATATTTTTTTAAAGATTACTACACTTTTAAGATTAAAGGTATCTTATGAGAATAGATGATTGTGTTTTTACTGGCAGGTTTTCGAAACGGTTGATATCGATCTAGGGCAATCAACTTGCGTATAATGGCCCCAAGATCAACACGAGAGT
The DNA here is from genome assembly GCA_947650365.1 of Chamaelirium japonicum. Lineage (NCBI taxonomy): Eukaryota > Viridiplantae > Streptophyta > Magnoliopsida > Liliales > Melanthiaceae > Chamaelirium > Chamaelirium japonicum. The sequence goes on along the minus strand of CANTAL010000093.1, from coordinate 143,923 downwards.
AGCACAAGATCAGCATGAACAAAGTAGGAATAATGGTTCTGTTAACAACTTGCGAGCCTTAAAGAGCCCAGGAGCTACCAGCTGCTAATCTGCTTGATTTTTCATGGATTTTGAATTGCAGGAGTTGAGATCACTGATTGTTATCGATTGATGCAACAAGTCATGATCGATGATACGGGATGAAAACCTCTGAAAATCATTCTGCATTTTAGAGTGACAGTTAACTCGGCTTCCAAGGTTTCATCATCCTATTCTTCTTCACCTAACAAGAGGAGAAACTGAGCATTAAGTGCTTATGGGTGGATGATGACAAGGACAAGACAAATCAAGGAAAAGCATGGATGATGACAATGACAAGGAGAAGCCTCATCATCCTATTCTTTTTTTTTTTTCAAAGTTCCATTTTGGATCTTTCATATGTGGGAGCTTGGTATTGCTATTGTATGATGGCATGTGGAATTTCAGATTCCCGGGAGGGTGGTGGGGTGGTGGTGGTGGTGGTTGGGGGGGGGGGGGGGGGGGGAGTATGTTATATGTTATAGCTATTGAACATTATGTTCTTAGATGGGAATGTACATGTAGATTTCGTGTTCCTTATTGGGCCCTCAACTATGGTTGTCATACCATGTTACAATAGATGTTTATAAGTGTTTTATGTGAGGACTAAGTCATAAATTTTACATAAGACACAAATTTTCCTTTGTTATACAGTTCAACAATGATGCTATAAATGTGAGCAAGCCATTGAGAAGAATTATCAAGTTTAGACTAGATGCCGATTTCTTGACCCTAGATCTAGGATGTTGATTTATCACAACTTTGAAGAATTTGAAATCATTTTTAAGACATGTTCCTCTCCAACATTACTTACTCTATAAAATAGGTGCACATGACACTGGATATGTCAGCCCGAAGATCTCTAAAATAGTTGCACATGACATTGGATATGTCAGCCCGAAGATTTGAGCTCAAAAGTCATATCCATGGGCCTAAAATCTAATTCTTCGACTAAACGATACTGAGTTGGATAATACCACTTGGAATTGGATTTATTCTACGTTTGTTCCATGCATGCATCGTGTCTGCTGCCCCCATGTGCTATGTCTGTGCAGCACAAGTCATCTCCATACTGTCCCTTGTGCCGGCAGAGCATCCACTATGGTTCGGGATTGATAACTGATGGGTGTGGGTTGAGTGAAAAAAGTAAAGCTTTATTGAGTTTTTGGATTAAGATATGAAATCTATTTTATAGTGGTGAGTTGTCCCAATAGTAAGGAACATTGCGGCGGTATAGGGTCATTGGCCCAGGGTAGGTGTGAATGCCGATGCTCTGTGCGAGTCGATTACCCCACACCACTGCAGTATGTGGTTGTTCAAACATTGCTCATCAAATTGGCTTTTGAAAGAACAATACTTTGCGGCTACCCCTGTGCCCCTAGACCCAGAATACGAGGAGGTTCGGTGGTCGACGGTATAGTCAATACCGTCGAAAGTGAGCACTACAACCGAATGTGTTCCCCCCCCCCCCGCCAAATGTGGGTGTCGCCGAACGAATTTTTGATAGCTCCGTCGAATGTGGGCACCCCTGTCGAAAGTGTTGGTTGCCGAAGGCGGCTGTCCGAGTGCCGAAAGGCACGGACATTACTAGTTAAATAATACAACAAGGTGGAGACGATGACGACATTGTTGTCAAGGCGCGCGCCTAGGCGCACTAGGCGCCCGGAGACAGCTAGGCCCTAGTGCGCTTAGGCAAACAACACTAAGCAGCGGCCTAGGCGCGTCTAGGTGCACCTAGGCTAGGCTCACGCCTAGTTTTAAGCAATGGTTTTTTTTTAAGTAAAACCCTACTCGCCCCCATCTTCTTTGTTCATTTTATTGCTGTATACTTGTTTATACTATGTGTTCATTGTGTTGCATGCATTTGATTAGAATATACTCAATTTTATGTTAGCAAGTGTTTATATTCTATTTGTTCCTTTTGTTGTTTACTTGTTTATACTATGTATGTGTCATTGTGTTGCATGCATTTGACTAGAATACCCGTGCTTGTTACATTGCTGCCTATTACATATATACTTGCAAGTATAGACTATACATATATACCCGTGCCTGGAGAATGCCTATTCACATAAGATTACGCCTATGCACATAAGGCCATGCCTAGACGTGCGTAGGCTCCTAGGCTCCCTCCGGGCGTCTAGCCTCGCCTTGACGCCTTGACAACTATGGATGACAATAAGCATATATGATGATTATCAAGTTTTTTCCCCCCTAGTTTATGGGCATTCGATCTTGGTTATCATGGTCCCTGCAAGCTTACTATTGTTTTCTGTGTTTTCTAAAAACAATTCATGTAAATATGTGCACCACAACTATAAAAGACTTTCATTTAAAAAGACTTTAAAAAAAACATCCAAAACTCTTTTTTTTAACCATTTCAAAAGTTTATATCATTTCTGTCGAAATTTCGGTTTTGGTCAAGACTGAAACCAGACACGAAACCGAAATCGAAAATCATGATTGACTCTACAAAGGTCTTAATATGTGCCATCATGTCATTCAGCACTTATAATTAGTGCTCAATATAGTTACATTTATTAATGTATAATACACAATACTTTTAAGTGCTTATTATCTTTTTAGTGGTGGTTGTTTAGTGAGAGTTCTATTTGGCATTTTATACACAATTGGATTAGGATTTAGTCTGTAATTTAAGAAGCATGATCTTTTAACATTGTTTCTTTACACAAGTTTGAAACTAATGATAGATCGTTGCAAAGTTATCTTGTTGACTGCTGTCCTTATTCTCTATTTTTGCCTATTTCTATCCTGAAGCTACTTTGATCAACTATTTGATTTACCAATTGTGTCCTGATATAATGAGTTCTTTTTTTTTTTTTTGCAGAGGAAACCTTGTTGTAAGAAGGCAGCCACTGATTCCTCGGGTTCTATCGGTGTCTGATGGAGCAGCTGTGGCTAGAAAGCCATTTAAACCTCCATGCCCAAATGGATATAGTGAGCAAAACGAAGAACTTACTCGCCGTCTTTGGGCACGTAAAAGGTTTGTGCCATGGGGTTCTTCAAGGCCAGCATTGGTTGCTATAAACAACCTTACAAATATTTCTAGTGTTATTGAGATCGAGAATGACCATTCAGAACCAGATCCGCCTCTGCCACCTGGGGTCGAGCCATTGGTTTTATGGCAACCCAAAGTCTTGAATGAGTTAAATTGTCAGTTGACTCAAATTGATGTTGACTCACTACTTGTTCGTTATCTTCGACCTCACCAAAGGTATTGAGGTTTTTTTTTTTGAGAAGTGGTATTGTTCTTATTTCTCTCACAGTTTTATGATTTTGCTTTCCAGAAAAATTTCTGTTTTTTTCACCTATTTTTGTTAACCACATACCTTGATATTGATTCTAACACTTTTACATTGGCTACGATATATATGAACTTCTAATTGTTTTGTACTTGCTTGTTGAAATCTTTAACATTTTATGTTATCAGTTATCATATACGTACTTCATGCCATGACCAATAAATATCATACTAGCCATCCTTTGTCAAACAGCTAAGATGTACTATCATGCATCAAAGTTTTTAGAGGTGAGGGTGTAAGACAAGGCATTTTGCTTGCAGTGAGGTTACACCCCATGAAGTTTTAAGTTTTTAAATAAAAAATATACAAACATTATTAAAAGTTGAATACAAAATAATTAAGAATTGTAAATCATAGTTAAAAATATGTATAATCATACTAGACCTACAAACATGGCTGAATAAATAATAAGCCTGCAAAAAGATAATTAAAAACAATCTTACCATTGTCTTTTATGATTGATTTATGATTGCATTATATGCATACAATCCATATTTGGGCAGTGAACCAGTGTTGTCAAGGCGACGAGGCGCGCCTGAGGCGCAAGGGGCTGCTAGAGCCTGAGGCGCAAGGCGCAAATAAGGCGCACGCCTTAGTGTGTAAGGCGCAAAAATATATAATTTGCTTTAAAAATTAATAATAATTGTCAAAAAAATTCTAAAATTCATAAAAAAGATATATTTTATGAAAAAAAAAAGAAATATGACCATTATTCAACTAAATCAATGCAAGCCACAAGGTATACACTAACTCATAAGTCATAACTAGTGTGGTCATCAAATGATCAATAACATGCCAACATCATATTCATAAAATGAAGGGATATATTACTCATAAGTGATAATTGATAAGTGAGAGCTCATAAGTCATAACCAATGCGTAACAAAATCATCTATGAACCATGATAAATTAACATTGTCTTAATTCTTAAACAGCTAAACACTTAAACCATTTAAATAGATCAAGAAGTACAAGTACTAAAAAACAGAGGACACGCTTGCAAAAAAAAAACAAAGGACATAAATCATAAAACCACCCAATCACTCATCATCGTCATCAAATAAACTCTCCACATCATCTTGATTGGCATGGCCATCCGCATCTCCAAAAGGTGCTTCTTCTTCAACATAGACTCCATCATCTTCAAACTCTCCCATGTCCTCATCCTCATCAAGCAGCCTAAAGGATGTAGAAGTTGATGTCCTTCTAGAATAAGTGATATTGAGGTTTGTCCCCATTGAAGATCTTGTTCTATCAGCAGCACTCGATGATTCACCAACTCCAGAAGCTCCATAAACATCACCCCAAGTCAAAGTATCATTGGGAAACACCAACTCATCCTCATCTTCTTTATCCATATCTTCTTGCATTTTTCCAACCAACCATTCATTGCTTTCTTCAATGTCATTCAATAATATGGGATCAATGACATCTCGATGGTCATAACGATCTTGGAGCTTCTGATTATACTTGACAAACACCAAATCATTGAGACGTTTTTGCTCCAACTTGTTCCTCTTCTTGGAATGGACCTATAAAATATTTTGAATAGTGTTAGCAATTATTACTTTCTTATTACTACTAAAGGGTTAAGACCGTTAAGTAGTAATGCTTACGTGCTCAAATACACTCCAGTTACGTTCACATCCACTAGCGCTGCATGTTAAACTCAATATGCGAATTGCAAAGCGTCGCAAACTAGGAGTTTCTTGCCCATAGGAGCTCCACCATTCAGCTGAATATATTTATAAATTAATAATCATTAATCAGTTTATCTAGTAAGTATTAAAAGTTTAAAACAAAAGAAATTAAGAACTAGTCAATAGCTACATTACTAGGTGACCGTTGTCCTCTATTTCTAATTGCCACATCTCTTCCAAACATTCCTTGTGAACCTTTGTAATATGACAACTCTTTCATAATCTTGTCTTGTTCACCTGCCTCGGGTACAAGTCTCTCAACACAATCAAGAAAACCTCTTGCCACCTCCGCATCATCTTCAATGCTAGAATTAGTAAAGTAATCCTCTGGATTCAACAAGTAACTAGCAGCATGTAGAGGTTGATGAAGCTGACAATCCCATCTTTTGTCAATTATTTCAAACACTTCTCTGTATTTTTCCTCTTGGTTCAGAAAGGATTTCATGATTGTCTCTTTTGCCTTCTCCATTGCCTCGTAAATGTACCCCATTGCAGGTTTTTTCTCACCATCAACCAGTCTTAGTACATGAATCAATGGGGTTCCCAACTTCAATAAATATGTGACACCATTCCAGAAATTTGCTGTATTCACTGTAACATAAGCATTCTTTCCATTCCGCTCCTTTGCCCATTTACTTGTCATCCAAGCTTCACTAATGAACATTTGCTTCAAACCCTTCTTACTTCTTTGTAGACTCTCCAAGGTAATAAATGATGTAGCGAACCTTGTCTTTGCGGGCTTAAGCAACTCATGTTGTGTGAAAGACCGCATCAAATTCAAGACACCAGGGTGGTTATAAATGTAACCACTTAATGTGACTGCCCTCTTGATGACCTTATAAAATCTAGGGATGTTTCCAATGTCTTCTAGCATTAGATCAATGCAATGGGCAGCACATGGTGTCCAAAACAAGTGCCTTCTCTTCGCCTCTAATAACTTTCCTGTTTGACATATCAAAAAAATACAACATTACCAGTTTACCACAAAAGGTAATCAAAGAATATAAATAAAAATAAAAGATTATAAAAGATCAATTACTAAGTAACTTACTAACCTGCACAAACATAGGCTGATGCATTATCACTTATCACTTGTACCACATTCTTCTCTCCAACCATCTCCACCATCTCATCTAACAAGTGAAACAATCTATCACCGGTCTTCGCATAAGCTGAAGCATCAATTGACTTAAGAAACACTGTTCCAAGAGGAGAATTCACCAAAAAATTGATCAAAGTTCTCCCTCTTCTATCCGTCCAACCATCAGACATGATTGAGCACCCATGTGTCGCCCATTGCTCCTTATGTTTTGCCAATAGATCATTGGTTTTATCCACTTCTTTTTTCAAAAGTGGAACCCTCAATTCATGGTATGATGGGGGTTTCATTTGCTCCCCAGCTTTTCCTATAGCTTTAATCATTTCTTTGAAGCTTGGGAGTTTAGCAGTATTAAATGCAATCCCAGCTTGATAAAACCACCTAGCAATAGCTCCACAAGCATCCTCTCTTTGTTCCTTTTTAATCTTTTCATCTATGGTAGTTTGCACCATTTTTCCCTTCTTTTGTGTTTGGGACCTTTGGGTTACAAATGCATCGATTGGACCCCGTTTTGAACCCGAAGTCAATCTCCTCCCTCTTCCCCTATCACCACTACTAAGTTCTTCTCCCATACCCATGTCATCATCATGATCCAAATCTACATAATCAGAAGAATTACCTTGTGACCCTTTGTTGCCTCTATATTGGTTCGCATGAATCTTCTCCTCCATATATTGCTTGATCTCAATTCTCACATCTTCTGGACAGTGTTTGCATTTCGATGCATTGCGATAACCTCCCACCAAATGTTCTTTCAAACGTCTTATCCCTCCCTTGTATGTAGCCTTACAAAATATACACGTGACATCATTTGTGTTGGCTTCATTTTGTAATCTACCATACTTCCACCCCGGATCTTTTCTATTAGTACGAGATTGTGATCCGGATGAAGATTATATCCTTCAACTACCTGCAATCTGTTCATAGAAGGAAAAATGACTATTAATTAACATTCAAAAGCAACTAAAAAAGACCATCAAATAGTAAATAACAAAGAAAAGAAAATACTCAAATACATTTATTTACTGATTTTTTTTTAAAGTGCATGATGTGCATTTTTACTTCATCTTGTTTCACCAGTATCATGATTCATGCATTGCAATGTCTCATACCAATTAGCTTGTTACAGGATTGCGGCCACCTACACACGCAGAGAAAGAGAGCGCGGGGGCCGGGGGACTGCAGTGAGAGAGAGAGAGAGGGGGGGAGCAGTGAGAGAGAGAGAGGGGGCTGCAGTGAGAGAGAGTGAGAGAGAGACAGAGAGGGGGGGAGTAGTGAGAGAGAGAGGGGGGGGGAGCAGTGAGAGAGAGAGAGAGGGGGGGTTGCAGTGAGAGAGAGAGAGGGGGGGAGCAGTGAGAGAGAGAGAGGGGGGGGGCTGCAGTGAGAGAGAGAGAGGGGGCTGCAATGAGAGAGAGAGAGAGGGGGGGGAGCAGTGAGAGAGAGAGAGGGGGGGCTGCAGTGAGAGAGTGAGAGAGAGAGAGGGGGCTGCAGTGAGAGAGAGACAGAGAGGGGGGGGGGGAGCAGTGAGAGTGAGAGAGAGAGGGGGCTGCAGTGAGAGAGTGAGAGAGAGAGGGGGGGGGGCTGCAGTGAGAGAGAGACAGAGAGGGGGGGCTGCAGTGAGAGAGAGAGAGAGGGGGGGAGCAGTGAGAGAGAGAGAGGGGGGGGAGCAGTGAGAGAGAGAGAGGGGGGGGGAGCAGTGAGAGAGAGACGGGGCTGCAGTGAGAGAGAGGGGGGGGGGGCTGCAGTGAGAGAGAGTGAGAGAGAGAGAGAGAGATGGGGCGCTGCAGTGAGAGAGAGACAGAGAGGGGGGGGGAGCAGTGAGAGAGAGAGAGGGGGCTGCAGTGAGAGAGAGTGAGAGAGAGAGAGAGGGGGGGCTGCAGTGAGAGAGAGACAGAGAGGGGGGGGCTGCAGTGAGAGAGAGAGAGGGGGGGAGCAGTGAGAGAGAGAGAGGGGGCTGCAGTGAGAGAGAGAGGGGGCTGCAGTGAGAGAGAGAGGGGGGGGCTGTAGTGAGAGAGAGAGAGAGAGAGAGAGAGAGAGAGAGAGAGAGAGAGAGAGAGAGAGAGGCGAAGGTCACTCACCTCCAGGCGGAGCGGCGACGGCTCACCGGCGAGGCGGAGCTGTAGGCTCGACGCCTCACAGAGAGAGAGAGAGAGAGAGGCGGAGCGGCGGCCGGGCGTCGAGTCTCCCGATCTCACCGGAGAGAGGCGGAGCTGCAGGCCGGGCCGTCGTCTCCCGATCTCCCGGATCGCTGAAGCCTGCCGGCTGCCGCTCAACCCCGAGCCCACTGAACCCTAAACCCGACCCTCTTCACTACATTTAAACAGAAAAAAAAACCAACAACCGGTTCAAAAAAAAACCGAACAAAACCCGACCCTCTTCTAATACATTTAAACAGAAAAAAAAAACCAAAACACACGGTTCAAAAAAAAACCGAAAAAACCCGGAAATAACCGGGCGCAGTAAGGCGCGCGCCTGAACCGCCCGGCGCCTGGTTCGTGAGGCGCTGCAAGGCGCGCCTGAGCAGCGCCTTGCTGTGCTCGCCTCACCAGGATGCGCCTGACGCGCACCTGGCTGAAACGCCCTGAGGCGCGCGCCTCAGTGCGCCTTGACAACTATGCAGTGAACCATATGTAGAAAATAAATTCAACTTGTGGCAATACATGAATGACAAATAATCGATTTGGAATCAATTTAATAATTTGACCAAAGTCATTAATTAAAAAACAGATTTAATATATCTAGTAGCTAGAAAGAAGAGAAAGAAGTGGAAGAGGAAGAAGAAGTGGAAGGAAGAAGAAGAGGTGGATGAAGCGGAATGAGGAAGAAGAGGTAGATGCACAGGAAGAGGAAAAAGAACATGGAAGAGGCAGACTTCCGGAGTCTTCTCGGTCAGATCGTTTTATCGCTTCTTCAATGCAGGAGGGATTATTTGCCCAATCGCTAAACATCTCTGGAATTCCCCAGCACCCCTCAAGACTAGAATCTTCATGTGGCTGGCAATTGGAGAGAGACTTCTCACCAGAGTCAATCTTCGGCAACGTAACAATCATAATATCCCGAATATCTCCTGCACCTTGTGCCACTCGCATCGGAAAGATGTTGACCACTTATTCCTTCATTGCCCCTTCTCGAAGAAGCTGTGGAGTATGCTGAAGCACCGGTTCCATATGAAGGGCCACCCGGGATCCATTCGCTCACTGTGGACTATGTGGAGACTGAAGCGCATCAAACGTATCTTGAAGCCGGCATGGACTTGTTAGTTATTGGACTTTGCTGGTGCATTTGGAGGGAGCGAAATTCTAGAGTCTTCTCGGGTATTGAACTTCCTATAGAGGCTGTCTGGGCGAAATTTACGAGGATGATCCATAGGTGGTCCATTGCTTTCTCTCATAAGCACTCCAAGGAGCTTAACTCTTTCATTTGTAATATGTAACTTTTTCTTTCCTATTAATAATATAGCTTGGGGTATGGCGTAACCCCTTCCTCTCCTTCTCGGAGAGGAATTTCTCAAAAAAAAAAAACTCTTGGGGGTTGAGGGTAGGGTGGAGAGAAAGAGAGAGGGAGGGAACGAGAGAAAGTTCCATGCAAAATTGTAATGTTTTTTGTCGGTTTTATTTTTATTTTTTCCTTTCCTGTTGATTCAATAAGTATATAGAGAGGAGAAAGTGAGGGTGGAGTGCGCCTCATGTGTAAACTTAGCTACCATGGGTCCTTGCCGTCATACGGCTGTGATTTAGGGGAAAGAGAGAGAGAGAGAGAGAGAGAGAGAGAGAGAGAGAGAGAGAGAGAGAGAGAGAGAGAGAGAGAGAGAGAGAGAGGGGTGTCGATGATTGTCATATCGTCGAGGGTGTAGGGTGCAGAGGGGGAGAGAGAGATAGAGGGTAGGGTGATTCCGTTGGATGACTGCGCCTGATAATTTTACATGTGTAAATGTTAACTTCCGAGGATCCTTGTCGTCAGACGACCCTCATTTCATCGAGGGTAGAGTGGACAGAGAGAGCATTGGTTTTGTTTCTTTTTTCTTTTTTTCTTTTAAGAGATCTATAGAGACGTTAATTTTTCATTTTTTTTTTCCGATTAAAACGATAGTGAAGAGAGAGAGAGAGAGAGGAGAGAGAGAGAAAGAGGAAGAAGAAGAAAAATAAAGGAAAAAGGAAAAAGAGGCGTCTCTGACAATTTTTACATTCTCCGGGGGGAGAGACCCCTATGGTACTAGATCCAACACACGAGGAGTTTCGACGGTCAACAATGTGGGTGTCCCCACCGAATATGGGTCCCTCGATGAATTTTTCCACTTCCGTCGAATTGAAAATGGTCGTTGCAGAATGTAAGCGCCCCACCAAGTGTGTTTTGCTGCTGAAGGCAGCTATTGCAGTGCCGAAGGCATGGGCATAACTAGTATATATAGGGTCGAGTTCTATGACGACGACGTATTGACTGGCCTATACCATATGGTGAATTTGTAACACTAGAAGTTTTAGAATGTGCTAGTTTTTTGTATCAGTGTATTCACCTTACCTTAGATAGAACATCCACAAAAAATCAACATATTCTAAAACTTCTAAGGGCACCAAATGTCCGAAGCTTTACCGACCATCCATTTTAACCATTAATTTGAAAAACATAGCCAAATATCAGAAGCTTTATCAACCATTCAATTTAACCATTAATTTGAAAAGCATATTTGATACCTCTAGAAGTTTTAGAATGTGTTGATTTTTTGTGGATGTTCTATTTAAGATAGGTGATTATCCTTATAAAAATCAACAAATTCTAAGTGCTATGTGTCGCGAAATCACTATATGTCATATGGTAGTCCCTACAACACTATCATAGGAACCCATTTTCATATTCACACACACACACATCTCTCTTTCTCTCTATTTATATATATATAGACACACACACACACACACAATGTCGGGATCCATGAACATGTCGTTATGACATGTCATCAAGTCAAATCAATGGTTAAAACAGACGGTCGATAAAACTCGGCACATTTGTTGCACCTAGAGGTCTCAGAATCGGTTGATTTTTTTTGGATATGTCATCTATGGAATTGTGAGCATCCTTATAAAAATTCAATCAATTCTGAAACCTCCATATTGGTTTACTTGACGACATGTCAAAATTACATATCCACGGATCCTGACCCACAGACACACACACACACACACGCAAACACACAGTCTGACCCCTGGGCAAGGCTTGGGAACCATCGAATTGAAGCCCCTGTACGTCGGGCTTCAAGCCTCCGGTACGTGAACAATTGCAATCGTCTATGGCATGGAATCAAATGTCGATAGATGTCGGCCGAAATCATCGACATATGTCGGTTTTTGGAGGATCCGACATAAAAAAAGCAAGAAATGTCGACATTACATTTTGTCGACTGACATTTGACCGAAATGATCGACATTTAACCAAAATGATCGACATTCGATCGAAATCTGACAATTGTTGAAATATTTCATCCTTTTCATATCAAACGAACAAAATCGAAATATGACCGAAAACGATAAATTTTCATCGAAAAACACCGAAATTTGTCCGAAAAACGAAATATTTCCACCGAAATTTGTCTTTCCATTTTACAATTTTTCCATCGACAAATTACCGAAAAACGAAAAATTTCTTTTTTTTGGCCGACGGACATGGACACCGAAAACGACATTTAAAACCTTAGTCTATGGTTATCCCCGTGATGAGTTCAAAACCCTGGATAGCCACGTGGTGAGAAAGAGGCATGGGAGAGGGGTTTCTACACAGTGGAGGATGCCACGTTAGCACCCTCCGCCTGATATTATAGATATACATACATATCCATACATGCATACCTAATACATGTACATACACAGATGTTATACATATACATACATACATACATATTCTAGGGTCGATTCGGCCCTAGAATCTGGGGTTGTGCGCCCAACCAATTAGGTCTAGTGGCAGCTGAATGGTTGCCCTAGATATGCGCCCCAGGGTGTTTTGGGCCCACCTCGCCCTGGGCACATCCTGGGGCATGTTTAATGCTATGAATGTTATTAACTTTATAATCTGAGCTGACTTCACTTTGTTGGATGCCTTGCCTTTTGGTGCAGAGAAGGGGTTCAATTTATGTTTGACTGTGTTTCTGGGTTATCTAGTGCTGATGGTATTTTTGGATGCATTTTAGCAGACGATATGGGGTAAATAGTGGCCTGCATTGTTAAAAATATTCCTCCTGTTTTCTGTTTCAGCTATTTATGTTCCATGTATCTGCTCGTTCCTGAGTGTCTACTGTATTTGTTGAAAATTATGCAGATTGGGTAAGACTCTTCAATCAATTTCGTTGCTGTATACTCTTCTTCGTCAGGGTTTTGATGGAAAGCCAATGGTTAAGAGGGCTCTGATTATTACTCCTACAAGTCTTGTTAGCAATTGGGAATCTGAGATTAATAAGTGGGTTGGAGGAAGAGTGCTGTTACTTTCTCTCTGCGAAAGCACAAGGGCAGATGTTCTATCCGGGATTGATAGTTTTTTAAGACCTTCTAGTCGTTATCAGGTTCTTTTGATTTTCCGCTTTAGTGAAGTTTTAAGCCGTCAAAGCATATTTTTTTGAATAAAATTTGGCAGCTACCCTTGTGTTACTATCTCCACACACGTGTACATGGGATGCTAGGATTGGAGGAAAAAGGTATGGGGCCCACACATAAAAACCATTAATAAAAAATCTTTTCAGACTTTACAGCATGGGCTCCTTACAGATATTCATTACGGTTTTTGTATGTGGGCCCCACACACTTTCCTCCAACTGTTGTATGCCACATTACCCGCGTACTTGAGATAGCAGCACACAAAGTAGCTGCCAAGTTTTGTTCTAAATTTTTCTAGGGGATCATAGAGTTTAATGCATGTCTCTTCCAGGTCCTTATCATGTCTTATGAGACATTTCGAATGCATTCATCAAAATTTGAGAAGAGTGGATGCTGTGATCTTCTAATATGTGACGAGGCTCACAGGCTAAAAAATGATCAGACATTAACCAATCGGGTATACAAAAGTCAATAACTGGTTCTCTTGTTGATGGTCTAAAACTGTATGTTCTCATGATTAACTGCTGGGAATTTTGGACTTTTTTTATTACAGCTATAAATCTTGAGGTCCTCATACTTCCATATGAATTATATTTCTTTTATCAAGATAGACATAGTCATCTAATCAACCCATTCCATAAGTAAGTGCTGAGTTTATTATCATATTTTGCAGGCATTGGCTGCCCTTCCTTGTAGCAGGCGCATCTTATTGTCAGGAACCCCTATGCAGGCAAGATGACTCTTTTTTCAGTTAATCCTTTAAAGTGTTTTTTTAGGAAATTATTCTGTAGAAATTTGGGTTCAATTTCCACAGAATGATCTAGAGGAATTTTATGCCATGGTTAACTTCACAAATCCTGGAATTTTGGGGGATGCTGCATATTTCCGCCGATATTATGAAGTGAGTTGATTGCCTCATATTCCAATCATTGTCCAAAGCTCATAAATGAACAGCCAGTATATGTCCCAGTTATGCTAATATTTTGTTTATTTTACAATCTGGTAGTCAACATATTCTTTCACATTTCTATTTGCATCCATGACCATTTTGAAGTTATCTAGCGCATTCCTCTTATGTGGCATAAAACTAATTGTCAAGTCAAATGGCTATATCTAATTTTGATTCATATTCAATCCCTTAGTCTATCTTTGTTGAGATGAAGTTCAAAACGTTGCTAGCATATATTGAAACTTCAACCAAATCTTCTTGTGCATGCACCTGCCCAATTGTATTCCTCCCTTTTGAATATTATATCAACCTTTTTGGCTAATAGCTATTAGACTATGAATGCAAAATATGCCCTAGAAAAGAAGAAAAGATATGCATTCTGTTAGATTAATTCTGCCCAAAACTATGCCTGATCTATAGATCGTTGTAGCAAATTTGCACGGTTATGTCATTCATCTTAATGCTAGGATATTTTGATTACTTTGTCTAAGAAGCACTGACACTGGTACGGGGACACGATTACGACACGACACAGGTATGCCGACACGGCTAATCCTAAAAAAAGAGGACATGGGTACGGCAGGGACACGACAAAATAAATTAATATTTTTTATTTATATTTTATGTGTGTTCATAATTCATATATATTTCAATAATCGAAAAAATCTCATAGAAAACAACTAAAATGAAAATTTAATGCATATTGAATTGCAACCATTAGTTACACCCAGCCTGATTGGTGAATCGCATACAGCCCTAAATGGCATGGAAAAGAACGGCTGTGTTTCAGTTTTGGATTCAACCTATCAGAAAACTCAGAGGATCAGATAGGTTAAAGCCAAAACTGAATCGTAACCGTCCCTTATAACCAACATGACAAGTGAATTATACTCTGGCTCAAATGACATGCAAAAAAACGGTTGCGATTCAGTTTTGGCTTCAACCTATCTAATCTTCTGATGTAGCTTGTGGTCCGACCCTATATCGAACAACTCGTCAATCCGCCGTGTCCAGCGAGTGTCCGACCGTGTCCGGCTCCTGTAAGCACATGCGTGTCCGGCGAGTGTCGGTGTCTGACACGGGTACGGGAGGCCTGGGGAAGTGTCCGTGCTTCCTAGGTCCTTCCCCATAAATTAAGAACACGGGTCACCTGCTTGGCTAAGTATCTATTCCATTTGTTTGTACACCCGAAGATATCTTCATTTTAGTTTCTTTTGTTTCATCCAACTAATCAACTTGATTAGTAGTCTTTAAACTAAACCACATACCAGACACTTATGTGAAGCGTTGAATCTATCAATTCAAAACTTTTGCATGCTACGACACCTGTACATAAACCGGAAGCCAGATAATCCTTTCAATATGTGGTTGAACTCTAAATTCTCGAGCTTTGGTGCCTTTGTAACTCCCATAAAAGAGAAGTTGTAACATCTAAGGGAATATAGTAGAACTTCACTCATATGGAGGCCAGTGTTGGGAGCCTCTGAATTATGTTACCGATGTCTCTTTCAAGATTTGAATGCAATTCCTTCTCTTTACAAAATTAATATATCTTGAACTCCAGAGACCATCTTAGGATTAATCTTTTTTCATGCCGCACAAAATGACCGTGAATATATCTCCCAAACGGTGCCAACTACACGGCATACTGCCAGTCCATCCAATCTATTGAACACGAGCCATGACTAACTTAATAAATAATTTTATAGTGAAAAAATGTAGTGGTAAGCTTATCTCATCCAAGGGTAATGTGCAAATGAATCTCTAGTATACACAACATAAGATGCAGGGTGCATTACCAACTTCTGCCCTACTAACGCCTTCTTCCACTCCCACGTGCATGGCATGTGACAGGTGCTAATGAGATATTACTTACCTTGGCAGTAACTAAACTAACTACCATCCAAAGTATAGGACATGCTATATTTTTGTAGGAGCATCTATGAAGCATGGATACAGTTATGAGATATGGATACGTTGCGATACATATACACCGGTGTTTTAAAACATGAAAACTTGACTCGACTCACATACTTGCCGAATGAGTCGACTCAGAAACTCGGTCAAAACTCGACAACAATCAATAATAATTCAAAAATATATAGTATATATCCCATATTTTATTGAAGTATGTATAGTAAAAACTATGCAGTCAAAGTCGGTAGTCGGGCCCTAGTCGGCCAAGGGCCGACTAGGACTAGTCGGGACTAGTCGGCCAAAACTTATTCTAGCCTCTCCCCCATCCCTATACATATATAATATATGAACTAGCATAAATGTCAATAAGTATATGATATTAGTCGCTTAATAACAATAACTAACAAGTAACAACTAAGAACTACCAACTATAAAATATAAAGTCTTCAACTAACAAAGAAAGTAACATCAAGCAACATGCTACAATCTCACGAAAAGAACACAAATGTTCACAAAAAAACACAAATACATCCACCACAAAAAAACACAACAGTACTAGTCCTCTTCAACATCGATATCAAAATCATAATCTGATTTGTTTCCTTTACCATGTTCTCCACCTTCCATCTCTCTTCGAGTTCCAATGTCCTCCACCTCCACATGTTCATCATCATCGTCTTCATTAAGAAGTGAAAATAAGGGGTGAGTGTCTGATCGTAGCCTTAAACGACTCCTCGTACTTGGTCCGATGTCAGCAGCTCCCATGGCATTCTCAACTTGTGCCCAAGTAAGATCATCGCCTTCACGAACATATTCTTGAAGCTCACTCTCGGTTAGAATAATCCAATCATCATTCTCATCCACTTCCCTCAAACAAATGGAATTATCACCTTTTCCGTTTCTTTCTATGAATCCTTTCCATGGATCGTCGCTCCAACTTTTTGTTGTATTGAATGAATACAAGATCATTCAATTTCTATTGCAAGAGACAATTCCTCTTCTTTGAATGCAACTGAAATAAAAAAAAAGGATCATAATATGAACATATAGATAATTTACTCAATCTCAATACTCAAAAGTAAATAAAAAAGAATAAAAAGACAATTACTTACATTGTCAAAAGCACTCCAATTACGCTCACATGGTGAGGTGCTACATGTTTGACTTAAAACCTTAATTGCAAACTTTTGTAGCATTGGTGTGTCACTCCCATATGTCAGCCATCATTCGGCTACATACATTTGAAAACCTCACTAGTAACTAAGTGCTAAATGATTGCAAAAAAAAACTAAGTGATAAATGATGAGAACTAATAAAGTGCAAAAAATATTTAATTAAGGAAACTTACAAGGCACCATTGTGTCTCTTTTCCTAATAGCTGATGGTTTTCCAAATCTTCCCAATCCATCTCTATAGCTTCGCAAGTCATCAATTATCTGATCATTTTCTTTATCATCGAGTACAAATATATCAATAGCTTTGAAATGCCCTGATTTGATCTCTTTATTCCCCTCAATATTAGTTTTTTCCTGCTTGTAGTATATCTCGGGGTTTAGGTAAAACCCAGCTGCATGCAAAGCTGGGTAGTCGGCCCTAGTCGGCCAAGGGCCGACTAGGACTAGTCGGGACTAGTCGGCCAAAACTTATTCTAACCCCTCTCCCTCTCCCTAAACATATATGATATATGAACTAGCATAAATGTCAATAAGTATATGATATTAGTCGGTTAATAACAATACATACCTTCACACTTGATGCAGACGAGCCCTACTACGTGCAGATTTTTACAGTTGATGGCGTATTTTCATTCCCTACAGAGATCCAGGAAGCCGATCGCCAATCCGTATGCATCAGTGGAAAGCTCGTTCGATGATCTATGACTTTGGTTTTTATTTTCTGTCGATCCGACTAACGGATCTTGAGTTATTTGTCTTTTTATTTATGGTTTGGGTAGGTGCAAGCCATGTTCGCATCCGGTTCGAGCCACAGATGCCGAACTGACTCGTTTCTATGTTAGGTTTTTAGCCGTAGGATCTTAAGTCGGTTTAGATCTCAATGGATGAGATTCAAAAGGAAGCCAAAAACCCTAAAACCCCCTAACCGAACCCCCTCACCCGGCCGGCCTTCCTTTCCCGCGGACATACCCGCGCGGGCACGCCTTGGGAAGCGTGCCCGCGTCTTCTTCTCTCTCTTCCCGCGCGTCTCTCTCTTTCTTTCCTTTTTTGTTTCTTTGAGTGTTTCCTCTCTATAAATCTACAAACCCTAATTGAGGAGGGACGATGAATATGAAATTGAAACCCTAGAACGGAGAAGCGAGATCGCTTGTTCGAAGTATCTTCCGAAGAATCATCCTGCATCTAGTCTTCTTCTTTCTCCCGCAAGCTTCTACCTCGTCACCACGCCTTCGTCTACGACTTCGCGAGAGATCGACGTGGAGATCATCCATCCTCCAAAGATAAAATCGTCTCGGCTTCTTCAACCTTTTCTTCTAGACCACGCCTCCCCTTCCGCCCCTTTCATCTGCAACAACGGAGTCTCTGATAGCGGCCGGCATTGACCAAAGCACGGTTTGAATCGTCCTTCGATACTTTCGTGTGATAAATCTTCCTTTCCAACCGGCCTTATTGCTGAATTTAAGCTAGGGTTCCAAAATATTTGGTTTTCTGGAGAATCTCATCCATTAGGTTTATTATCGTTTAGATCAATGTTTATCTTTGAGACTTTGGCTTATGTTTGAGATATTGTTCTTCCTTTATTGCTGGACTTGTTTATTAGAATCTGAAATTAATCTTCATCATGTCAGTTTTATTATTTTGTTAAATTAAATATGTTTGGGCATGATGGAATGATGAATAGGGTTCTTGGGCTTTGCTGAAATTTGATTAAAGACATGCTGAAATCTGTATTTAAATGTTTTAAATTCAGCACTTGGGTTTTCTTTTAGCATCTGCATTCCATCAACACTTCACAACATGGGTATAAATACATAAGTAATAGTCTAACAAAACACAGTTGTATTGGCTTCATGCCCATGTCAGAAGACTCAAAACTAAGAATTCATCACAATATTTGTTTGATGAAGTTTAATATGTGAACAACCCCAATTTTGATTATAGGGTTATATGGATATCAACAAATAAACTAATTAATTGTCTATGTTTTTATTTGAGATTCTCAGGTGCTCAACAGATGATTATAGCGAAGAGCTATAGTTGTGAGTCTTGCGACTTAAGACTTTGAGCCAAAGTAAAAAAATCCAAACAAAATTGCTTGCAAAGACTCCTTTCAAAAAAAAAAAAAATGCTTGCAGAATGCTGCCTGGGGACTAGTCGGGCTAGTCGGGTCTAGTCGGGGACTAGTCGGGATTCCGCCCAGCAATGACAGAATCGGAATTAATCGATCGGCAAAATGCCGCCTAGGGACTAGTCGGGGACTAGTCGTCGACTAGTCCCGACTTTGATAGCATAGATGCAAAGGATGATGGAAGATTTAATCATTAACTTTCATATAAAGAAATATTTAAAAGACTAAACAAAGCATGATTTTATTTAATATTTGCATGCAAAGGGTGATGGAGTTGATCATTCCATCTTTTATCTATGATGTCCCACACACGTGTACACATTCGTTGATTGGTACCCAGATTCTTTTGAATTTGTTCTTTTGCTCGGTCCATGGCTTCATATATATAGCCCATACAAGGCTTTGCTTTTGAATCCACTAGTTTTATGATGTCCACTAATGGAGCCAAAACACTACAAGCAAAGTGTACATTCCAAAAATCACCTTTAGCAACAGTCTTCTCAACATTTTGACCCTCGACTTTCTTTGCAAAGTCACTCTTTGCCCATTGTTCCGAAACAAACATCATCTTCAAAGATTGCTTGTTCTCATAAATGCTCTTCAATGTGCAATAGGATGTTGCAAACCTAGTTACACAAGCTCTATGCAACTCTTTTCCACTTGTGAACTTACGCATCAAATTGAGAACTCGCCCATGGTTATAGATATAAACTACAAGGGATCTAGCCTCAACTAAAACATGCTTGATCCTTATCAATTTATCACCAAGATCTTGCAACATCAAGTTCACACAATGTGCTGCACAAGGAGTCCAAACCATCTTCGGATGCATATCCTCCAAAATCCTTCCTGCAGCTTCAAAGTTCGAGCCATTATCGGTGATAAACTGTAGAAATTAAAAAAAAAACTAATAAATTGATGGTAGATGGAATATTATAACTTACAATCAATTACATAAAGTAATAAATGTTACAACTTACAACTTACAACTTGCAAGTAACTAAAAAGATACCTGAATTATATGCTGTTCTCCAACGTCATTAATCACCTCATTGATCATCCCCATGATGAGGTTTGCATCTTTTATATGCTCCGAAGTATCAATGGACGTCAGAAAAACTGTCCCTTTTGGACAATTCACTAGAAAATTTATGATACTACGGTTTTTTCTATCTGTCCAAAAATCGGACATTATTGAACATCCATATGTTGCCCAATGCGGCTTAAAGGAATTAACAAATTCATGTATTCCTTTCAACATGTCCTTCAACAAAGTATGTCTCATATTATGGTAACTTGGCGCTGCCATACCTAAAGTAAAGAATAAGAATGAAAGAATAAAGAATTAGACACTAAAGAATGAAAGAATAATGAATTAAAGAACAAAGATAAAGGTTAAAGAACTAAATAAGTAAATATGCACTAACTACTAACTACTAAGATACCTTGTCCATATTCTCCAATCGCATATATCATGGTTTGGAAGCTAGGTGCACGTACGACATTGAATGGTAATCCAACCTCATATGCCCATTCTGCTATCTTCATCCATGGTTCTTGTTTCTTTTGCTTCTTGTAGGGATTGTTTAGATCCAACGATGATTTCCGGTGAATCCGGTGAGCTCTGATGCCGAAATCCGATGACTCCGGCAAGATTCCGACGTCAGATTCTGGCAAGATCCGACGACTCCGGTGAGATTTCGTCAGTTTCGGTTGAAATCCTGTGAGATTCGTTGGTTTTTGTCGAAATTCGGTGAAGTATGTTGGTTTCAACTAAAACCAGATGACGTCGATCGAAACTAGTTCCATTCCATTTTAAGGCCTAGAGACACCGTAACCGGCCACGGTTTCGTGAAATCTGTGGGCTGGTTTCGACTGAAATGCCCGAATTGCCTCACCTTCAAATTATTGCACTGAAATGCATCAAAATTCACCAAATATGCTCAAATGCATCGAAATTCACCGAAATGCTCTCTGGGTTGGTTTTGCACAGGCATTTTGTTTCAGTGGCAGTCGAAACCGAAATTTCGAACCGAAAATTTGTGATTTTGGTCGAAATCTCAAACCATGCCGCCAACCTCTCTCTCATCTTTCTCTTTCCTTGTTGTGTTAGGTATCCATAGGGTTTTATTTTAGGGCCTCTCCTCCCTCTTTTTATGTTATTTAACTTATTTCATGCTATTGAACATTTAATGAAAAGAATTCTGGCTTGTCATAGCTTCTTCTTCCTCGTGTGTTGAAGATCATGGAGCCTCAGCTTCCATAGACCCGGAGTGAGTCCTGCGGGGTGTGAGACCTCCATATCAAGATCTGCTTATTTCTTTCTCTCGTTTCCTCGATCTCATCATCACCTGATCTGCTTATTTCTTTCTCTCGTTTCCTCGATCTCATCATCACCTACACCACGAAACCCTAAACCATCGCAAATCCCTCACCTTTCGTCGACTTCCGCTAACAAAACCTAGAATCCATTATAGTTGTACCGTAAAACCTATCAAACCACCTCCGAATTCCACGAATCCAAGTTCCCTAGCTTCCACCACCATCTTCCTTCCATCATCCTACATGAAGCCCCTATAGTTATCATTGAATTGAACCCAATTAAAGCCAAACCTCAATTCTGGAAAAACATCACAGTTTTGGGGAAATATTTGAAAACCCTTGATTCCCTCATCTGAATCCAACTAAATTTGTACCATATATCACACATCCCTAGACCTATAATCCCACCAAATTTCATCGTAATCCGATCCTTGCAACTAGATCGAAATCCTACTTTATTTGCTTGCTGCCCTAAAATTCTGCACCACGTGCGAAGGCTTCAAAGTTGACCCGGCAACAATTCAACGACAGATTCGTGTTGTGACCTCCTTGGGCACGATACGAAGTGCGACGAGGAGCTTGGTGACCTTTGCGATGGACATCCACCCAATCAAGCATCTGAGGATCTTCAATGGGGAGTCCTCTAGTCTTGACCAATATCCAGTTTGAATATTTTGAAAATTGTGTTAAATATCTCTAGTAGAACTTATAATTTTCATTGCTTACTTAAAGTAAATTTCAGCAAATCAAATCATTGCAAAGCCTATTGTTGCATTGGGTTAGGTGTATTCTGTGATTGCATCATTGCATGTAGGTTTTATGTTTCTTGATCGTATCTTTGTTTGCATCTCATAGCATCCTAGTTTCCCTCTATTAGATTGTCCTACATCATATCTTGTGTTAGAGCCTAGGTTTATCCTATGGCAACTCGAACGAGTTAGTTGTATAGAGGACATAGGACTGATATTCAGCGAGATCACCTTTTAGATGCCAAAGGATTAACATCTTAGAAACGTAGCTTGAAATGAAGACCTTTGCATGGAAACTTCTCTTGCGAAGGACACCACGAGGGACTTCCTTAATCGTCGGAGAATGGAGCTACACACTTGTGTAGTAGATGCGTCGCTGATTTCAAGGATGCTAATCATACTGTTTTTTTGTTCTTAGATGTTGTCGCCGTGTGGGAAGGGTTCGCCAAGAATGGTGTTGGTTTCTTTGACCAACCATGGTCTTCTGCAGTGAAGGAACCTTTGGGGTGGTCGGACCTCCAGTACAAAGCTTGTGCCTTGATCTTTGCAGCTTGGAGTTACTGGAGGATGAGGAACGAGGCCCTCTTGGAGGATGAGGATTGCTTCTACAGACAAGGCGTTTGCTCTTACATTTTTATTCAAGGAGTCATTTCCAGAACCAATTCTCCATTTAGCAGCCCTGGACATGAGTCCTTGTATTTTTCAGAGATCTATGTAATTTTTGAGTTGTTTTTTTGTAAATTTTTGCAAGATTTACCAAAAAAAAAAAACAAAAAAGAACAAAGCTATCGGTAGCAACTGGTAGGTGGTGTTGAGTCTGACTGAGCTAACTACTAAAGTGCTCATACTGTAGAAGCCCTAGAGTGGATGGATAAAGATGATCTAGACTGTTCTCTTTGAGATACTCCAACTGCATTTTGAAAGATCATTAGAAATAATTGGAAGTTTTATCTTCATATAACCAGAATTGCTGGACAGAAGCATGCATTTCAACAGCAAGGAAGACATGTAGATAATTGTTGTTGTAATTATTTCCATCATCTAATGGCATCTTTAGTTTTAGTTAATGTTTTTGGGCAAAAGCCTTAATAGGTGCATATTTAGTACCCAGTAGTTGGGCATTCATTGGTTTTTTCTTTATGCAAAGGAACATTGCTCTTGATTCTAAATAACCTCTTCATACCCTTGTTGGCCAGGCTCATGCCGCTCATGTTAAACTTACACTTTCTTTTCACATGGTTTGAGAATATCCACTGGTCTCATCTTGAGTCTTGACAGCCATTCTTTTGACTTGTATAAACTGTTTTTTTTTGTACTTTGATGCAAGGGTACATATTATAGCAAGTAACGAAAATCAAAAAATCTTTAATTCACTGTTTCTGCTAGGTTTTAACAAGTTGTTACACTAGATATTTGTTTGTGCTATTTGAAAAGTATAATATATTCCTCTTAGTCATGTGTGCTACCAGATAAAATCAATTCAATGAATAAGTCATGAAAGCCAATTAATTGTTTTTAGAATACACAAAAGAAATAATCATATTCTGCAAATATGAAAAATCCAGTTTATGAATGATTTATCTCCATGTGTTTTTTGCAACTCATGCGGCTTCATATTACATTATTACTTCAAAATGGCATAACTTATTTTATGCTAATCTTGTGACACCTTGAACCAAGACACCAATCATTTGCGGTAGAGAGCCTACAGCAACTACAGAAGAAAGGAAGTTAGGTGTTGAGAGGTCTGCAGAGTTAAGTGCAAAAGTAAATCAGGTAATCTATCCTGTAAATGATATAGAGGGTCTCTTTACAGTGCTATGCATTCTTAAGTTACATGACCTATAATAAGACATACACACATTCGATTTAGTTCTATTCACATTCGACAAAAACTTCCACCTTTTGTGCATCCCGTTTTGGTTCATATCAAAACTATTTACTTGAAGCTTGGCATAAATTAGCTTGGATAAATGCATCTTTAGACCCATTTGTTCAAAGGTTCCTGAACTTATGAATTCGTGTTTCAGTTTATACTGAGGAGGACAAATGCGTTGTTGTCAAACCATTTACCACCGAAGGTATTTCGCTTAACTTTTGTTTTATTCCATTATGATTTGTAATGTTGATCTTACATATACTATACGTTCACACTATATATTGACTTGTTGAATTTGATTCTTGGTAAATGTATATAATATAAAAACTGCTTCCAGGTATTGTTTACAGCAAAGGAAGACATGCTCTCTTGATCATTACTTCTTCATTTACTAGCATAGCTTTCCTCCAATTTTGGCGTCAACCTAATAAAAGTTTCTTGTTTTTACATATTTTTCTATGAGTTGAAGCTCTAGAATAATTACTTATGTAGAAGGCCTCCTATCAAGGTACTAAAAATCGAAATATTTCGCGAAATATCTCGGTTTTCCAAAACCTCAATACGAAATTTCCATAGTTATCTCTAACGGTACTGAAATCACGAATATATCATTATATTTCATGATATTTCGCACGATATTTCATCGGCGCGAAATATCGTGATATATCGCGCCAAAAAGACTGATACACATAAATATTTACGAAATTTCATGAAATTTCAGGAAATTTTGATATTTTGGCACCAAACTTTGGTACTGACTGGTTATAAAAGAGGACTGGGGGATTGGTTTTCAGCAGCTTATTTACATATAATAACATTTAAGTAAACATCGTTTACTTTAAGTTATTAGAATGCAGACGAGCCCACTACGTGCAGTTTTTCTACAGCTGATGGCGTATTTTCATCCGCACCGGAGATCCAGGAACCCGATCGTCGATCCGTCTGCATCAGTGGAAAGCTTAATCGAAGCCCCACAGTTTTGGTTTTTACTTTATTTCGATCCGACCAACGGATCTTTAGTTATTTCAGTTTTTATTTCTGGTTTGGGTAGGTGCGAGCCATGTTCGCATCCGGTTCGAGCCACAGATGCCGAACTGACTCGTTTCTGTGTTAGAGTCTTAGCCGTAGGATCTTAAGTGAGATTAAATCTCAATGGATGAGATTTCAAGGGAAACCAAAATCACAAAAACCCCTAGCCGAACCTCCCCTTTCACCCGGCCGGCCCCTTTCCCGCGGAAGACCGCGCGTCCCCCTCTCTCTCTCATGCCGCGCGTCACCTCTCTCTCTCTTCCGCGCGTCTCTCTCTCATTCTTTCCTTTTTTGTGTTTTCTTTGTTGTTTCATCCCCTATAAACCCTACAAACCCTAATTGAGAAGGGAGATGAAATTGAAATTGAAACCCTAGATTGAAGAAGCGTGTGCGCTTGTTCGGTTATCCCTTCCGAAGAAATCCTCTCTGCTTCTTGTCTACTTCTTCCTTCCGCACGCTTCTACCCCGTCGCCTCGCTATTCATCCTCGGCTTCACGGAAGATCGACGTGGAGTTTCTTCTTCTTCAAGATCATCGTCTCGGCTTCTTCACCCCGTCTTCTGAGCCACGCCTCCCCTTCCGCGCCATTCATCTGCAACCTCGGAGCATCGGAAAGCTGCCGGCATTGACCAAAGCACGGTGAGATCGATCCTCGATAATTTTCATGTGATAACCTGCTTTCTTGCAACCGGCCTTATTGCTGATTCCATTGTAGGAACCCTAAAATTCTGTTTCCCCGAGAGTCTCATCCATTAGGTTTATTCGTTTAGATTTTTACTTGTTCTTGAGACGTTGGCTTATTCTATTTGAGACTGTGATCATTGGTATTGCTGGACTGGTTTATTATAACCTGAAATTAGATCTTATTATGTCCGTTTTATCATTTTGTCAGATTAAACATGCTTGGGTATTGAATGAATGATGAATCGGGTTTATCGGCTTTGCTGAAATTTGTCTTTGATATGCTGAAATCTGATTTTACTGCTTAAAAATCCAGCACTTGGCTTTGTTTAGCATTCACATCCCATCAAGTTGGTATCAGAGCGCACTAGTCGTCGCGTCCTTACGCAACGGCCGGTCCTCTCGCATCATTCGCATCATTGCCTGTTTGCTGAAATTTTTTTTTATTTGCCTTCTTTCATTTTAGTTAGCGCCTTGCATTCATTAGTAACACGCATCGCGTGATCGCATACATTTTAGGACCATCCCTTCTCTCCCGAGTGAATCGATAGCATCTACTAGACAATCTAGAATGGCAGGATCTTCGCCGCCCCGTACTTGGCAGGATGCCTTCATGAGGCAACAAGATAACATTGAGAGGCTTCAGACCCAGATAGAAACCTTGACCTTAGCCTTCAATAATTCCCAGAATCCACCGCGACCCCGTCGCGAACACAGGACTAGAGCGTCACCGGGGCGTAGTGAACTAGACCTAGGGTCAGGAGGTGACAGCGTCAGTTCCTCTGATGGATCTGCGCGGCAAAGTAGGCAAAGTCATAGGAGACCGAAATCCCAGTGGGGCTGGGATCAGGGCATTAAGATAGAAATTCCTGAGTTCGAGGGTAGGATGGACCCTGAAGAGTTTTTAGAATGGGCCGAAAGGATCGACCAGTATTTCGAGTGGAAAGAAATCCCTCGCGACAAACAAGTCAAGTTTGTCAGCCTTAAATTGAAAGGTCATGCACTGATTTGGTGGAAACAGTTGCAGATCGCTAGGGGTAGGAAAGGGAAAGAAAAGATTTCCACATGGACACATATGCGAGGAAAAATACAACAGAAGTTCCTCCCTTCTGATTTCAAGCAGAATGTGTTCCAGAAATTCCAGAACCTGCGACAGGAGCATAAATCTGTAGATGACTACACTAATGAATTCTACAAGCTCCAAGCTCGTAACGATCTGCACGAAGATGAAGAGCAGAGCGTCGCTAGGTATGTCAACGGTCTCAAGCCTTCAATTCAGGAGGTGGTGTCCCTTCACGACTTGTATCAGGTCAGTGATGCACACCGTCGGGCCAAGAAAGTCGAGTCTCACCACTCACGATCTGCGTCCCGACGATATGACATCACTAGGGCACCATCCGGATCCATTAGTAGACCACTCCCTGGACCTTCACCTGTAGCTGGCACAGTTCCTGCACCCTCTGAGAAGGGTAAAGGAGTCTTAGGACCCAACCCGAGTCAGATAAAGTGCTTTAAATGCAACCAGCCGGGTCACAAGTCCGCCGACTGTCCTCGCCGTCAATTCCATCCACAGACACATCTTGCGGATAATGACGAGGATAGTCACGAATCTGATGGGGAACACTTCAATGAATTAGTCTTGGAGGGGGATGATGTGACTGCACCACTGTTGGTCATTCACCAGTCGCCATCACCCCAAACACCCAAAGCATTGTTACCCCACGAGCTCTGTGGAGGACCCCCTAAGCCACACTGCAAGAACCAGAGGTTCGAACTATTCCGAACAGTCTGCACTGTCAATGGAATGGACCTTTGTCTCTTGATCGATGGAGGTTGTACCACCAATCTGATAAATGAAAGGGTAGTTAGGAGCAAGAAATGGAAGGTTAAACCGTTAGCTCACCCTTACAAGACATCCTGGCTAGACAACACCACGAGTCAGCTGGTAACTCACTGTTGTTTGGCAAAGTTATCCGTTGGGCTGCAATATAGAGATGAGATCTGGTGCGATATCATTCCGCTAGAGGTTGCTGATGTTATCTTAGGGCGTCCATGGCAGTTCGACCGCGACGTCCAACATCATGGAAGAGCCAACACCTATACCTTCCTTAAGGATGGCATCAATGTCACCCTTTGGCCCACATGTTTTAGGAAACACCGATCCCATGCACCTCAAGCCCTTCTGAGTCAGAGTCCGTCCATACCACCATTCGCTGAAAACTTAATTGGATGTCCATCTGCTTTACTGAAGATTGATAAGGGATTAGAGAACATTTTGAATTCCATTGCATGCACATCGCATTTAGAGTCGGTAGGCATTCATGACACTTGCATTCATCATTTGCCTGACTTCCATTCATTCATAGATCATTCATATGTGCATCCCTATTGTCATCCAAGTGTTGAATTAAGCAATAATGAAGATTTTGGCATGTTTGATCATTTTTCGAGGCAGAATATCTATGAATCATGTTTTCAGATTTCAGACAACCCATCGTCTTTAATTTTTCGAAATCATAACATGTGGCATGATGAGTTCTTTAATTTCTTATTTTATTCACTGCATCCGGACGATGATGAAATGACGTATCTTCCTGGTTTAGAATCCCCTTGCTTTGCACCGTGCGCAGGCCATTTTGAGCAACACATTATGCACCCGCAACCCACGGCCTTTCAAATATACCATTGCCAATCGCGCAAGCCGATGACCCGCAGCACATTATGCTCTCGCGGCCTTTCTTTTCACATGTCACTTGAATTTCATGTCAACCCACATTCCTATTATCACATGAAATTATCTGAGTCTTTTGATGATCTTATCGTGCCGCGGAGGATGTTGGTGTTGACTTTCATGTCTTCGCTTGGCGTCGAGGGGCAGAGGCTACGAGATGGAGTTGCTGCGTACTTGAGGCGGATCACTTGGCCACCGGACCCGGGACAGCAGTCAGAGCAGATTCAGCGGTTGCCGTTGCTACCAGGAGAGCCCCCGCCGGATCCAGGACCTTGCTCGACAGGAGTCGAGTTCTTTTGAGTCCGGGGGACTTGATGCAGACGAGCCCACTACGTGCAGTTTTTCTACAGCTGATGACGTATTTTCATCCGCACCGGAGATCCAGGAACCCGATCGTCGATCCGTCTGCATCAGTGGAAAGCTTAATCGAAGCCCCACAGTTTTGGTTTTTACTTTATTTCGATCCGACCAACGGATCTTTAGTTATTTAAGTTTTTATTTCTGGTTTGGGTAGGTGCGAGCCATGTTCGCATCCGGTTCGAGCCACAGATGCCGAACTGACTCGTTTCTGTGTTAGAGTCTTAGCCGTAGGATCTTAAGTGAGATTAAATCTCAATGGATGAGATTTCAAGGGAAACCAAAATCACAAAAACCCCTAGCCGAACCTCCCCTTTCACCCGGCCGGCCCCTTTCCCGCGGAAGACCGCGCGTCCCCCTCTCTCTCTCATGCCGCGCGTCACCTCTCTCTCTCTTCCGCGCGTCTCTCTCTCATTCTTTCCTTTTTTGTGTTTTCTTTGTTGTTTCATCCCCTATAAACCCTACAAACCCTAATTGAGAAGGGAGATGAAATTGAAATTGAAACCCTAGATTGAAGAAGCGTGTGCGCTTGTTCGGTTATCCCTTCCGAAGAAATCCTCTCTGCTTCTTGTCTACTTCTTCCTTCCGCACGCTTCTACCCCGTCGCCTCTCTATTCATCCTCGGCTTCACGGAAGATCGACGTGGAGTTTCTTCTTCTTCAAGATCATCGTCTCGGCTTCTTCACCCCGTCTTCTGAGCCACGCCTCCCCTTCCGCGCCATTCATCTGCAACCTCGGAGCATCGGAAAGCTGCCGGCATTGACCAAAGCACGGTGAGATCGATCCTCGATAATTTTCATGTGATAACCTGCTTTCTTGCAACCGGCCTTATTGCTGATTCCATTGTAGGAACCCTAAAATTCTGTTTCCCCGAGAGTCTCATCCATTAGGTTTATTCGTTTAGATTTTTACTTGTTCTTGAGACGTTGGCTTATTCTATTTGAGACTGTGATCATTGGTATTGCTGGACTGGTTTATTATAATCTGAAATTAGATCTTATTATGTCCGTTTTATCATTTTGTCAGATTAAACATGCTTGGGTATTGAATGAATGATGAATCGGGTTTATCGGCTTTGCTGAAATTTGTCTTTGATATGCTGAAATCTGATTTTACTGCTTAAAAATCCAGCACTTGGCTTTGTTTAGCATTCACATCCCATCAAGTAAATAAGCAAATACCCCCTATTTGATTTCAATAAAAATATAAAAAGAAAAACAAAAACCAAAGGAATCAAAAAGTACACTTTCAGTTTTAGTAGGAGAAAACAGTTTTTTCAGGTTTTTACAAAATTCACATGTTTAGAAAAGTTGTTAAATCAGTTTTTTTTTAGCTCAAAATTCCAAAAGATGTAGAACTACAAGTACATCTAGAAAACCATGGTCTGTCAAAGGAAATTTTGATTGAATAAAAACTTTCCTATATAAAAACTCTTTTTTCCAGACTTAGTAAAAAACAGTGTTCCACATTTTAGCCTAATTTTTGCACGATTTCAAACTTGCATAACTTTTTTGTTTTAAGTCCGTTTTTAAAATCGTTTGAAGCATTATTTTAACAATCAATTAATCTTTATTTTGAAAACATTTTTTTCCACAAAAAAGATTAAAAACCATTAGAAAAGCATAGACCAAAATAGGACTGCACAGTTTGCACAAGACTCAAATACATAGAATACATCCTATGTGAAGATCTACACCCTTAGATAGGGTACAAATACTATCTGAGTGTTCCAAAGTGTGTATATATGCTTGGTTTTTTACTATCCAGAGTTTCACTAAAAAATTTCATTAAAAAATTAATATTTGCACAATTTCTATGAAATCACAATATTTCCATACTATCAAAATATTTCCATATCCAGAGGGTCGAAATTTTGATCAAAATTGAGATTTCAAACCTTGTCTTCTATCACTTCAAGCAATTGTTAATCATTCTTTCTTTTGCTGTTAAGCTCATACCAAGTTTGAGACATCGAACTTTTGTTTTGAAAATACATGCTATTTCTCGTCAATACTGTGACAACATTGTGAATAGCATTTCTTAGATTGGCAACATGGTCTTTGTTTCTAATGTATAACCACCCCCCCCCCCCCCCCCCCCCCCCCCCCCACACACACACACACACACACACCCACCCACCCACCCATAGCCACATCAACATGCTTAGCTGCAACTATTCTCCACGCCAATGAGTGGGAAAGGTTGGTTTTGGTGTATTTAGCTACCAACTAAGAAGCACTGACACTGGTACAGGGACACAGTTATGACACGACACGAGCACGCCGACACGGTAAATCCTAAAAAGGTCACGGGTACGGCGAGGACACGACAAAATAAATTAATATTTTTTATTTATATTTTATGTGTTTATAATTCATATATATTTCAATAACCCAAAAAACCTCATAGAAAACAACTAAAATTAAAATTTAATGCATACTGAATCGTAACCGTTAGTTCACCCCGCCCGATTGGTGAATCACATACAGACCTAAATGGCATGGAAAAGAACAGCTGTGTTTCAGTTTTGGCTTCAACCTATCTGAAACCTAAGAGGATCAGATAGGTTGAAGCCAAAACTGAATCATAACCGTCCGTTACAACCAGCCTGACAAGTGAATTATACTCAGGCGCAAATGATATGCAAAAGAATGGCTGCGATTCAATTTTGGTTTCAACCTATCTGATCCTCTGAGGTTTTAACCTTAGAGGATTAGATAGGTTGAAGCCAAAACTGAATCACAACAGTTTGTGACTCGACCCTATGTCAAACAGCCCGTCAACTCGCCGTGTCCGGTGCGTGTCTGACGAGTGTCCGGCGAGTGTCAGACTATGTCCGTCTTCCGGAAGCACGTGGGACACGGCACATGCGTGTCCGGCGAGTGTTGGTGTCCGACACGGGAACGGGGGGGGGGGGGGGGGGGGTCTGGTGAAGTGTGTGCTTCCTAGGCTACCAACTGAGCTATTTAGAAGAATTGCAATTAGTTGTTCAGAATGTTGGCCCTTAAAAAGAGCTCAATCTCATAAGATGGGTGTGGCAGAGCTGAGGATGCTGAGGTGGATGTGCGGAAAAAATAGGGGCGATAAAGTGGGAAATTAGTGTATTAGAGAAAGTGTTGATGTGGCACCAATTGAGGACAAAATATTGTAGAATAGATTATGTTGGTTTGGCCATGTACAACGTAGAGTAGAGGTGGTTGCTATAGGAAGAGGGTCCCATATTAGTGTGGAGGGTCCAAGGAGGAGGGGAAGATCTATAATAACATTGATAAAAATTGTTGGAAAAAACTTGGAAAAACTTTCATTGACAACAGATATATCCCTAAATAGAAATGAATGGCAAAAGATTCATAAAGCCAACCCCAAGTAGATGGGACATGGCTTCATGGTTATGGTTATGGAGTCAATAGAATTTAATTGTATGCAAAGACCAAGGTACAAAAAATCGATATATTTCGCGAAATATCGCGAAATATATCAGAAAAATGAAAACCCGATACGAAAGAACACCTGCAATCTCGAGCAGAACTGGAAATGTCAAAATATTGACCGGTTTTGCGAAATATCACGATATTTCCACGAAATATTTCCATCTCCACGAAATATTGTGAGATTTTGTCGAAATTTTGCAAAAATTTTGAAAAATTTCGCGAAATATTGCGAAAATTTCGAAAAATTTCGCGAAATATTGCGAAAATTTCGAAAAATTTCGCGAAATATATCCGAAATTCTGTGGCTGACTGGTTATAAAAGGGGACTAGGGGCTTGGTTTTCAGCAGCTTATTTACATATAATAACATTTAAGTAAATATCGTTTTACTTATTATTATATGTAAATAAGCAAATAACCCCCCATTTGATTTCAATAAAAATATCAAAAAAATCAAAAAACAAAGGAATCAAAAAGTAAACTTTCAGTTTTAGTAGGAGAAAACAGTTTTTATGGATTTTTATAAAATCTACATTGTGAGAAAAGTGATTAAATCAACTTCTTTTTAGCTCAAAAAATTCCACGAGATGTAGAAGTACGGGTGCATCTAGAAAACCATGGTCCGTCTTGGGAAATTTTGAATGTATAAAAACTTTTCTATATAAAAACTCTTTTTTTCAGACTTAGTAAAAAAACAGTGTTTCACATTTCAGCATAATTTTTGCACAATTTCAAACTTGCATAACTTTATTGTTTAAGTCCACTTTCAAAATCGTTTGAAACATTATTTTAATAATCAACTAATCTTTATGTAAAAAATATTTTTATCCAAAAAAAAGATTAAAAAATATTTAAAAAATATATATCAAAACCGAACCAAATAAGATTGCACAAGACTCACAGACTCAATACATTGAATACATGTTATGTGAAGCTCTACACCCCTAGATAGGGTACAAATATTATTTGAGTGTTTCAAAGTGTGTATCTATACTTGGTTTATGACTATCCAGAGTTTCACTAAAAAATTCCATCAAAAAATCAATATTTCCACCATTTCTACAAAATTGCAATATTTTCACACTGTCGAAATATTTCCATGTCCAGAAGGTCGAAATTTCCACCGAAATGGAGATTTCGAACCTTGGCAAAGACACGATATCCAGTCACATCGATAATAATAATTGCAACTGTGGTACATATATTTTTATCTAAAAGCATGTAATTTATTTATTTTAATGAATGATAACGGTGAAATGGGTCTAGACTCAATATACCCTTTGAAAAAGGGTGTCAATAAATCACGTCATTCTGGTGGACTGGCTTGAAAAGTTCTGGACATGGATGCAAATTTTGAGCATGTGGGCTGTCATTGAGCCTAGCTGAGAAAGTCCTAAATGGGTCAAGCCCAAGTTCAGGCTTGGGCTTTGGATAAATTTGGGGCAGGAATATAGTTGTATGTTATGAGAAGGTCTAGACCAATGTTCTGAAAGGCTCAAGGCGCACATGAGGCACAAAGGTCCCCTGAAGCCTAGGTGCAACTCAAGGCGTGCTCCTGATTGAACTAAGGCGCATATATATATATATATATATATATATATATATATATATATATATATATATATATATATATATATATATATAAAGAGAGAGAGAGAGAAAGGATATGAGGTATAGGTTGGCGGCATATTTTGGTGAAATAGGCAGCCACCCATTTGATGCCCCTAGGAGTCTTAGAATGTGTTGATTTTTTGTGAGCATAAGCATCTTACCTTAGATAGAACCAGTGTAGTCAAGGCGTCGCCTAGGCGTTTTGGACCCCCGACCGCCTAGGCCATGGCTAGGCGGGTGGTGGAGTCCTAAATGGGTTAAGCCCAAGTTCAGGCTTGGGCTTTGGATAAATTTGGGGCAGGAATATAATTGTATGTTATGAGAAGGTCTAGACCAGTGTTCTGAAAGGCTTAAGGCGCACATGAGACGCAAAGGTCCCCTGAAGCCTAGGTGCAACTCAAGGCATGCGCCTGATTAAACTAAGGCGTATATATATATATATATATATATATATATATATATATATATATATATATATATATATATATATATATATATATATATATAGAGAGAGAGAGAGAGAGAGAGAGAGAGAGAGAAAGGATACGGGGTATAGGCTGGCGGCATATTTTGGTGAAATGGGCAGCCACCCATTTGATGCCCCTAGGAATCTTAGAATGTGCTGATTTTTTGTGAGCATAAGTATCTTACCTTAGATAGAACCCAATGTTATTAAAGGAGTGCCTAGGCGTGCGCCTAGGCTCAGGCTCAACTAGGCTCACCCTCTGCGCCCATAGTCACAAAGTTCGGGTTCGGCAATAAGTCGGCGAGGGAAAAACTCGGAAAAGTTCGGCGAAAATCGGAAAGTTCGGGAAAAAAACGGGTAAAAGTCGGGGAAAAAAACGGGTTCGGGTTTTAATCGGCGAGGGTAAAATTTGGAAAAAATCGGAAAGTTCGGGGCCTTCAAAATTTCAGTTTTTAGCCTACATTTAAGCACCTAAGACATTTTTACATGACTTATATAAAGATGATAGATCGACAACAACAAATCAACAAAGTTTTGGCCTACATTTAACTATTTAAGCAACTAAGACATTTCGAACGTGATTTAAAGATGATAAGAAAGCAAGAAAAGTTAACAAAGTTACTACCAAATGCAAGTAAGCAAGTAAGCAACAAAGCAACAACAAAATGATAAAGTAACATACTAAGTTACTAACATCATGTTAAGTTGATAACGCCATCCCAAAATAAAATATTACAAAACTTAAGATGTTCATTGTTTAATTGTCACTCATCAAAATATAATAGAAAATAAAAATTAAGCATCGATCATGTCATCGAGAGCATCCAATGCCAAACTAGTATCATCCTCCCTTGTTTCATTCTCTTCATCCTCCAAGAATTCCATGTCATCAGACTCATCATCGGAAGAAAGTTGGACATCTTCGAGATCGGCTTCCCCCTCTACATCCTCGAAAGACAATATGTTCTCCACATTGATCGGCTGAGAATCATTGGCTTCTTTATCTTTAGTTGTCTTCATGAAATGTAAGTTCATTCGAACGAAAACCAAATCATGTAGCTTCTTGGGTTCCAACCGGTTCCTCTTCTTTGTGTGTGCGGCATCAAAAGCACTCCAATTCCTTTCGTATGCCGAAGCACTACATGGTTGACTATGCAATTTGATTGCCAACCGTTGAAGAGTTGGAACCTCATCTCCCCACATGTGCCACCAAACTCCTATATAGCACAATGCATACAAATACAAAATCCCAATTATCAAATTATAAAAACAA
Organism: Chamaelirium japonicum; assembly: GCA_947650365.1. Classification (NCBI taxonomy): domain Eukaryota; kingdom Viridiplantae; phylum Streptophyta; class Magnoliopsida; order Liliales; family Melanthiaceae; genus Chamaelirium; species Chamaelirium japonicum. The sequence continues at coordinate 108,470 of CANTAL010000093.1, read as the reverse complement.
CCAAGCAACAAACTAATCAAACTTTAAAAAACTATAGTAAAAAAAAGAATACGCACTTGGATGCTCTATGCTCAAGGACTCGATTGCCATAGGTGCAAATATCTTTGGATCTTTTTGGTGGTAGAATTTGATCTCGGTAAGAAAAGCTTTTCTCGCATCGGGTCCCGGCACCATCTTTTGTAAAACATTCTCAAATCCGCTTTTTACTTCTCTATCCATTTTCACCAATTTGGAAACAAACAAGCTAGGATTGAGAAAACCAGCAACGGCATGTAGAGGGCTATGTAATGTCTTGTTCCACCTCTTATCAATGATTTTCCAATAAGGCATATACTTCTCATCATCCCCTTTGTAAACTTCCTTGATTGCTTCTTTTGCACGATCCATGCTTTTGTATAAATAACCCATTGTGGAACCATCACCATCAACCATCCTCAACACCCTCACTAAAGGTTCAACACTACATATTATCTCCTTTCCAATTAACCAAAATTCACTACCTTGGATTGTCATTTGCATAACTACACCTTCTTCAATCTTGCTTTGGGGAAGAGACCTCCACTCATTCGAAGCGACCATGAATCGAAGTGCTTGTTCTTCTTTGATGATTGATTGCAAACATAGGAATTCGGTTGCAAATCTAGTTGCACCCGGCCTTTTCAGCTCTCTACCATGAGTATGCAACCTCATCAAATCCAAAACATGTTGATGCTTGTAACAGAACTTTACAATCTTTCTTGCAGATGCTAGAATAGGCTTCACATGAGGCAATTCATCTATCTCCTCCAAAATAAGATCTAAACAGTGTACCGGACATAAAGTCTTGAAGATATGTGGATATCTCTCTTCGATGATAGCTCCCGCTACACCATAATTGGATGCATTATCCGACACCACTTGCACAACATTGTTTGGACCCACCTCTTCAATCCCGGAACATATGAAGTCTGCAATGAAGTTTCCATCCTTCTTCCTTCCAACCGTGCATACTGATTTCAGAAAAACGGTTCGGGCAAGTAACCAATAGGTTCAAATGTGGTCTCTTCCTTGTGTCAGTCCACCCATCTGACATTAAGGTGCATCCTGAATGCGCCCATGATTCTTTCATCGTTTTGATATATTCTTTCACTTCACCTTTCCAATATCCCAATATCTTCGTTCTAGCTGTCTCACTGCTAGGGGGAAAATATCCGGGACCAACAATTGCAACAGCAGCTAATGCTTCTTTGAACTCTTCAGATCTTAGTAGATTGAAGGAAAGGTTATTTGTTACCATAGCCTTCACTATAAAATTGTCGGCAGCCTGTTTCTCTTTTTTTTTAATCAACTCATTGATTTTTAGTTGATGCACTCCAGACACTCCTTCTCTTGAAGGACTACAAAAAGTAGTCATTGATCCTGAACTACCAACTGATGGTGTTGATGGCGTTGGCCTCAAAAAATCTGATACCTTAGGCTTCTTCCTTGAGTCAATCTCAATTATAGATTTCTTTGTTGCTTCACAAACACCATCAGGTACAGATGGACATGCACGGACATCCCTCCCTGTTATCTTTGATAGATGGATTTTCATCCTTGTTTTAGAACCAACAAACAACTCTTTGCAGAATAGACACCGAATCTTTCCCTCCTCTTCTTGTAAATATTCCCAAAAGGGATCCCTTCCTCTAGGCATTTTGCGAAAATCTACAATTTAATAGCATTATCCATAAATAAAAACAAGATGATGCAATAAACAAAATCATTTGCCACTTTGCTTGCAACTAGATAACATCATAGCACACGCTGCAGTATTCAGCGATGAAAACATACAGTCAAACAAAACTTGCAAAATGTAAGCCTAATTCTTCTATAGTGAAGACTAAAGAGTGAAGAACATAACAACGATGGAGAAAACAACACAAACCAACAATTGATGTATTCAAAGCCTTGATCCATACCTGAAAGGTTGAAATTGGGGCTAAAAAGCGGTGGCTGCAATTCAATAAACGTCCTGGCGTTGCTAGGTCGGGCTTGCCTACACACAGTCTACACAGAGAAGTAGCAATGAGACGAGGCCACGAGGAAAGAGGCTCCGGCCTGCTGTGGCGAGGCCACGAGGGAAGAGGCTCCGGCCTGCTGTGGCGAGGCCACGAGGGAAGAGGCTTCGGCCTGCTGTGGGTATGCAGACACACACATACAAGGAAGAAGAAGATCTCAAAGGAAGAAGATGAGGGAAAGAGGAAGAAGATGAGAACGAAAAGGAAAGGCGTGAGGGTATCCTCTTACTTTGAGCTCCGGCGGAGGAGAGTGCTGCTGTTGGCCAAAATCTAGAGCCTCGGCGGAGGAGTGGGTCGCTGGAGGAGGCAGAGTGGACGAGAGAGGCGGATCGAAGGAGTGGTGGTGTCGTCAGTCCCCTCCCTTGCAAACCCTAGCCCCGGCGGAGGAAAGGATATCTGGTGGTGCCGCCAGTCCTCTCCCTTGCAAACCCTAGCCTCGGCGGAGGAGAGGATCTCTGGTGGTGCGGCTGGTGCTGGTGCCGCCGGCCGCCACTCATGCAAACCCTAGCCCCGGCGGAGGAGAGGATCGCTGGTGGTGCGGCTGGTGCTGGTGCCTCGTCGCATCGAAAGAGAGGAGCAACCGAGCGGCCCGAGCGACCCGCGCGGAAATAAATCCCGAGCACCCCGACGACCGACCCCTGTGCCTTGTAGTGGACCGGTGGTATGATAACCCGCGGGACAGCATAACCGGTTATTACTGTGTTACCAATTCGGTCCGTTTTAATCACGATTTTTTGAAAAAAAGGCAAAAAATCGCCGATTTTTGTGACACGTTTAATTCGGTGATAAAATCGGCTATAAATCGGCAGGGGGGTAGAGCGCGATTTAAACGCGTTTTTTTCAATTATTCGGCGATTTTTGTGACTATGTCTGCGCCTCAAAAAGCATAAGGCCAGGCTCTGTTAAAAAGGCACGTGCCTAACTCTAAGGCGCGCGCCTAGGCTCCAGGCGCCAAAAAGGCGCGCCTAGTTGAACCATGTGCAATTATGTGCTTGCAATTGATATTTTTGACAATATGATTAAGTTAGTAAGTAGATTTGATTCATGATTACAGTAGTTTGACTATTGGCACATTGATTGAATATTATTTACATTCAAAATTATTTGTTATAGTTCTTAGGTAGGACCATATGAGCAATTATGGGTTGGATTTGATAACTTTGATATTATTTCAACTATTACAAGATTCAATGAGTTTTCTTTTCTTTCTCGATTTGTACATTTCATACTGATTTAGAAGCATGTGCACAAGCACACGGATGAAATAACACATTCAATCATTCACTATTTATTTTTTGTTTGCTATAATATCACATTTGATGTCTTATAATTGGTTATTGAATTTGAACTATACATATTTGATGATTAATATATTTTAAATGGCTTATTTAGAGCCGTAATTCAAACCTACAAGGTTACAACATTTGTGTTGTTGCAACAACGATCTATCCAATTTATCTTTTGTTTTAATATTCATTTTCTTTGTCTAGTTATACATGTTTTGGGTATATATATATATATATATATATATATATATATATATATATATATATATATATATATATATATATATATATATATATATATATATATATATATATATGCGCCTCACTTCAATCAGGCGCGCGCCTTGAGTTGCGCCTTGCGCCTAGGCTCTAGGAGACCTTTGCGCCTCATGTGCGCCTTGAGCCTTTCAGAACACTGATAGAACCAATGTAGTCAAGGCGTCGCCTAGGCGTTTTGGACCCTTGACCGCCTAGGCCATGTTTAGGCGGGCGGTGGAGTCTAGGCGGCCGCCTAGGCGCCTAGTTTTGTAATTGGTTTTTTTTTTAAAAAAAAATTTAGTCGGGTTCAATTGAGTTTTCTTAGATCTTGTTTGATTTTATAGGTCCATGTTGCTTTATCGATGGCTAACACCATGCATCATTAATAGGAAAAAAAATATTGTGTCCATATTCTCAGGGTTTGAAGAGGAAAAAGTCGAAAGAGACATATAAGGATTATTCATACAAGAGTCATGATGATGTAGATGGTTAGGTGATTTAGATGACTAATTTTAATTTTATTTTGGATACATGGATATGAAATGTTCCAAAAATAATAGATTATCTAATATGGTTATATTTATGCTTATGTTATTTGTTTGAATTTATGGCTATGATAGGGTTATGTTGCTCTTACTGATATGTGATTTATTTGCAACGTATAATCATTGTGGTTGACGCATGATTCCTATTTGATGCAATAATAATGATTTTGTAGCTTACCATACGCTATGGATCATACCCATTATCAAATAGTATTATTTCGACCATATCTATCTCTAGAAATTAAATTTTATTATGCATAAAATCACAAATTACTTATGTCGATATATGACTTATATTTATTTAATATATTTAATTTTTATCGTCTAGGCCTCGCCTAGACACTGCCTCGCCTTGACTACACTGGATAGAACACCCACACAAAATCAGCACATTTTAAAACTTTTAGGGGCATCAAATGTTATATTTCAGATTAACGGTTACAATGGACGTTCGATAAAACTTCCAACATTTGATGCTCCTAGTAATTTTAGAATGTGCTGATTTTTTGTGGGTGTTCTATCTAAGGTAGGGTGCTTATGCTCACAAAAAATCAGCACATTTTACAACGCCTATGGGCTTCAATTGGGTGGCTGCCCATTTCGCCTAAATAGGCTGGCAGCTCATTTCCCGTTTATATATATATATATATATATATATATATATATATATATATATATATATATATATATATACTAGTAATACCCGTGCCCAAGGGCACGCAAAATATTTCGAGGGCGACAAAATATTTCAAAGGCAGAAAAAAAAAATTTCAAGGAAGGTGACATTATTTTGAAGGTGGCAACAAAATATTTCAAGAGTGGTGATAATATTTCAAGAGAGATTATAATGTTTCGAGCAAAGTGATAATATTTTGAGAAAGATGACTATATTTCGTGAGCGGTGATAATGCTCGTGTCTACCGACACTCAAACGGGTTGGCAAAATTTGTACGGTGGCACCCCCAATCGACGAAGGCACCCATATTCGGCTAAGGAGTCCACATTCGAAAAAAAACGTCCTAATTTGTTGACAACACTCACATCCGGAGATAGTGTCCACATTTGGAACTGCAACGGCATGCCTACGACAACGAAACACTACACATTTGATTTGGGCAACCAAAAATCAATATGTTGTCCACATTCGGTTGGGCTGCCCACAATTGGTGGCGAAACTCTCTCTCTCTCTCTCTCTCCTCTTATGTGCAACTCATACATATAAAAGACATTGACAAAGTTCACAAAGTTGTAGATACAGAAGTGGTCAAGAACTTTTATCATCATTAGTTGACAAAATTGTAGCCATCCAAATCAAAATAAATCTATTTTTTCATTACTCAGGGAAGAAGTAAACATAACCGGACGCAAGTAATTAGACAGCGAGTCCTTTGATTTAATAAAATGAAATAATGTTTGTTGCTAAAGGTTGTTCATAAATCGAATGGCAAACAAATAAATTATTTTTTTGGTACAATGGCAAACAAAATGAATGTTTGATTATAAATATAATTAAAATTACTAAAAATGGCTATTAAATCTCGAATTGAAAGTTTGTCAATGCATATATTTAAAGTACTAAAAATGGCAAACCAAATAAGATGCTTAAATCTTTGATTTCAGTAGTTAGTCAAAACATATCATTAGTTGGCATAAATAACAACGCCAAATATTTCAACTTCTCCCTCATTAACAACTTATACATAGCACGAATTACATGTCAGCATCCTATCAGCGATGCCCAAATTTGGTATGGTCGGGGACACCAACAGTGAGCGTCGGTGGTCATTTTCTTCGATAGCGCTCATCTTCAACTGAGCAGCTCTAGATACTCCCCCACCACCTTCTGCGGTCACTACCACACTACCTCCGGCCAATTCCCTTACTATGTTGCGGCCCCCATACGCAGGCCTTGAATTGGTTGCATAACCAACATCAGGAAAAAAAAAAAAATAAATGATAAGAAGAAGACCATAACTCTGACAGTGGGAGAGTGACCTCAGGATTGGTGCTTCGACCTAATGAAAAGGGACTAAACCCTAGCCCCATCTACATGAGAAAGAGAGAGAGAGAGAGAGAGAGAGAGAGGTGGGTACCTGCAGCCCGTACATCACCGTCGCCCGACTCGATCACCGCCACCCCAGTCGTGTACCGGGTTGGGGTGGGGGACTGAGTGCGATTTTGCTCTATGGTTTCCTCCACCTTGATCTCCTCCTCAGCATCGCCTTCCACTGGGCGGCGACGGGTGCGAGCGACAAGATTTAGAGAGAGAGAGAGAGAGAGAGAGAGAGAGAGAGAGAGAGAGACGGGAGGAGGAAGAGAGGGAGAGAGACTGAAAGGGAGCTCAAGAGAGAGGTCAGATCCACCCCCCCCAGAGCCCCCACCCCCCAAATTGCTGTGGCGACTTTGGATTTTCGGTGGTTCTTGATGGCGTTGTCAGTCCAACCGAAGAGGGGGCAGGCGACCACTCCGGGAGCAGAGGATCAGGGGGACATGTGAGAGGTCAGGAGATGAGAAAGAGAAAGAGGGGCAGAGATAGATTGAGAGAAAGAGAGAGCCGATCACTGGGAGGGGAGAGAACAAAGGAGAAGAAAGAGGGAGTTCGAGAGAGAGGTCAGATCCGCACCCCCATCCGGAACCCCCTCGAGCGGTAGGCAAGAGAGAGGGATCGCAGGAGATCTGGCAGTCTTGAGGCCGATCGCGTGCAATGGTGATCGAGAGAGAGAGAGAGAGGGATTGCTGGCAAGGGTGATAGAGAGAGAGATCGCTGGCAGTTCGATCGGGGGCAACCTAATCTTGCGGATGAAAACCGACGGCTGTGATGTTCTATCTCGTTTTTTTGGTAATGCAACCACAAAATTGGATAAATGGACCGGAAAGAAATTATGGGGGAGGGGGGACCACGTATAGATGGCAGCTATACTTTTTACACTAAAGCTCTCCAAACGGTTACAGTTTTTTTTTTTTTACAATCGGGTCCTTTCCTCATTTATTTCTTCATTAATTAATTTCAACCCTACATCTTTACTCCATGCAATCTCAACCGTTCCCCCCTACTCTGATGAATTGCACTCACCCTTACATCAGTTTATCTCATCCCCTCATTCTATTCCCCTCTCAAAGACAGATCCTGACCGTTCTTTGTACCCCCCATAAAACTGTCCCCTATATATATATATATATATATATATATATATGAAAATGGGTTCCTATGACATGTCATAGGGAGTACCCCTATGACATATGGTGAATTAGTAACCCTAGAATATTTAAAATGTTTTGATTTTTTATGAGGATGATCACCCTATCTTAGATAGGACACCCACAAAAAATCGGCACATTCTAAAACTTCTAAGGGCATCAAATATGCTTTTCAATTTAACGGTTAAATGAATGGCCGATAAAGCTTCTAGCATTTGATGCCCCAACAAGTTTTAGAATGCTTTGATTTTTTGTGGATATTCTATTAAAGATAAGATGATCATCCTCAAAAAAATTCAGCACATTCTAAACATTCTAGCATTACTAATTAACCGTATGTCATAGGGTACTCCCTATGACATGTCATAGGAACCCAGCCCTCATATATATATATATATATATATATATATATATATATATATATATATATATATATATATATATATATATATATATATATAGAGAGAGAGAGAGAGAGAGAGAGAGAGAGAGGAATGTTACAGTGAGCTGTGAGCTGCCGGTTTAGAAAGTGAGCTGCGGGTATTTTTACCCCCCTATGAGTTTTGGAATTTGGTGAGGGTGTTGTCTAGGGTAAGATGATTATCCTCACCAATTTTCATCAAATTCCAAAACTTCTAGGGGGGTCAAATGGTCGAAGCAAAATCGGCCGTCCGCAGTCACCGTTAAAATCTGCAGATTTTGCTTCGACCATTTGACTCCCCTAGAAGTTTTGGAATTTGATGAAAATTGGTGAGGATGATCATCTTACCATAGACAACACCCTCACCAAATTTCATCAAATTCCAAAGCTTCTAGGGGGGTCAAAATACCCGCAACTCATTTTCTCCTACTGCAACTCATAGCTCAACGTAACAGCCGGTGAGGTCTTCGAGTCAACTTTAGCCTACATTTAAGAACCTAAGACATTCATAAGACAACAATAATAAGTCAATCTATATAGTGGATGATAATATGTTAAAACCTAATGAATAGATCTATGAACCGTGAAGGGAGTCATGGGACTTGAGCACAATGATGACTTTGTGCATAATTTAAGCGCATGACACGATGCCAGCAAACTTTTTAAATGCGATTAATTGGATAAAATAGCGAAAAAACACTTTTTGTGACACATTTAAATCAGGGTAAAGAGCGGCTAATATTCGACAGGGGGGTGTAAAATGCATTTTAAATGCGATTTTTTTAGTAAAACGATGATTTTGTGACTATGCTCATGGACAATAGCTTCCAAGTACTCTGCTATTCTTTTCCCCGTCCTCTCTTATATTCATTTTGTCTCTCTTGTTTCTTGGCACGTCACCACTTTTGTTCAGTTTGGTAACCCTAGGTGAACTGCAAGCCTGGAGGTTACAGGACTAAGCAAAGAACAAGTACTCTCTCTCTCTCTCTCTAAGTGTTGAGTGGCCTATGTAAAAAGTTTCGAACTTCCAAGTGTCAAAAGATACAACTTCAATGATCTAGATTTTTTTTCCATTCACTGTAGATGAGAGAATCGGATAATTGGCTAGTAGGGGCATGTCCTCTAGAGGTGTCCCCATAATTTTGGCACCTAGTTTTCCCGATCAGTTTTGGTTTATCGCTGATCCAAACTGAAACACCCTCCCAAGCAAGTGATTTGGGGGTTTTTGCTGTTCTGAATCGAATGACCTCCCAATCCTTAAATATGCCATGGTCCTGATCTGGTTCTACCAAATCGACTAGATCGGATCTAAAAAAGGCTAAATTAGACCAGATTTAGTGGAATTAACTTCGAATAGGCCAATCGGACTTCAATCGGACACTAATTGGCCGTATCAGTCCCAAACTGATTGAACTAGACCCGAATTAGTCAAATCATACTTGAATTTACTTTTTATAAATTTCAAACTGAATTGGTGTGCCCGATCCTCCTGAGCCGACCGAACCTGTCCTTTTTTGCTTGGTACGAACTCAAACCTGATTTCTCAAACTTTTGTACATTTTAGTAAAATTGTCATTTATGTTTGTCTTCACTCTGTAATTTTACAATATTCTGGTGCTATTCGTAGTCCATGTGCGTGATGCAGAATTGTACCAAAACTAAACAATTATATATTTGGAAATTAATTGCGATCACTGCTCACATTGATTTGCCCTTTTTTTAAAGTTGTTTTGCTTTTGCTTGAAACTCTATTACTGTTATTTTGACTTGTTATGTCATTGTAGATCGTGGAAGTGGTTTGTTGCAAGTTGACTCCTCTTCAACTAGAATTATATAACCATTTCATACAATCAAAAAATGTAAGTTTGAACTATCTCATTTTATCTATATCCTAAGATCTTTGGCATGTTAAGCACATAAAACCTTTCCAAATATGTTTATATAAGTAGAACTCTTTCTTATCTGACACTTTTGCCTTCTTTACAGGTTAAACATGTGATTTCTGAGGATGTGAAGCAATCTAAAATTCTTGCATATATCACTGTTCTCAAAAAGCTGTGCAATCACCCTAAAGTAAGCTGTCTGTCCTTACTCCTTTTAGAAGAACTTTTGTGGCGAATAATATCTTATGTATATCCTTTCCAGATGTTCTATACAAATATATTTATAGTCCATAACACATGATTATAGTGTTCATACGTGCCTAAATTAAATGAAATTATTATTTAATTTATTTACCTCTTCTCTGCACTTAGACTCGAGCCTTCTCTTCGCTCTTTGTCGCTCATGGATTTCAAGCAAGGTCATGGATTCAGTCGTCTCTTCTTTTAGATCTGAATTATTATAATTATATTTTAGATCCGTAGAGCGTTCCCTCTCAGTCCAATCTACTTCAATTCGTATAGAGCACATGTCCGATGGTATTCCATTAACTCTGAGATCCTACAGAAAGCTTATGATCATGGTTAACAAGGAGGATGTCATAATCTTCCACATGAGAACATTGTGAAGGAAAGTCAGTTCTTTTGGAGATTTATGATAGAAACGATGACTTCAGATCAACTTAGATGGAACCATTCAGCACATGGAGGGAAAGATTATACTTTTTCTTCCTGAAGACAGTTCTTCTCCCTTCTTGGAGGAATCGTGAAAATCGAAGTCTCTAGGTGATTGATGTCAACCTCCCATCTTTGACACTCATCCTTTATGAAATTAAAATACAATTGATTGAATACAAGACTTGCTAATTCTCATGTCCACACTGTATATGGATCCTTTATTGATACAGACACAACCTAACTAGGTCGCTGCATTCACAACCTAACTAGGTAGCTAGAGATTATTACCAATAAAGCGCGCAAAACGTCCAACTAGCGGTCAAACTAACGGCTATTTATCATAGAAAGACAGCAGATATGCAGTAGAATACTTTGACAGTTAAAGTCTAACAATAAGAGGCAATTCCACACATCCACGCAGAAATTCAGCAAATAATAAACAAAGGGCAGCAATCATATTTTATATAAAGAGCATGCAAAACAGAGCATCAAAGGTACCAATCAGTCGTGGGACCGATGGGCAACGCTCTGGGCAACTCTAGGGTGTCGAAAAGGGCTAGGGAAAAGGCCGAGGACAGCAGTAAAGATGGGGATTAAGATGGTAGTGACGGGTGAGTAATGTGTTGCGGTACGGCTTGCGCGGAGGCGATGATGTTCCTAAAAGTCTTCTAAAAGGTTAGGCGCGGTTGCAATTAAGAGGCGGGCGATGATGCGTGCGGGTAAAGAAGATGGATGAAAACGAAGAAAATATCAGAAGGCGACAATGGATGAAGATAAAATGAAAGATACGATTTGGGATTTTCGCTGTGGACTGCAAGGATGCGCCGGATCCCTCCACGGAGTAAGGTCGAGCGTCGAAACACATTGGATCCTTCGGAAAGACAAGGCCAAGTTTTCTCAAGGCGAAGTCGAGGATGTAGAACCGTCCCGAAGCGAAGTCGGAGAACAAGGTGACGATCGGAGGCACGAGCCGTTCCCGTAGAGACATTTCTTAAACAATGTCAGATCTCATTTTTCTTCTTTTTTTTTTTTTCTATATTTATAGATCTAGGGTTTGCGTTGGAGGACCTAAATCAAGAGCTATGAAGCACGGACACTTACCCAGGCCCCCCATACCCGTGTCGGACACCGATACTCGCCGGACACGCACCGGACACACATGTGTTGTCCCAGATGCTTCCGGGTGCCGGACACTCGTCGGACACATAGCGAGTTGACGGGATGTTCAATATAGGGTCAGGTCACAAGCGGCTGTGCTTTAGTTTTGGCTTCAACGTATCTGATCGTCTGAGGTTTCAAATAAGTTGAAGCCAAAATTAAAACACAAACGTTATTTTCCATGCCATTTAGGGCTGTGTGCGATTCACCAATCGGGCTGGGTGTAATTAACGGTTGCAATTCAATATGCATTTAATTTTTATTTTAGTTGTTTTTTATGAGGTTTTTTCGGTTATTGAAATATATATGAATTATACACATAAAATATAAATAAAAATTATTAATTTATTTTGCCATGCCCCTATCGTACTCGTGTCCTTTTTTAGGACTTGCCGTGTCGGCGTACCCGTGTCGTGTCGTATCCGTGTCCTCGTACCAGTGCCAATGCTTCTTAGATCAAGAGAAAATAAAAAGGAAATGGTGGGGATGCATCGTGCCAAGAAAGGGAAGGAAAAGAGAGAAACAAGGGAGAAAAGTGAGGAGAGAGAACGGAAGAGAGGGGGCGGTGTCTCGGTTTTCATGCAGAAGAGACGGGAAAAAAAGGGGGGGCGGGTTTGTGTGATCAAGGGAGAGGGGGGTTTCGGTTAGGGTTAAAAGCCCCTCTGGGTGCCATTAGGATGCCATGTCATTTAAATGGGTGCCAAGATGGGTAATAGGCTTAAATTGATGTGCCATATCAATTAAGGGGGTGTCTCGGTTTTCGTGCAGAAACGACGGGAAAAAAAGGGGGGCAGGTTTGTGTGATCAAGGGAGAGAGGGGGGTTTCGGTTAGGGTTAGAAGCCCCTCTGGGTGCCATTTGGCTGCCATGTCATTTAAATGGGTGCCAGGATGGGTAATAAGCTTAAATTGACGTGCCATATCAATTAAGGGGGTGTCAGAGTTGTCCAGGAGTGCCAAAATCATTCCGAAAGCTTCCGTTGCTAGCCTCCATGCAGAATTTTTTTACTTTCAGTCAACAATCACCTTCTGAGGCCCAGATTTACGCCAAATAGCCTTCAAAAGCGGCCGTGGACAATCCCCCATGACATAGGACTATACTAAATGCATAAAATGATAAATAAAAGGCCGTAAAACATCCAAACAGGTCTTAAAACGATTGAGTCGCAGTAAACGATAACTAAAAATAAACTAACAGGTCTCTACTATAGAAAACTAAAATAAGTATTGAAACGTAGACCAATCGATGCATATCATGATGCATCAACTCCCCCAGTCTCAGAAGAACTCGACTCCTTCGAGTGGCCGTCAAAACTGTCAAGCAAGTCAGGCTCTGGTGTCTCAGTTGAGTCTCATTCATCCACGTACTGTCAGGGAGTGGCCTGCCCACCCACTGCACCAAGAAGCGACGGAACACACCATGGCGGGTAGCAAGCTCTTGAACGTCCACTATCTCCTCAATCTGCTCTGTGTCATCGATCGCCGATTTTTCAGACAAGCGATCTCATGAGTTTAGTGCAAGATTTCTCCAGCGATCGATATAGTCGATCACTGGCTTGTCCTTCCTTTGCTTGATAGCTGTGAATTCCACCATACTGACGGTGCGACGGGTGCTGTAGAAGCGGTTGAGGAACTCCCTCTCTATCTGGTCCCAGCTGTCGATGGATCCTGGAAGAAGATCAACATACCAGTCGAAAGCGTTACCTTTGAGGGTGCGAATGAACTGCTTCACCATCTCGTTGTCGTATGTACCGACGTTATTGCAAGTTTACACTAAATAGGCGATGTGTTGCCTTCTATTGCCCTTTTCATCGAAGTGCTGGAACTTTGGTGGCTGGAACCCAGTAGGGAAACGAAGCTGCTGGATCCTCGCAGTGTAAGGCTTCGAGTAGACCGCTGTGATTGGAGGAAGACTGCCACCGTGGGAGCGTACCATGTCGACGACCAACTAGTGTATTTGCTGGACAGTCATCTTGCAGCCGTCGGAGGTTGTGTAGCTACCGAGACTGGTACTAGAGAGACGACCTCCGCTGGAACGGGAGTCGAAGAGAGTGCTGGAGTAGCTACTGGAATCGTCAGGACATCTGCCGGAGCAGGGGTTGAAGACCGCGCTGGAGTAGCTACCAGAGGAGCAGGAGCTTAATTGACCGCTAGAGCATCCCTCACACTTAGCCTTTGGAGCAAGGCGTTGATGTGGCGGTTCTTCTCCATTAACCGAGTGATTTGCGCCAGTGTTCTTAAAAGCGGCCCAGGCAACCGCCTAGGCACTAGGCGGCCCCCCACTGTCTCGCCTAGGCCTCCCACCGTCTCACCTAGGCCCTAGGCGCTCCAAAAAAGCAGCCAAGCTCCCATGCGGAGCTAGGCGGCTGCCTAGGCGGTCTAGGTGGGCAAGGCAGCTGGCAGTCTAGGAGGGCTCAGGCTGGCCAGGCAAGATAGGCTGGCTGAGACTGGTCAGGCGGATCATGTTTGCTTTTGTTCTTGTTAATCACTCAATCTTGAATTATGGTTATATACTTGTTCTTTAAAATAATGGTTTGGGATAATCTTGAACTTATATTAATTTTTAAACATATATATATATTATATAATATCAAAATAATAATTAAAATAATTAAAAAAAGGTAAAACACCTAGGCGTCGCGCCGCCTAAGCGCTAGACGGCCCCCTACCGCCCGACTAGTGCCTAGCGGCTTTTAGAACCTTGATTTGCGCCATGTGTTTGCCCATTTGCGTGACTTGGATCTGGAGAGCGGAGTTGGGGCTGGTCCTTCCCAAATTTCTGGACTTGGATTCTAGTATCGAGGTATGTTTCTTTATGCACTAAGGCCTCGTAGGCGCTTTGGCGAGTATCTTCGGTAGCAGTTTCTGGTGCGAAAATGTCCGCAAGAGTTCGAGTACTCCGAGTGTAGACGCGTACTATCGGGGGAAAGTCATCCTCCGGGTTTTTTGGATCACCGTGTCGGAGTAGCAGAGACTCGGTAATGGGTGATAGGTTTGGAACAAACGTATCATCGTTCGTCCCGGCTATAGCGAAACTTGAGGCAACTCCTTCAGTTAAACGGATGAAAGGAGAGGATGGTCCCACCGAGCGTGCCATCTGTATGTGCAAAAAAAAGATATGGTCATCTTTATTGTGAACACACGAGATTATAAAGCCGGGACCCGGGGGCTCGGGGTTGGTGAGCCGGGTGCGGCGAAGATTTGATCAGGAGATTGTCGGAGAGTCTGCATCTCCACGTTACTTCGTGCAAGAGCTCTGGAGGGGTTGCCCAGGACAGAGGTCTTTACAACGATTTGGGTTTCTCGAGAGGTCGAGGGTTTTGGCCTTTGCTTTTGTCTCTTCCATGTTTCACGCTTTCTCGGTTAGGGGGCTTTCGGCGTCGTTTGCTCGACCTTCTCGTCTCCCTCGACTCTTGCTAGACCTCGGAGTCCTTGATTGTCGTTTCGCGGCGTCGATCTTACTTTTGGCGTCAGCTTCGGCTTTTGATTTGCTTTGGCGTGGCTCCGACTTTGCTTTGCTTTGCCGCTTGACCGTAGACGGGTAGAGGCTTGCTGTGCTTTAGTTCTTCTGGACTTCGCGTCGTATCGGCTAGAACGTGTGTTGCTTTGCTCGTGACCGTTGTAATTGCTTGGCTTTGGCACGTACGTTGTTTTGGCGCAGGCTTTATCGTTGCTTTGCTTCGGCTTCTTGTGTTGCTTTAGCATTGGCTTAATCTTCTCCTCGAAGGGCGATTGCGACGTCTCCGAGTCTTCTTTATTCTTCTGGCTTCGTGAGGATGAACTTTGGCAACGACGGTTTGTGGTGTCGGCTCTACTTCTCTTCTTCTCCGGGCTTCTTTGGCGTGATCGGAGTGGAAGGCTTCTTTTGAAAATGGTGGGTGTAGCACCAATTTCCGTGCGACGGTTGTAGCATCGGCTTTTGTTAATGAAGACGACGGGTCTAGCACTGATCTCCGTGCGACGGTTGTGGCGTCAGCTTTTGTTGATGAAGACAACGTTCGGGCCTTCTTCTCCAAGCTTTCTTTTTTGTGCGAAGAGTCGGAGCCTTGTTGAAGATGACGGGGTGTTGTTGGATCTTCTTCTCCGGCCTTTGCTTTTGGCATCTTCGGAGTTGATGAAGATCGTTGGAGACGACGGGGTGATGATGACTCTGGACCTTTTTATCCAAGCTTTCTTCTTCGTGCGAGGAGTTGAAACTTTGATCTTCTAGTGCAAGGCCTTCACATTCATGAGGACTTTGATGGGCGACGCCTCTTCGTTGGGATGCGCCTTCTGGTTCTCTTGAAGCCTTCGGTCGTCGAGCGTTGGAGCCTCCTTTGCAGAGCCTTTAAGTCTCTAGCTTTTCGACCCTTCATGCCATCCCCCACCCCCTCTATTTATAGGCAAAGGGGGGAGTTGGAAGAGATATGGCTGCGATTTAGTGCATCCGCTGAAATCTCTCCCCATAATCGATGAGATTTATCTTTCCTTTTTTGGGGTAAACAACCTTGATCTCTTTCCTTTTTTGTAGCGACGGTTATGGGCAAGATATGGCTCAATCTTTGAAGATATGATCCATTTTTATGGCAACACGACGATATATCTTGTTCGTCGAATCGAGGGATCGACGTGTATCCACGGTGCTTAGTTCGAGGTACCTCCCCCACGTATGGTGGTAGTTTTCTTTTTTTTCTTTTCTTTTTTTTTCTTTTCTTCCCCTTATGTCCGGCCACACCCCCCTAAGGGGGGCACGGTTTTCCAAAACATGGAGCCGGCAGGTCCCACCCGGCCCCCCCTTGTTGGCTGGCCACTCCTCTCTTTCGGGAGGGGCATGGTTTTCAAAGAAAGGGGCCGGTGGGCCCCTATTTCAGGTGAGTGCTCTTGCTTGGGTGCCTCGCACTTGAGTTGGGTCCGATCTGTTTCTTTTGCAGGCCGTTGTGTGCGGGCAAAGTTTCGCATGTGGACCGGTGTGTGTGGGCTAAGTTTGCATGCGGGCAGTTGTGTGTGGGTCCGGTTTGCACGCGGGCCATTGTGTGTGGGCCGAGTTTAATTTGCGGGCTAATTTTGATGCCCACAATGATATTACATAAGAGCAACATGAATAAGCGCAATCTCATATGGTGATTAGCCCCGAATGTGTACACAAAGGTATCTATATGTTAAAGCACAGTTTTGAGACAAAGAGCGGCTATGATTTATTTGGATATGGGATAAAGAAGGGCTATGATTTTTTTCTCTTCTCATTGGTTTTTAATGTTGCATGCACCAATTGATCCTCTCGTTTTTAGGATTTTTAATGCTGCATGCATCCATTGATTCTCTCTCATTTATCCCCCCTGTCTCCACCTTCCTTTCTCGCTCACGGGGGGCCGCCGGAGGCGTCTCTCTCTCTCTCTCTCGCTTGGGGGCAGTCTGCTGAAGACGGGTTTGCCGGAGGCAGAGGCAGTGCTGACACTCGGCAAGCACGTGTTTTTCTAGTATACAACAAGGTGGTGAGTTTGTCACTGGAGCAATAAAATAAAGTTATTCATGATACACATATTAACATACGCCAAAGAATCTTCAAACTTTCTATGGAATATATAGCTGCCTATTTAATTTTAAGTTTCCTAAGCTGTCTTATTTTTATTTAGAGCCTTCGTTTAAAGGATTTTGATTATGCTTTGACAAAAGAATCATGTCAATCGTTTTCTTGATGAGGACATCGAGCAGCGCTTGTAGCGCGTGTACCAATGCAGGAGGCACCACCTGAGTATCTGGGTCTGATCGGCTAGTAGAACCGTTATTTTATTTTCTGTTATTTTATTTCAGCAGGGTCTGTTGTGTCGAGTGTTTAGTCCCACCTTATTTTGGGATATTTTTGCTCTTGTAAGCCTATATATATACCCCTTATTTTCTTTTGATGGCATTGAAGCTCCACCTCCCCTTCTCTCTCGCTCTCGTCCCTATGCCTGAGCCCACAGCCACAACCCCCACCCGGCCTCCCTTCCTCACCGCAGCCACCACCCGACCCCCGGCTTCCTCTCCCGAGTCACAGCCACCCCGACCCCAGCCTTCTTGCAGCCCCGCGGCCCGGCCCCCTTTCTCAAGCCCGCACCCCACCATCCCCCTACCTCCCCGTGTCTGCTGTCCGTCGCCACCCAGCACTCCCCCGTCCCCTGATCCCGTAGCCCACCCCCTCCCGGCCTCCTCCCTACGACTCTCAACCGATCAACCCCACCCCTCGTCCCCGCACCTGCAACCCCAGCCCCGTCCCGCGCCCTTTTCCTACTCTCCCTCCTCTGCATGCCGCCCAGCCCCTTCGCCCTCCTCCCTCATCTTCCTTGTCTCTGCATGCTGCCTTAGCCACCCCCACACCCTCCCCCTCCTCTCCTCCCTGCAGGCTGCCCCAACCACACCCTAACCCTCCTCTGCCTACCCGAATCCACAGTCCCGATCCCCCCTACCTTCCCTCCCGCCTCTCCTCTGCAGCCCAACCCCCAACCCAACCCGACCCTCTCCTCCCCTTCATCATCTCCTCTGCAGCCCGCTCCCAACCTGACCCTAACCCTCCCCTCCTCCGATCCTTTTCCCCCCAACCTTAGAGGCGTTTGATCACCGCTCGCCGACCCCTTCCCGTCTCGTGCCCCTCGACGACCTAGCAGAAATGTATGGCTAACCCGGACGCTGATCACGGGTTCAATTGAGGGCGTTGACAGCTCTCCAGATATTTGGTCACCATTTTCGGAGTTCTTGTTCAATTCGGATTCCTAAGGCCAAGCGTGATTCTCAGTGAGTTTTTCCTCCTGGTTGGTTATTATCGGACAACACCAGTAATCAAATTTCAATATTTTATTTGTGTTGCTTGCTGTTCATTTGTGAGTTGAGCGCTCTACCTGCCAGCAAGGTTCGAAATTTCCATTTCGGTCAATATTTCGACCTCCTGGAAAATGGAAATATTTCGTGGAAATATTTCGACAGTGTGGAAATATTGTGATTTGATGGAAATGGTGGAAATATTGATTTTTTAATGGAATTTTTGAATGAAACTCTGGATAGTCATAAACTAAGTATAGATACACGTTTTAGAACACTCAGATAATATTTATACCCTATCTAAGGGTGTAGAGCATCACAAAGCATGTATTTTGCATTTGAGTCGGTGAGTCTTGTGCAGTCTTGTTTGGTCCTGTTTTGATCTATGTTTTTAAAATGGTTTTTAATCTTTTTTGTGGAGAAAAATATTTCCAAAATAAAGATTAGTTGATTGTTAAATTAATGCTTCAAACGATTTTGAAAATGGACTTAAAACAAGAAAGTTGTGCAAGTTTGAAATCGTACAAAAATTATGCTGAAATGTAAAACACTGTTTTTTTACTAAGTCTGAAAAAATGAGTTTTTATAAAGAAAAGTTTTTATACATTCAAAATTTTCTTTGACGGACCATGGTTTTCTAGATATACTTGTAGTTCTACATCTTGTGGAATTTTTTGAGCTAAAAATGAGTTGATTTAACCACTTTTCTCAACATACAAATTTTATGAAAAACCGAAAAAACTGTTTTCTCCTACTAAAACTGAAAACCTACTTTTCGATTCACTTGGTTTTTGATTTTTTTGATATTTTTATTGAAATCAAATGGGGGGGTATTTGCTTATTTACATATAATAACTTAAAGTAAATGGAGAAAATTAAGTAAGACGACATTTACTTAAATGTTATTATATGTAAATAAGCTGCTGAAACCGAAACCCCCAGTCCCCTTTTATAACCAGTCAGTCCCAATATTTCGGTGCCAAAATCCCGAAATATCTCGAAATTTCCCCAAATATCTCGAAATTCCCACGAAATATCACGATATTTCGTGCCGGCAAATATATCGTGCGAAATATCGCGATATTATCGTGATTTCTATTTCGTTTGATATCGCAGTAGGCATTTCGTGTCGAGGTCTGGGAAAACCGAAATATTTCGAGATTTTGTACCTTGCCTGCCAGTAAGCTCACTGATCCTGATGTTGCGATTGGGACCATTGCCATATAATTTAAATATTATCATTTATATTCTTGGAATTGGAATCGACCTGTGCTCGCACTAGTAATCTTTGTTAAATCCATTAATCTATGTTACCAGTTTGAATTAAATCTCCTACCTGACGCTTATAACTAAGAATGAAGCATTGTTGGAACGATTAAGCTACCAATCTCCTGTTTGCATGCATTGTTTTACATCATTTTGGTATCAGAACATAGTTGTGGGTAGGAACTGTCATCCATCAGTTGTGTTGCATCTAGGGAAATTTTCTTTTTAGTTTTTGCAGTTGATTGCCATATTTTATTAGAAAGAACAAAAAAAAAAAAAAAGTAAGTGCATCATTTGTTGGTTTGTCCCCTGTCTTTTGTTTTCTGTGCATGCTAACCCGTAGAGGTAGGCCCTACCTTCTAGGTGAGTCTAGCAACTCGGATAGTTGCAATATGAATCCCGAGGTCTTGACTAGGGAACTGACCGAGTTAGCCCAAGGTACAGTAGCTATGAACAAGAACCTTTGCCACTTGTCCATGTGACACCAATGCCAGGTTAGATAGGATGAACCAAGCTTGAGCCGACCCGAATGTTGGAGTACCCAGTCCTCCTCAAGGGCCACCACTCAAACGGCAAAACAACCAGGACCCTGATGACCAATATCTTAGAAGCATCAGGTTGGAAGTGCCCTCTTTGATGGTAAGCACGACCCCCAATTTTTCTTAGATTGGCTCATTTCCATGGATCAATATTTCACATGGTACCCTTTGACTGCGCTTAAGAAGGTTCGTTTTGCTACCATGAAGCTCAGTGGATCGGCCATCCAATACTGGACTAATGTAGAAGCCTTGAGAGCTGCCCGAACTCAAGATCCCATTGATACTTGAGTCGCCATGAAGAATGAGCTAAAGAGCAATTATGTGCCCCTATCTTATCAGGCCCGTCTCATGGACCAATAGCACCAGTTCACCCAAGGTAGCAAACCAGCTAAGGATTATGTTGCTAAATTTGATGAATTTTTTACTCGTTGCAATATCCTTTGTACTGAAACTCTTGTTCAAATCCTCTTGCGATTTCGCGCTGGCTTGAGAGAAGATCTGAGGAATGAACTTCTATCTAGCGACGTCACTGAGTTGGCGAAAGCTTATGCCCTAGTACAAGACCTAGACACCTTTAGGTCTAGTCAAAAGAGTTAGGACCCCAGAAGTCATGTGTCTAGACCCCCCCCCCCCCCAACCAATACCCTAGTTTGTCGTATGCCAACCTATCTCAACCTAAGCCCGATTTCAAGAGTAAGGGTCCTGAGGAAGACTTTTCCAAAGTCAGCCTCCTTATCAGGTGTTACAAATACCAAGGCTACGGACATGTGGCCGCAAACTGTGCAAGCCCTGTCAAGATTAGTATGATTGAAGGAGTGCCTGTTGAAGCAATTGAATCAGACCTCGAAGAGTTTGTTTATCAGGCTAACGGAGAAGGAGACTTTGATGACACGAAGGAGGAAGATATGTTAGGTCATCTTAAGTATGCGTCATCCACTAGGTTGTCAGTCGTTAGGTGCGCCCTATCTCAACCTGGGGAACCAGATGATTGGAGACGTAGTATCATCTTCCCCACCTTCGCAAAAATCGGAGACAAAAACTGCAAGGTAATTAAGGATAGTGGCAGTTGTATCAACGCAGTTTCTTCAGCTACGATCTCTAAGACCGGATTGCAGACTATTCCCTATCCCTGACCCTATCAGGTCTCCTAGATCAATTCGACCGCCATGGAGCTCAAACAACGTTGCCTTGTTCCTATAAACTTCAATGTCTACCAGGAAAAGATCTGGTGTGATATTCTGACCATAGATGCGGGTCAAGTCCTTCTGGCATGACCTTGGTTGTTTGACAATAATGTCCTCATTTATGGCCGGTCGAGCATGTGCTTATTTGGGCATGAGGGTAAGAAAATCAAACTGGTTCCCTCCCATCCCAAGTAATCAGCTAAGCAGAACTAAACCCTAGCCAGGAAGGTTCTCAAAAAGCATGATTCGGTCCTAGTCGTCGTAGACCGATTCTCCGAGATGACCTATTTCCTACCTTATTCCCGGACGTTCGACGCATCCCGAATTGCCAAGATCTTCTTTGATGGCGTCATAAAGTTACATGGATTGGGATTGCCTGAAACCAGTGTGTCCAATAAGGATGTCAAGTTCACCAGTTTTTTTTGGAAAACCCTATAGCTCCTTAGACCAATTGTCAAACTAATGCTGTCAATAGGAGTCTGGGAAGTCTCATATGTACCTTGGTGGGTGAACATATCAGGAGTTGGGATTTTAAATTGTCCATTGCTAAGTTCACGTATAATATATCTGCTAACAGAACTACTTGCATTAGCCCGCATGAAATAGTACATAGTTTTAACTTTCGGTAACTCATAGATTTCATCCCCATGACCGATTATCATTGGGTCTCAGAGTCTGCATTTGCATTTGCATTTGCATTTGCATCCCATGTGTATGATTTATATAAGGAGATCAGTAGTAAAATTGAGCAGTGCAATGTTAATTATAAGTTACGGGCTGATTTCAGGAAATGTGTTCAAACTTGTAATATCGGTGATTATATAATGGTCCGGATCCGTCTGGAACGGTTTCCCCTGGGGACTGTTAAAAAATTGCATGCACGCAGTACAAGGCCTTTTCGAATCTTGAAGAAAATAAATGATAATGCTTATGTTATCGAACTTCTAGAAGGCTTTGGTATTAGTCCTACTTTCAACATCAAGGATTTAGTGCCTTACAAGGGCCCAAATTTTAACCCTAGCAATCCTCTAATAGATGAGCTCTCCCCTGACCTTGTTTTTGAAAGCCCCTCCTTACCTCCACTTTTTTAAAATCCACCCAATTATACTGCATAAAGCATTGATAAAATCTTAGATGATAAGATTGTCTCTACCAGAGATGGTAGAACCCGACAATATCTGATTCGTTGGAAAAGGAAACCTCCTTCAGAGGATGCATGGCTTGATCATAAGGAGCTTCAGCAGCTGGATCCAGATATGTTAGAGTTGTTCGAGAGCTGCACCGAACTCTACTCTACATGGTCGAGTTCTTCCCACCTCGGGAGAATGATGAGGACATCGAGCTGCGCTTGTGGCGCGTGTACCACTGCAGGAGGCGCCACCTAAGTATCTGGGTCTGATCGGCTAGCAGAGCCGTTATTTTATTTTCTGTTATTTTATTTCAGCAGGGTCTGTTATGTCGAGTGTTTAGTCCCTCCTTATTTTGAGATATTTTTGCTCTTTCTTATAAGCTTATATATAGGCTCCTTGTTTTCTTTTGATGGCATTGAAGAATAATAAAAATTTTGTTTCCTCCACTTCATGTTGAGAGACTAAGGTCAAGGTGTGTGAAAGTGTGAAACCCTAATCCTAACTCAAGGGGTGTGAATCCCTAGGTCCAGACTAGAGGTGTAAAACCCTAGTTTGGTTACCCCCCCCCCCCCCCCCAATCTTCCCCGTGAGCCCCGCGGCTGACTCTCCACGTCCCCTTCTCTCTCCTCTCGTTCCTTTGCCTGAGCCTACAGCCACAACCCCCACTCGGTCTCCCTTCCTCACCGCAGCCACCACCCGACCCCCGGCTTCCTCTCCTGAGCCACAACCACCCTCAACCCCGGCCTTCTTGCAGCCCCGCAGCCCGGTCCCCTTTCCTGAGCTCGCACCCCACCATCCCTCGACCTCCCCGTTTCTTTCGTTCGTTGCGACCCACCCTTCCCCGTCCCCTGATCCCGCATCCCACCCCCTCCCGACCTCCTCCTCCCTACCACCCCCAGCCCCGCCCCGTGCCCCTTTCCTTCCTCTCCCTCCTCTGCAAGCTGCTTAGCCCCTGCACTGTCCTCCCTCCTCTTCCCTCATCTCTGTAGGATGCCTCAGCCACCACCGCGCCCTCCCCCTCCTCTCCTCCTCCTTGCAGTCTACACCAACCACTCCCTCGCCCTCCCCCTCCTCTCCTCCTCCCGGCAGGCTACACCAACCACCCCCTCGCCCTCCTCTGCCTACCCGAACCCACAGTCCCGATCCCCCCTACCTCTCCTCCCTCCTCTCCTCTGCGGCTCGACCCCCTCCTCCCCTCCATCCTCTCCTCTGCAGCCCGCTCCCAACCCGACCCTAACCCTCCCCTCCTCCGATCCCTTTCCCCCAGCCTTGTAGGCGTTTGATCACGGCTCGGCGCTTGTCGACCCCTTCCCGGCTCGTGCCTCTCGACGACCCAGCAAGAATGTATGGCTGACTCGGACGTTGATCACGGGTTCGATTGAGGGCGTTGATGGCTCTCCGGATATTTGTCACTATTTTCGGAGTTCTGGTTCAATTCGGATTCCTGAGGCCAAGCGTGATCTTCAGTAGGTGAGTTTCCCCTCTTGGTTGGTTATTATAGGATAACACCAGTAATCAAGTCTTCATTATTTTATTTGTGCTACTTGCTATCCACTATTCGTGAGTTGAGCGCTCCACCTGCCGGTAAGCTCACTGATCCTAATGTTACGATTGGGACCATTGCCACTTAATTTAAATATTATCATTTTTATATTATGGAATTGGAATCAACCTGTGCTCGCTCTAGTAATTTTTGTTAAATCCATTAATCCATGTTACCAGTTTGAATTATATCTCCTACCTGGCGCTCATAACTAGGAATGAAGCTTTGCTAGAACGATTAAGCTATCGATCTCCTGTTTGCGTGCATTGTTTCACATCATTTCTCTTAATTTTTCTTTGTACTGAATAGCAGCTTTCAGATACAATATATTTCCTAGGTTGTTTTATGTGTTGCAGCTCATTTATGACACAATAAAAAGTGGAACTTCAGGACCATCAGATTTTGAGGACTGCATGCGTTTTTTTCCTCCAGAGCTATTTGCTGGGAGGTAATTGTCTTTAATGTTCTCGTCTCTCCTTTGAAGCACGATTTCTAGTTTGACTAGGTGTTCATCTGTTTCTTTTGCTAGATCTGGATCATGGACAGGCGGCGGTGGAATTTGGGTAGAATTGTCAGGGAAAATGCATGTCTTAGCTCGGCTACTAGGCCATCTTCGTCAGAAAACTGATGACCGAATTGTTCTTGTATCAAATTACACTCAGGTGCATTGGATACTGATACGATAGTCTGGGATAATTACTGTGTTACTTAAATGTTTTGTTTTATATGATTGTGAGGTGATGATATTGTGATGACTCGAAAATGTCCTATCCCTGTAAAGATAGAAAATAAAATAGTGATTCATATCCAGAACATATTAGACAATGACCATTGAGTAATAGATGGTTTTCCCTAGTAGATTGCTTCTAAATAGTGCAACTAATTTTCTATCTATTTATTGTTTCCTTTGACAACTAATACTCGTGGTTCTTGAGATACAATGAATCAAAGTAACCTCCATATCTTAAGTGGGGCACGCGCGCACGCACACACAATAGAGGTGAGTGTAGTTGCCAATGTGTTAAGCATAGCACACAGAGAAGGGGGAAACATATATACAAATGTAAAATCTCTAACACCCTCCTAAGTTCACGGTGGATTATAAATCGAGAGTTTGCGAATAAGAAATTGAAAGAGGAGTAGCATGCTACAATCTGAGCATTTGAAGGCATGAGGCATGGTGATGGTGCTAGAGAGACAGCGACAGTGAACAAACTGGCAATCAATCCCGATGTGCTTCATTTGCTCATAAAAAAACAGGTTGCTTGCTATCTGGATAGTACTCTAGTTATCACAGTGAAGTGGAGTGGGGGGTGAAGACCAAACACTTATGTCGTGTAGAAGACGACGAAGGCAAATGATCTCGATAGATGTGTCAGCCTGCCAGCTATACCACGATACTTAGCCTCAGTGTCGGAGTGGGGGACGACAACCTGCTTCTTGCTCCTCCATAAGTTTTGAGAGTCTCCAAGGAAAATGCAGAACCTGGGGGTCGATTGACCATATGTGGGATCATGTGCGCAATTAGCATCAATAAAAACTCGAAGCTCCAAAGTAGAGGAAGAAGATATAAGGAGAGAGAGAGAGTGATAGTGCCTCAAAGGTACTGTAGAACATAATAGAATGATGGACAATATAGGAAGCATTGATGTGGGGAAAAATCTCCTTTCCCCTCACAAATCCCGATAACCAAAACGGAACCCGATGGAAGGGTGGAGCTTGACGGTGATTCCATTTCCTTCTCTGACGCCAACTGAGATTTCAAGGAAGGAAACCCGCCAGATGGCCAGCTTCAGGAGAGCAACGACCGTTCAATGCTTGAGTCAGGTCCTACGAAGTGAAGAGGGATAGGAAGCAGGTGAAAAGGGGGTAAATACTCTCCAAACTTCCAACCCCTAATCAATACTTGAGATTGGCTTTTAAAGCAAGTGAAGATTCCACATTGGCAATCACGTGGCGTCCAGGTGGCGGCCTTGGACTGGTGCAAGCCTCCCCACCCGCTCATCTCTAGGCATGCCTGCCAGTGTTGGCTAAGGAACCGAGGGTTCGCGGGCGCGTCAGGTCGACCCGTGTGGTTCTTCACATTGCGTCACCTCAATTGCGCCGTACATCATCTCCGACTTTCCACATGGCTTGGTTGGCACGAAAGGATGAGTATTTAATGCTATTCCGAAGTATTTACTATCATTTGCATACCCGGGGAGTATGCCTCTCTAGCACATGGCTCTCCTTTATTGGTTCAATGGGAACTTGTCACATCTAATCGCTTGTTGGGGCTCCGTATCAGTAGGAAGAAGCTTCATATGAATCTCCATCAGAGAATCGACAACCTAAGAGGCAGTGGAGGAGGCACGACTTAAGCAGATTTGCAGTATACTTTTGCTACGAGTTCAAGTAGCCCTGAGACAGTAAGGAACTTCGAGATTGATAAAGTATTGCAAAGGACCAAGGTCCTACACCTTAACTGTTGTTGAAGGTGAATCTTTAAAGAGGCAATGGTAGAGGTGGCGTCGTTGAGGATGAACATGCCATCAACATAAAAAGACTGGCTCGACCATGAGGGGAGCAACAGACAAATAGTGCATATTCATAACTCATAAGAGATCTCCAGAATGCTTGTTGTAACAACTTAACGAAAGTGCTCAAACAAGGCACGACTAGGGCTGCAACTTGGACGAGTTGGACCCGACCCAACCCGAGTTTTGGGCGGGTTTGGGATATGTATTTGAATTTTGGGTTGGGTTAGGGTTGGAAAAATACAACCTGAGTTGAATTCGGGTCGGGCTCGAGTTGAGGGGTCGGGCAACCCGACCCAACTCTAACCCAAGTACTCATGTATGTCTGTGAGTCTGTGATATATAGATAACAATCACAATCATCCCAAGTACTCATGTTGAGGGGTCGTAATCACAACCATCCGTTTCACCAAGTCCCATATTATTTATTTGCTTCTTGCTTAGCAAATAAAAACATTACCTGATGATCTAAGAAATTGCATGAATAGAAATGCAGCAAAATCTCTATGGTAGTGTTAGCAAGTATAAGTTCTTTTCAGTTTTTGATCTTCAAAGTCAATTTTAGACAATGATTGGAAACAAGTATATCCGAACCCGCATAATCTGATCTGTTCTACCAACTTGGCCTAACTCGATCCCAACTCGAGCTTGGAAACTTTTGCTTGGGTTGGACTTGGGCTAAGCATCTCGGGTTGGAGGTTGGGTTGTGTTGGGTTTGGTTAGGGTTGAGGGTTCTAACACTTGGGTTGGGTTTGGGTTGACCCCCAACTCGATCCTACTCGTTCGAGTTGCAGCCCTAGGTACAATAAGCCTTTTGAAGCTCATAAATGTCACAACGAAGTCGGCAAATATAACAGGGTAGAGAGGAAAGGCTAGGGGGCTGCATGTACACTTCCTCAAATAGGTCACTGTGAATAAATGCATTCTTCACGTCCAACTGATAGAGTGGCAAACCAGAAACAATAGCGACAACAATCCTAATACATATAGGCATCATCTTGGTCATAATAGCAATGGTCTTATAATAGTAGATAGTACTTTTGAGTGAACCTGGAAGCAATCATCCGAGCCTTATGTCACTCAATGGAACTGTCTGATCGATTCTTGACCTTGTTGATCCATTTGCAGCTAATGGGGAACTTGTCAGTATGAAGTGGGCAAACTCCCAAGTACGAATCTGTTGGAGGCATGGAGCCCCTATGCTAGATCCTGTTGCCAACTAGGGTACTGCTATGCTATCAAAGTCGGGACTAGTCGGCGACTAGTCCCTGGGCGGCATTTTGCTGACCGATTAATTTCGATTCCGTCCTTGCTGGGCGGAATCCCGACTAGTCCCCGACTAGACCCGACTAGTCCCCGACTAACGACTGCCGACTAGTCCCCAGACAGTATTCTGCAAGCAAATTTTTTTTTTGAAAGGAGTCTGCGCAAGCAATTTTGTTTGGATTTTTTACATTGACTCAAAGTCTTGAGTCGCAAGACTCACAACTATGGCTCTTCCGTGTAATCATCTGTTGAGCACCTGAGAATCTCAGATAAAAACATAGACAAATAATTAGTTTATTTGTTGATATCCATATAACTCTATAATCAAAATTGGGGTTGTTCACTGATTAAACATCATCAAACAAATATTGTGATGAATTCTTAGTTCTGAGTCTTTTGACATGGGCATGAAGCCAATACAACTGTGTTATGTTTGACTGTTACTTATGTATTTATACCCATGCTGTGAAGTGTGAAGGTATGTATTGTTATTAACCGACTAATATCATATACTTATTGACATTTATGCTTGTTCATATATTATATATGTTTAGGGAGGGGGGGAGGGGTTAGAATAAGTTTTGGCCGACTAGTCCCGAATTAGTCCCGACTAGTCCTAGTCGGCCCTTGGCCGACTAGGGCCGACTACCGACTTTGACTGCATAGGGGTACTGGACTGCCTTGCGTTAGGACTAAGCCTCATCATGATAAAGAATTGTTGTAAAAAAAAGAGTGAAACTGTTGAGAATAGGAGTCATATATGACAAGGCTAAACCGAGTAGGGGTTGATGCTCACGCTGAGGATAGCAACGTGAAGGTACATGATTTGGATCTAGGGGAGGGGAACCTGTTGTGGCTAGAGGAGTACTCGAAGAAGTATTACATGCACAAAAGGATAAAAGATACCACGAGGTTGCGAGTGTAAGTGCTCGTGACCGGATGACTAGCTAGAAAAACTGGAGTGTTAGGAGGCATCAAAGAGGTTCTCTTAAGAGGGAAAGTAGAAGTAGGAATAAGAGAGGAAGGTAGAACAACATAATAAAAAGGAGGCAATGAGGAAGGTGCTAGAGGAATGAGAGGAGAGGGTGGGACGAGAGGAGTAACCATAGTTACTAAATCGGGCGTTTTTTTGAAAAAAAAACGCGCATAAAACGCGTATCGATCCGAAGTCGTAGTAAACAGAAAAACTCATTTTTTTGAAAAAAAAACGTCAGTACGCATTTTATACACGTTTAAAACGGAAAAAACGCGTATAAAACACGTCGGGTTTGGTCCGGGTTTAAATTGGGTTCGGATTTTATTTTGTTCGTGCTTAATAAACGCATATGCTATATATTTTGAACTTTTGATTACTTGATGTTGGAAAATGACATATATACATACTTGGTATAATTTTTATGATTTTTTTTGTTTTTTCCGATGCTTTCATGTTTTTTTTCCCTTTTTTCCGTTTTCATCGTATCTTTCCAATTTTTTCCCTTGTCGTTTTTTTCCCGTTTTCCGACTTGGTAACTATAGGAGTAACAAAGGTAAATGGATCATGGGAGTGTATGCATGAGAGGTCCTGAGAACGAGATGAATAAAATGGTATATTCTTGAAGAATGTGGCACGACTAACAATTTCCTTAACATAGATACCCTTTATGCTTAGTGCTATACCCAAGAAGAACGCACTTCACAGAACGAGTGATAAGCATAGTGAATTCATGAATAGGTATGAGTACGAAGCAGGTGCAACCAAATGTAAGAAGCATTCTAGTCAGGAGGGGATGAATAGAGCTACTCGAAGGGAGATCTTCTAGAAAGGGCGAAGGAAGAGGTAATGTTTGTGATCTACATAGAGATAAGACACACTTCTACCTAGAAGGAACAAGGAAAAAAAGCAGAATGAAGAAGTATCTGAGTAGTCACGAGAATGTAACAATACTTTCTCAAAATGACACCATTCCGCTCCTTAGTATTAGGACATTATTATTGGTGTAGCGTACCATGAGAGCGAATAATATCATCAATCTCATACGAAAGATATTCACTGGCACAATGCGCTTCTGAAACTATGCGCACTGTTTTAAAAGGCGGTCCGGGCTGTTGCCTAAGCATTTTAGGGGGTTGGCCGCTCCGCTTCAGCATTAAGCGGCACTGCAGGCGGGTTGAACAAAGACAGGCGCCTAGGCAGGTAAAAGGCGGGCTCCAAGCGTGCTCCAGGCAGGCGGGCTCTAGGTGGATTTTAATGTGAGATCCGACCCGTTTGGGTTTTTATTCTCGTAAGTTCGTGACTCCCATCCCCGAGCAGGCGAGCACTTAGGCGTCTCTCTCTCTCTCTCTCCCTGTGATCTCCTTCCCCCCTCCCGCTATCTGCAGGTTACCACCGACCCGACCCCCTGCTTTCTTTCCCCTGCCTCACAGTCAACCGCGACCCCACCCAATCCCCTCTTCTCCCTCTACCTCGCGACCGACCCCAGCCCAGCCTGACCCCCTTCTCCCTTCCCTCTGCCTCGCGACCGACCCAAACTCCTGCTTTCTTTTCCCTGCCTTACAGTCAACCCCGACCCCACCCAATCCCCTCCCTCTGCCTCGCGATCGACCCTGGCCCAGCCTGAGCCCCCCCTCCCTTCCCTCTGCCTCGCGACCGACCCGACCCTCTGCTCTCTTTCCAGTTTCTCCTACCTCGCAGTCAACCCAGACCCTACTCGATCCCCTCCTCTTTTCATAAAACTTTTATATTCAGATTAGTTGTTTTGATGTTTGCATATGTAAAACTTTCTATTATTGTTTTTTATATATAGAATTATGAATTTATATGTATACATACATATAGAATATATTTTATATAGGTGGGCGCCCGTTTTTTTCTCCAGGCGCCAGCCTAGTCGTCCGCCTTCCGCCTTGAAACCACTTGACCGCCCGCCTTCCGTGTTTTAAAACATTGACTATGCGTGAAGCCATAATCATGTCAGTGAAAATGCGAACTCAGAATGGTTAAGCATTAAATAGGCTCATGTAGAATGTTCTCTTAGCGAAACCATTTCGCTCTTAAGTATTAGGACATTATCGTTGGTGTAGCGTACCATGAGAATGAACAATATCATGAATATCACATGAAAGATACTCACGGATACAATGCGCTGTTGACACTATGCGTGAAGTCGTGAATCATGTCAGTGAAGATGCAATAGATTCTTGCAAACTCAAAATGGTTACGCATTAAGTATACTCATTTAGAATGGGAGGTCATTTATAAAGCTGACATAATAAAGAAAGCCAGCCATCGAAGATAAGTGAGCAGGTCCCAAAATGTCTGTGTACACCATTGTACTAAAACTTGACCCGACTCGACTCGACTCGGTCAAAAATCGAGTCGACTCGGCCATCGACTCGGGTTTGCAGAGACTTAGACTTGTCTCGGGGAAACTCGGACTTGGGGTCTGTGTGTGTGTGTGTGTGTGTATATATATATATATAGAGAGAGAGAGAGGGCTGTTACGTTGAGCTGTGAGCTGCGATAGGAGAAAATGAGCTGCGGGTATTTTGACCCCTCTAGAAGTTTTGAAATTTGATGAAATTGGTAAGGGTGTTGTCTAGGGTAAAATGATCATCCTCACCAATTTTCACCAAATTCCAAAACTTCTAGGGGGGCAAATGGTCCAACAAGCAAAATCTGCAGATTTTAACGGTGACTGCGGACGACAGATTTTGCTTCGACTATTTGACCCCCCTAGAAGTCTAAGAAGCACGGACATGAACACGGGACACGGACATGACACGACATGGACACGTCGACACGATATTTTTCAAAAAACCAGAACACAGACACGTTAGGGGACACACTGAATTTTATATATATATATATATATATATATATATATATATATATATATATATATATATATATATATATATATAACAAGTCTTATATTATGATTTATAATCAAACATAATGCTAATAGTTAACTAAAAAAATCTCCAATAAACATCATAAATGACTCAAGTGTATAGTTTTCAAACTTTCAAAATACAAAAAAACAAATAGAACACGCATAAAATCATCATCCATCAAGGCCAACGTCAAGTGTTACCACATCATTACCATCGACGTGAAGATCACAGCCTCCATATCCGGCTCATTGATGGAAAGATTCGCAATCTCAAGAACCCCAACATCTTCAAATGAGAAATAAGCCTTTCCGGTAATATCCAACACGCATCCGACACGCTCCGACATGTATCGGACAACCTTTCTTCATAGAAGACACGTTTTTTGGTGTATCCGACATGTGTCGGAGAGTGTCATACGAGTGTCGGTGTCCGACACGTGTCGGACACAGACACGTTGAGGTCCCGAGAGTGTCGGTGCTTCATAGCTAGAAGTTTTAGAATTTGATGAAAATTGGTGAGGATGATCATTTTACCCTAGACAACACCCTCACCAAATTTCATCAAATTCCAAAACTCCTAGGGGGGTCAAAATACCCGCAGCTCACTTTCTAAACAGGCAGTTCACAGCTCACTGTAACATTCCTCTCTCTCTCTCTCTCTATATATATATATATATATATAGAGAGAGAGAGAGAGGGAGAGGATACGAGGTATAGGCTGGAGACCTATTTCGACGAAATGGGCAGCCGGCCATTTGATGACCCTTGGAGTCTTAGAATGTTCTATTTTTTGTGAGCATAAGCACCTTACCTTAGATAGAAAACCCACAAAAAAACAGCACATTTTAAAACTTTAGGGGCATCAAATGTTATATTTCAGATTAACGGTTACACCGGACGTTCGATAAAACTTTTAACATTTGATGGCCCTAGGGTTTTTATAATGTGTTGATTTTTTGTGGGTGTTCTATCTAAGATAAGGTGCTTATGCTAAAAAAAAATCAGCACATTCTAAAACTCCTAAGGGCTTCAAATGGGTGGCTGCTCATTTCGCCGAAATAGGCTGGCAGCTCATTTTCCATTTCCTATATATATATATATATATATATATATATATATATATATATATATATATATATATATATATATATATATATATATATATAGGGTAGCGATCTAGTGAGATATGAGATATATGAGATAACGTTGAGAAACCTATCTAGAGATTTTAGAATTTGATAAAAATTGGTAGGCATGCTCTCTATGGCAAGTTGATCATCCTCATAAAAAATCATCAAATTCTAAAGCCTATAAGGGCATCAAATGTTAGAAGATTTATCGGCCGTCTATTAAAACCAATAATTTGAATTGTGTATTTGATGCCTCTAGAGGTTTTAGAATTTGATGATTTTTTGTGAGGATGATCAACTTGCCATAGAGAGCTTGCTCACCAATTTTCATCAAATTCTAAAACCTCTAGATAGGTTTCTCAAAGTTATCTCATAGAAGAGTTATCTCACTGGATCGTTATCCTCTCTCTCTCTCTCTCTCTCTCTCTCTCTCTCTCTCTATATATATATATATATATATATATATATATATATATATATATATAATGCGGTATGCGGTGCGTGCGGCACCGCACGTACCGCATGCCGCATTATAGCATCCCCCTATTCACACCCACACATACCCACACACCGAGTGTGCTGTGTGTTTTGCACATACTGGAAGACTGCTTCATTATACCAATGATATGTCTGCCTGTTTGACTCATGTATTCTTATATTGTATCAGACATTAGATCTTTTTGCGCAATTGTGCCGGGAAAGAAGATACCCATTTGTGAGGCTTGATGGAACCACATCTATTGGTAAAAGGCAAAAGCTGGTCAACCGTTTTAATGATTCATCTAGGGTTTGTACATTCTTTGATTGTATCTAATTGTAATTTATCACAACCATTTTTGCCGATCAAATAGATATATGACACTTATTGCAGGATGAGTTTGTGTTTCTCCTAAGTAGCAAGGCTGGTGGTTGTGGGCTCAATTTGATTGGAGGAAATCGCTTGGTCCTCTTTGATCCTGATTGGAATCCTGCAAATGATAAGCAGGTAATCATTGTCTTTTAGCATATATGTGATTTTTTAATGGAAGGTTTACCTACATGATCTTTTGATTCTCGGATGCTTGTCCCTACAACAAGGCTGCTGCAAGAGTCTGGAGGGACGGTCAGAAGAAGCGAGTATATATCTATAGGTTCTTAAGCACAGGAACAATTGAAGAAAAGGTTTATAACTCTGGGTTCTAAACATGGACGTAAAGAGCTTGTCAATTGTTTTATATTGCTTTGATTAGTTCAAATGTCTACAGAATTCTTTTTCCATTCTTTCTCGGAGTATATGAAGTCAATGCAACTTATTGTAGGTATATCAGCGTCAGATGTCTAAAGAAGGGCTTCAGAAAGTTATTCAGCACGAACAAGTAGATAGTCAGACGCCGCAGGTATGAGCACTTGCCATGTATCTTGCCTTTTTTCCTTGTCAATCTATGGTATATTAGGCATCTTTGTTGCAGGGCAATCTGTTATCCATGGAAGATTTGCGTGATCTTTTCACTTTTCATGGACATGTCAGGTATTTCATATTTCGAGTTTCAATTGTGGTCCTTTTAACATATACCAGTGACGCAACATCTAATCCTAAATGTTTTCTTGGAATATATCATGGTAAATCAAAAGCATGTGAGTTTGGAATGTCTAGAAACTATTATATTCATCTCGAACGGTTTATGGGAATCCTGGATTTATTGCACTACTCATTTATGTTAATATCAAGAACAAGACAGAAAAATCTCATTGTTAATGTAATTAGTTAAATTAGTCTTAGGTGAGGATATTATTATTGTAATAATCATGTATGCACCACGTGTAGGACTTCATGATAGAATAAAGACACTTGTGGGAAGCGATATATGAATTAGTTCAAGGAATTCCATAGGGATCAGAAGATTTTATGATGGTGATTTAAGTGGTTACGTTGGAAAAAGTGGTAAGGATACAAGAGTACATGGAGGACAAAGGTTGGAGAGAGAGATACAATGATGGTACGATACTTTTTTTCATCGTAGC
Organism: Chamaelirium japonicum; assembly: GCA_947650365.1. Lineage (NCBI taxonomy): Eukaryota > Viridiplantae > Streptophyta > Magnoliopsida > Liliales > Melanthiaceae > Chamaelirium > Chamaelirium japonicum. The sequence continues at coordinate 73,785 of CANTAL010000093.1, read as the reverse complement.
CTATGACCTAGCAATAGAAAATCCTTATTTTAGAGGTGAGATGAACATGGTACCTTCAAAGGTGCATGTAATGTGTCCTATATAGAATTTTCTTTCAAGAAGAAAAGAGAAACATGCAAAGGTTGTGAGTGTGATAACGGCAGAAATTTGGCCACATAACATAGGCTAGTAACTATGGATATTTGAACAAAGAAGGAGGCGGCGAGGGGGTGACAAAGGGGGCAACCGAGGAACCTTGGGTTTGTGAGGATCCATGGTATCCTAATGGGAGAAATGAGGCTAATAGATCTATCAGGGATCCTCCCCAACGTCCTCCCCCGAGGGTCTTTCCATTGAGTACCTAGTAACGCTTGCCTCGAAAAACCTCTTATTATAGGGTTCAAGGCCAAGCATTCAATCTGCCTCGTTCTTATGCCTCCATTTAAAACACCACACTAATTGGGTTCTCAGCATTTACCACACCGAGTTCCTCCTACAAAAAGGATAATTGGTGGATCTTCCTGCTACCGATGGGGTGAGAGGGGACATCGAGCACCTGCCGGAACACGGTGGTATGTAGGAGGTGCAAGTGCAACAAGCTCAGCCACCGATCCTTCTCCTGTCGACGAGATGCCCAGTGCAGCCAAGGTCATGGCTCGACACAATCCCCCGTTCCACCATTCCATCAGAAATCTGGAGTACAACTCCCTCGACCAATCCTTGTCAGAACTCAATAGCTACACTATCTGCACGGTCATCTCTGGTTTTTCTCATCCCAGATATCTCAGCAAGCGTCTACTGTAGGTGCTGGGGTCTGATTGGTCATGGAAAACGAAGAGTCTTGGAGATGGAAAGTTCCTGGTCTTCTTTCGCTCCACTTCGGATGTCCATCAAGCTGCTCGCAATGACCCTCTTTCGTTGGGTCCCATCACAGTTACCTTCGAGCCATGGTCCTTATCCTTCTGCTCCTTAGGGTTTTGAGTCCCGGTTACCCTCAAGCTACGAATCGCTGGTATGCCCTATCACGGATGGACAACCAAATCTATTTAGAGCGTCGTCGGGCACTATGGGACGATCATGCACATCTTCAATAACTTCAACAATAGAGACGATGTCCGCTTCATCTTCCTCACCATGAAGGTCCATACTCTGCACTCCATCCCACAACAACTGGTAGTGGTTCTGAAGAATCAAGCTTATATCTTTCAGTTCCAGACATACATCATCCGGCCCACCACCTCTGCGAGTTCTCCCCTGGGCCTGTTCGGGTGGACACCTTGGGATTCAGTCACCACCAACATCTTTAGGCCAAACTTTCCCTTGCACTTTGGCAACCAGTGGAGGGGAAGGGGCTGCAAGCGGTGGCAAACCTGCCAGGGACAGTGGCTTCTTCAGCAAAGTCGGGTTTGAACCGAGCCCGAACCAGCCCAAGAACTAGCGAAAGAACAACTATCTGGAGCAGACCCTCCAAGGCCCCGGAGCAGATAATATTTGAGGAGCCTGCGATAGTTTTTGAAGACCTACAATAGGAAGGACCCGGCATCCCATAAGGTTTTGAGGGATCAACTGCTAAAGATCCAAAAGGAATCCCCGAACGAGGAACTTCTGCTCCCGCTGAACTACCTCAAGGATGCGATGATCCTAAGGATAGCGATAGAATGCGGCTTCACTGCAGCTGATGGTGGCAGCATCATGGAGGCAAAGGTCATATCCTACTTTAGGTTGCTTCAATGTCTGCATTCTCACATGGAGCTTGGTAACCTTCAGCTTCTCAAAGAGCTGAAAGTTTACAATGCAATCTCACGAGGAGTCTATTGGAATCAATGGCAGCTTGCAAAAAGCACTATGTGACTGTGTTTCTAGGTTGATTGTATTGGAGAATAAACAGGGTACTGTTTCCGACCTGGTCACAGAGAGGAAGCGCTATGGTAGATGGCAAAAACTACTATTTCTGAAAGGAAACTGTTACCGAGAACTAATTCTAGTTGTCAAGCACCTAACATCAGGAACTAGGTCATACTCACTTCAAAGCTTTTGATGAGCCCTGTCATCATACCACACTCCCACACCAACCCCACAAGCCCAAAAAATAGAAATTTTTTCCCCCTACCCCACATAAAGCTTGTTTATCCATTTGGTAGGAGCCCCTCACCTGTCTTGCGCCAGTAGCCCTTTAGTTTCCATCCACGAATATATGCTGGTTCAAACCCAGCCCACCTCGCCCTAACCCGTCTTGGGAATCATAAGAGGAGACAAGTTTGGGATTTATTTCCTAAACCCGAGGCAGGTTTCGGATGAATTACGGACGGGGTATTACTCAATAGGTCAGGGTCGGGATGGGTTGCCACGTCATCTTATATCATTGCATCCTCTGTCACTGACTTGCTCCCCTTCAGGGGTGTTGTGGAACTTGTAGGTCAATCATCGTGGCAGCTGGGCTATTTGGTGAGACTCGATAGCTTCCTTTCAATGAGAAGCAGCAAAGAGGGGCCCACCAATGTAATTTTTTTTTTAAAGAGGGCATAAATGGACGGATTAGAGCGATGCTTGTAAGTGCCATTGCACAAGAGAAATCACCTTCGAAGCTTGCCAACTGCAGGAGCACAAAACATTTTACGTCACCAAAGACGGAGACTTCTTTATGCCAACAAGTACACCAATTTATTTATATGCCACACAATATAAGACAAACTCGAGAGGGAAACAATAGGGTTAACCACTGGGATACTACCGGAATTGTAGTATTTTATTTTTTACATAGGCAGGTGTCAAAATCTTTCGAGCAATGGACCCACTTTGGGCTCGGACCAATCCCTCCGAGAATGCGCACCGACCAACTCGAAAGTGTACCTACACAATCCTGGGTAACGAGAGGGGGGGGGAGGACTTGAGCTCACAACCTCCGCACCAAAGCATCAGTTGCATATCAACTCCCCTATCCCCTAGTGGGTTAGGCCATGTTTGGATAGAATTTTGATTCTGGGATTTTTGGATCCCAAAATCCCAAAAAAGGGCTCCGGAGCCTCAATTTTGGGTTTGGAAAAATGACTCCTAGGAACATGGTTTGGGCTCTCCGAATAAAAAATTTTTGGAATCCGATAGTATCCAAACAGGTTCTCCATCTAAAGGCTCACGGAAATGTCTCTTGAAATTTGAGAATTAGAGAGACAACAGGATGTAGTTTTTTAATTAAGTGAGAAAAACTGATGTTCAAGTCACTTATGAATTTTTTTTTGCTTTTTTAATTGCTGAGATTGCACTACTGTGTTGACTTTTCTTGTAACTTGTCAAATCCTTTCAGAACCATATATTATTTTCTTAAATATTTCTAATTAATCAGTTTTATATATTTTTTGCGTGCACGAAGCTGGATAAAATATCCATTGATATACTACACAGTTTTATATATTGTTTGCATGCACGAAGCGCCATGAGTCTGCTTCGATCTTGAATGATATTTTTCTGCGAGGAAAGAACACAACGTAATTATATGGTTATCGACAGTCAGTAGTAACTATAAAGTAATCAATGATGTGGTGCTATTACAAGGTGGATCTAATCGTTCATCTATAATCACAATCCAGAATCTAACTACTATAAATAATTTTATATACCTCCCATGCTTGGACGAAATCTTGATGTCAATTTGTTATCAGTATGTAGTTAATAGTTGGTTTGAAACTAGTTAGATAGAGGACCATTGATGTGTTGTACTATCTTGAATAAGAAATCGGTTGAGGATGTCGGTTTGGCTTCTCGCTAGAATCTAAGCAGTTTTAGGCGTTCCGGCCTGATTCGGCCGAATCCTCGAACCATGATGCATATCGAGATTTGATGTGTGGCTTATGTTGAAAACCACTTGAATACGTTCTAGTGTATGTTATGCCCACTCCACTTTAGCTTGCTCTAACTAACCCTGAAACATCGCACCCATTGAATTCTATACCATCAAATAAAACTATTATATAATTTTTTTTTTTGGAAAATGATATCTTGATTGTCTTTGGATCTTGATATTTAGTAGAAATTTCTGATAGGTCCGAGATCCATGAAAATATGAACTGCTCTCGTTGCAACACAAACAACCTTATGCTGGAAGAGAGCACTGGTAATGTATTGGAGGTCAAGGCTAGTAGCAATTCGATGGAAGGAGGCTGTCGGGAAGATGAAGTGGTTGATGATGTTGGTGGATTTGCTGGAATTGCTGGATGCTTGTACAAATTGAAAAACTCAGAGAAACAGGTAAGTAGATGTCCTTTTCTTCATTATTCACTGGGTTCTTTTTCTTTTTTTTTTAGAAGTGTATTTCTTCCATGTATGTGTTTCATCATGGTGTCTACAGCTCGGGACTCCCCTCGAAGAGGATTTAGGAAGCTGGGGTCATCATTCTCACCCAACAACTGTGCCTGATGCAATTCTTCAAGCTTCAGCTGGCGATGAGGTATGCTGCCCCGTCTAAAGCTCATGCTGCTTGAAGTGGAATCGTTCACTTTGAGACCTAAGTATCATCCATCGGTCCCGAACCCCTGAAGCTGTAGTTGATAGGCAATGAACAATGTTCTAAAAAGCGGTTTACGCGGCCGCCTAGGCGCTAGAAGGCCCCCCACCGCCCAGCCTAATTCTAAGTGGTGCAGAAAAGCAGCCCAGGCCTTTAAGCGGGGTTAGATGGCTGCCTAGGCAGTCCCAGACGGGGCTAGGCTTCCGCTTAGGCGGGACTAGGCACTAGAACGTTTATAGATACTATACTATTATTGATAATCATAAATTTATGATTTGGAATGTACTAATATTATGGATATTATGATATTATCTAAGATAATATCATGCTTGCTTTTGTTCCTATTAATCTTGAGTTTATGATAAGTAAAAAATATATATTATATATAATATTAAAAAAATAATTAAAAAAACATAAAAACGCCTAGGCGGCCTAGGCGCTGGAAGGTCTCCCATCGCCCGACTAGCGCCTAGCGTTTTTTAGAACATTGGCAATGAAAGAACTCACATATCTATTTAGGCCATGTTTGGGTTGGATTTTGATTCTTGGAGCCTGGAATCCTAGAATCCCAAAGAAGGGCTCCGAAGCCTCGATTTGGGCTTCGGGAAAATGGATACCATATATAAGCACGTTTTGTGCTCTCCGAAGAAACACTTTTTGGGATACGGTCGTATCCAAACTGGCTCCCTGCCTTTTTTTTGGGATTTTGGGCTTGCCCAAAATCCTTGATCCAGAGCATATCCAAACAGACCCTTAGGCCCTGTTTGGATAGGATTCTGATTCTGGGATTCTTGGAGCCTAGAATCTCAAAATAGGAATTCTGAGCCTCGATTCTGGGCTCCGGGGAAATGTGGCTCCGAGTAGCACGTTTTGGGCTCTCTGAAGAAACACTTTTGGGATTCAGTTGTATCCAAACATGCTCTCCACCATTTTTAAGCATTACTAGTAAGAAACCCGAGCAATTCCCAGATGAACTTGATGCACGCCACTTAATACAGATGACATCGCAACTGTCCGAAGAAGTGTGCAACTTGGAGTAATTGTGATTCACTTAATACAGATGACATCACAGCTGTCCGAAGAAGTGTGCAACCTAGAGTAATTGTGATTCACTTGTTAGAGTGAAAAAGAGATAATACTAATGATTTTTCTAATTAATCAAATGATCATTAAATACCATTGCATGGGTATTTATCACCTTTATAGCACGTTTTTAATAGGATTTATGAGAGCCGTGTTCACACATGGGAGAAGGATTTTGGCTCTTTAAAAGCAGTCCACATGTCAACACGGGAGAGAGTGCTCCATTTTATTATTATACTATTAGATGGGCTCCTAGTATCTGCCCTTAATTTCTTGTCATTATTGCTAGTCTTGTGCTTCTAGTGACTTTGCACACTACTGATGAAGCGGTCTGTTAGCCCCATCATGTTCTTTTTTTCCCCTCTATTGCAGGTTACATTTGTTTTCACCAACCAAGTAGACGGAAAACTTGTTCCAGTTGAATCATTTGTGAGACCGATCTCACCGAATCAGCAGCTATGCAAGCAAGACGACGACAATCACAAGGAGAAATTCGCCTTTTCACCGCAACCATGTAGAAAGCCGCAGCCCGCGACTTCGAAAGAGAATTTGAACAGGATTGGTTCTTGTATGTTAAGCATGCCCTCACTGAAGGGATCTGCTAAGTTTCCAAGAACGCCATCAGCGTCGTCGAGATTGCATGGTGTGGGAAGGGCTAGCGTCTCCTGTGGTAATCAACCTTCCCTCAAGAGGATGCATGGTGCATCTGATGCACAGGATGACGATGATTTTGCATGATATGCAATTCCCCCTTTGCGCGGTTTGCTATATACTTTAACATATAGTCAATATATATAAGAGAAACAATTCTTGTTAGATTTTGGAAATCTTATCATAATTTATGCACATCTTGTCATATGCTAATTTTCGCATTATCGGATCGAATCTAATCCTATCACTTGCCTATCCATCGCAATCTGATCATCACTTGCATATCAAGAATCTTATGCCCAACACATGCCCGGGATGTCTTAATGATGATCAATCTACAATTGTTCAATCGAAAAGGACAAGCATCCCTATGGAAAAGAACCGTAGTATGATATTTCACTTCCAGAAGTAGATAGCGTCATCCTACGTCGCATTCTTCCTGGACTTTGATTTTTGGCGTCCAACTCTTCCTTTGATGTGTATACTTTTTTTTTGTGGATGGTTTCAGCATGTACACCTGTGTTTATCTTCTCCAACACCGCTTCAAGATTCTCTAGGTCTACTAGATTTTTTCTTTGATGGTTCACACAATTCTGTTGTCGTATCAAAGATAATTCAGTCTGGTTGTGTTTTTGAGTATCTCTCCGATGTTTGGTGGATTCTTCTTCGGTCACCCAGGATCCTCTTCTAGCACTGATGCCCTCACACTTACGAGTAAAACGGGATATCCAAGAGGAAGAACCGTCGCTTCTTCTCTCTGTCGTCGTTCCTCGCATCGTCTTCATCAAGTTACCCCTCTTTCTCAAGTACACACTTGTCAACACGCTCATGTATCTTTTCTCTCCTCTTCTCATGTGGACGTTGGTTCTTTTGGTTCTCATAGTGCTCTTGGCATCTCTGGTACTCCATCTATTGCACCCAATCAGCCTCCGTTGGTCGATGATTTGCGCCAACCGTGTCGTTACCCTCAGTGCGAGCACCACTCACCTAAATGCTTTAGCTTTAACTTTGACCCTGTCACCTCCTACTCACCCCAATTTACCACTGTTTACTCTGACCAAGAGCCCCAGTCCTACCATGAGGTGCGTTGTCTCGTCCCCTCAGTGGCAGCAGGCCAGGGCAAAGGAGTTTTAGGTCTTCAAACAAACTCAAACTTGGGACATCGTCCCACTCCCTGCTAGTGTTGAGCATGTTAGTTGCAAAAGGGTCTACAAGGTTATGCGGTGACCTAATGAATCCATTGAGTGGCACAAGACTCGGTTGGTAGGTCATGGTTTCACTTAGAAGTATGAGATAGACTATGAGAAGACTTCGCGCCTATAGCTCAGATGACCATGGTTCGTGCCCTCCTGATTGTTGCAACTGTTCGCCGATGGTCTCTTCTTTAGAGAACGTGAAGAGTGCCTTTCTTCACATAGACCTTCTAGAGGTTGTCTACGTGCAGCATTCTCCTCGCCCTCTTTTCCCCCTTTTAGATGTACAATCCTCACCTCAAGACCGGGTGATTCTGCTGTTGTAAATTGATGATATAATCACCACAAGCAATGACTGTACTGTGATCGCCTCTCTTCAGTAGCACTATCGACGTCAGTTCTAGATGAAGGACTTGGGTCCTCGATCTTTGTTACTTCCTCGGCCTTGAGATAATCAATAGTGAACGAAGGATTCTGCTCTCCCAACAGAAGTACATCGTTGGCATTCTCGATCAAGCTTCTTTTTTCGATGCTCGCTCCTCTAACACTCCACATACTCGAGCTTCATATGAAGTTTCGACCAACAGACGGTGAGCCTTTCTCAAATCCTACTCGGTACAGACAAATCGTTAGTGAGTTAGTCTACTTTTGCATCACCAAGACTGACATTGCCCATGCAATTATCATCATCAGTTAGTTTATTAAGACCCCTCGCTTTGCTCACTACCCCCCCCCCCCCCCCACCCTCTCGCGGATCCTTCAGTACCTTTGAGGCACCATCACTTGGTCTCTGTTCATATTCTTGACTTCAACTCTAGTCCTACATGCCTAATATGATGCCGACTGAGCTGGGTATCCGACCACTCCCCGCTCAAGTAATGAATACTTCATGTTTCTTGGAGACTCTTCTGGTGGCGCAGCAAGAAGCATGAGGTACTCTCTCTTTCCAGCATCAATCGAAGTAGAATTTGGAGCCATGGCCTCCACCACTAAGGAGATTATTCAACTACATACGGTGTCTTCTTGGGGATATATGAGTTGAGATTTTTGGGCCTACAGCTTTTCACTATAATAACCAGAGTGCAATACAGATTGCTAGTAATCTGGTTTTTCACAAGTGGTCGAAACACTTTGAGCTCGATTACTACTTCTGCCTCCAGACTATCTCTCTCCCTTGTGTCTTCTCTACGGAGCAGCTTGCTGACTTTTTTACGGAGTCACAACCATCTTTGCACTTCCGGTTCTTACTTAGCAAACTCATGGTGCATGATCAGGGGCGGACCTACATTGGGCTTGGGGGGCAAGCCCCCCCTCACTTTGGGAGAAAACAAAGGTAAGTTACACTTACCCCTTGAAGTTTAGCTCAAAAACACTTAACCCCCCTATAGTTTATTTTGTTCCAAATCACTCCCTAAAGTCTGAAATGTTAGCACAATACCCCTTTTGTCAACTACTTGATTTTCTCATTTTGTAATTTTTTATCTGATCGAAGCTGAATTGAAGGGGGGCAAAATGTTGTTTTTTTTAACTATAGGGGGGTTTTAATGTTTTTTATCTAAACATCAGGAGAGGGGGGGGGGGGGGGGGGGGGGGGGGGGGTTTGCGGGCAAAGTGTAATTTACCCAAAAAATTAATTATAGCCAGTTTGTTTGTCAACTTTTGGTTGCCAATGTCACATGGAGGTGGCCACCACTAGCCACCACCCCCCACCAGTCAATATCCACCACTTTGCCGCCGACTACAACCCCACCGCCACATGAGCCACTCGTCGCCGTCGGCCATCACCCGCCGTCGTCGCCCGTATTGGCAAGCCACAGCTGGCCTCGCCGGCCGTCGGCCACCGACGTCCACTACTGTCCAGCCGACATCCACCGTCATCTGCCACCACCCGCGCACATGGCATTCCCGTAGAGTTCATCACATGGCCATGAGAGTCGAGTGCCCCCCCCCCCCCCCCCCACGCAAAAAAAAAAAAGAAGAAGAAAATCTAGTCTATTATTTACAACCCATGCACCCCAATCGAGTCGGCCAGTTATAGCTCCAAATTTTCGAAGGACTCTGAGGATCAAAATTCTCTTCCACTTGAGGTAAAATCCTAATAGGTCTTTTGCTGCGCGGTCGAAGGAATGGTAGGGACGTTGTCACGCCGGCTACCGAAGCCTTCGACTGTGAGGCAACGACTGTAGTTACTTTTTAATAATTATGCCCCCTTGAGAAAAAATCCTTGGTCCGCTACTGTGCGTGATCCATCTTGAATTTGAGGCGTGGGGGGGTGAGAGAGTTAGAGTTTCTTGTATGTATTCGGTTATACATGATTTAACTGTGTGTTGGACTAATACCCCTTCGTATATATATTGGGCTCTTGAACTAATGAGAAGACATTTCTTCTCCCTCAAAACCCTAGCCTTCTCTCTCTCTCTTTGTTTGTGGTTGCTCGTGCATCACACTAGTCTACCTAACGAAAGATGATGTTTGGATACTTGAGCGACACATATAAATCTGAATGGATGGTGGCCATGCGGTACCTGAAGTCACTGATCCAATGCACAAAAAGGGACACATGTCGACACAATGGCAGAGAATTTTGAGCTATAACTGGCCGACTCAATTTTTTCGAAGGACTTAGTGGATGGTCCCTAAAAACATATCAATATTAGCTAAAGGACAGTCAACCGAGCCTAAACCCCGTGGACAAAAATATCTCTCGCTGCACTTTAAATTTTCAAATCATGCATCTCCTTTCTAAAACTAAACCGAACCCTAGCCTAGACCTAGAAATCATAAACCAAACCCTAAACTCTAAGATCTATAGGCCATGGGATGAACCCTGGACCTAGAAATCCTAAAACTAATTCTAAACTGAATCTCTTCACTCGCCCGTGGCATCGCGTCTCTGCTGCTTGCCGACTTCGACGCCGCTTCTCATGCCTGCTACCAGTGCTGCTCAATCTGCTGCTCGTGCTTGCCTCCGCCGCCGTGGCCTTCTTAATGGCCGCCCGTGAAATAAACGAAAGAGAGAGAGAGGTTGATCGATTGGTGAGGACATTTTAATCTTTTCGCAATCCTTCTCAGATAACCAGGGACCTTAGACGAAACGCATCTCCTGCTCGTCCTTTTCATCCCATCGATCCCTTGTCAGGGGCCTTAGTCACATTAACCCATTAAGCTTTGCCCAAAATAAAAAACCGGTCATGTGACCACATGGTTGCACCAAAAGCCATTCCATGCTGGACCTCTTTGTTTGTGTGATGAGCTAGAGAATGAGACACCACGTGGTCCTAGAGAGCTGTCAACATCGCCAGCTCACGCCTTGCCTATAAACAACGAGTCAAAGGCCGGTCAACCCTCGCCCTCCTTTCCCCTCTAGAGAAAAATAATAAATTTTTAAAAAAGTATTTATTTATTTTTATTTATTTTTTTTTCCCACGCTAGGCTGGAGCTCTGGATTTGACTATTGGGGGTTGGGAGTTGGGAACCATCGCGGGCTTTTACTGCCACCGCCACCAAGCTGTCACTCACGTGCACCCAAATGAGGGGAGGACACGTGCCGGTATATGATCCCCTCTTCGTCCCTGCGGTCAAAGTCAAAGGAGAGGGTGAGGCTCTTTTGTGGATTAGGCTTTGGAGGTTTGTGGGCAGGGGGGCTGTCTCTCTTTTGGTCTCCCATCCTGCTTGCAAACGATTCTTTCTTTGGAGATTTATATGCCAGAAATGCTGCACACGTGGCTGCTGGCTATTGGGCAGCACGTAATACTCCTCACCTCACTCCCTTACTAATAAAAATACTTGCAGCCCTCTCCTAGGTGTATTTATCACTCATGGGCTTCCCAATATACCCTTTACCACAATTGTGATTGAGCACAATATAGACCAATTATTATTTTTAAAATAATAATAATAATAATTAGTGTCTTATATGAGGGTGGGTCAAGACAATCCCGACCAGGTTATTAGGGGGTGTTTGGCATCATCTATATCATCTATATAACATGGCATGTTGGTATTGTGCTGACTAGACAAAACGAAAGCTGATTAGGAAAAGCTGACTGGACAAAAAAGTATCAAATAGATCTAACCATTCGTTCAAAAATCAATGCACGATCTCTATTTCCCCATCAACCAACTCCTTTCCATTGGTTTCAAATCCCAACCCATTTAAACTGCACAAACCCCTAAAATCCCGGCCCATTTAAATTGCACTAAACCTGATCGTTTATCCTGTGATCGTTGTTCACATCAACGGCTATAAACCGTTGGGTCGATCTAGAGGAATCCGTTCGAATAGAGACAACTGTGATTAATTGATTATTGGGGGAGGGGGAGTTGGTCACGCCGAAGGCGCCCGCTTCTTGCCAATCGAGATGGGTGAGTAAATGGGTGTCCCTATGAATGTCGGTGTTGTCGTCGAAAGTGTTTTGTTGCCGAAGGCATTCAGGTGTGTTGCCACCCAAAGGCGGCCCGCTGCAGTGCCGACAGGTACGGGCATACACTAGTTCCGGAATAGCCTATTTCCATTCCGAATTCCCCAATTTGAAATTAACGGCTAGTAATTATTCCGGTGGAATGAAAAACTTGGAAAATAAAAAATCTCACTCCCGCTGTTATGTACCAACAGGAGAGCTGAACAATCAAATTGCATTGAAAATAGTAATTGACGGTAATAACCCCTTCTGGAAGAGGATTAAGGGAAACAATTGTTCCACATACCAAACACCCTCTAAGCCTCCCGTACTCATTTTCGGAGTCTTTACCAACTCACCCAGCTAGCACCTAAGGGGAGTGTTTGGCATGAGGAACAATTGTTCCTCTTAATCCTCATCAAGAAGGGGTGTTTTTATCAATTACTATTTATAATGTATTTCCATGGTTCAGTGTTCTGGTAGGCAAAAACTATCCGTTCCCAGCTCTTTTATTTCAACAGAACAAAAACTATCCGTTAGTTTTAAAATATAGAATTGTGAATGAAAACAAACAGTTTCGGAACGATGCCACACATCCCCTAGTAGACGAAGTTTGAACTGTACCTTTGCCTATAAAATTGCAATGGCTATTGCACCTAAGGGACAATGAATGTGGCAATATACCTAAAAACAACATGTATGGAAGTACTGATGTCGGGCAGTGTTTCCCTCATGGAGAGGATTGTTCTTTTCGCAACTAGGATTTAGGGCAAAGCTTCAAGTAATAGAGGATGATTTTGGCCGCATTAAATTTGAGTACTTCTACATTATTTAAGTTACTTATTAGTATGAAGCGTGTTACTACTGTTGAAATTTATATAAACAGAAATCCCGAGTTAAGGATTGAGGTCCCAACACTCCCAATGCCTTTTTATATAAGGATCTCATCATCCTCTTAATCAGCTGATGTGGGATTATTTCTCTGCAATTACCTTCATTTCTAATGGTGATCTTGTTAACCTCCTCATCGCTCGAGTAGCTCTTGGATATATACTGGTCTACAATGGGAGGCGGAAGTAGGTTGCTCATATCTAGTTGCTGCTGAGAGCTCACATCAATTGTGTTTTGGGAATGCCCGATGGCTTCAAAGTATTGGAGTCTGGTGCTTGCTCTAACCGGACTTAACTTCTATACACTGGATTTATTACACACCGGTTCTAGGCTGGATCGTCGGTGGGGGTCTCCGATGCCTAGTGAGATTATTGCTATGGCGCGGCCATGTGGAGTCTCTGGAATGTGAGGTGTACAAAAAAATTTGGTCACACGGACGACCTTCCTTTCTATTCGATTATTCATCGTGGGCTACATCTTATCCAAGACTTCGTCCATGGGGTGTGTATTCAGGGAGTGGGGTGAGAGTGGCACTCCACTGTGGAGTTAATTGGTTTGGATTGATGGCTCGTTTAACTCCCTAGAGGAGCTTGTGAGTGGAGCCTGGGTGATGACTACTGCAAACGGAGAAGTTTGCGTTGTTGCCTCCTTTCAATGACGGGTGTGCACTTCTTTCCAGGCTAAGCTGTGGGCGTTAAAGGGGGCCTTCGTGGAGTTGAAGCTGCGGGATAGCTGTCAAGTTGTGATTTTCACCGATTCCATGCAAGCTCGGGATACTCTGGTTCTTAGCAAAAGCAGTACATCTGTTATATATATGTCACCTTATTGCCGCTTGTAATATAGATTGGCACCAACTTAATGGGGTTTTGATTGTCGAGCGTTGGAGCCTCCTTCTTTGTAGAGCCTTCACGTCTCTAGCTTTTCGACCCTCGATACCATCCCCCACCCCCTCTATTTATAGGTGAAGGGGGGAGTTGGCAAAGATATGGCTGCGATTTAGTGCATCCCTTGAATATATTTTCCCAAAATCGATAAAATTTGTCTTTCTTATTTGGGAAAAACATAATTGATCTCTTTCCTTTTTTGTAGCAGCGGTTATGGAAAAGATTGATATGGCTCAATCTTTGAAGATATGAGTCATCTTCACACCTTTCAATCGATGGCCGGCAATGCGACTTTGAATTTGATTCATCGAATCAAAGGATCGGCGTGGATCCACGATTCGTAGACGTCCGAGCTAACTCCCTCCACGCATTGTGGTAGTTTTCTTTTCTTTTCTTTTTACTTTTTTTTTTTTTTATAGCGGGTCATACCTCCCAAAGGGGGAGGGGGCACAATTTTTAAAATGGGGGCTACCGATGGGCCCTGATTTTGGGTGGCTGGCCGGGCCCACCCGGCCCCTTTTTTTTTGCTTCAAGTGCAGGGCCCACTTTGGGTCCCTTCATGTTGGGTTCGGGTCTTTTGTTCTGCGAACCAGTGTGCACAAACCGAGTTTGCATGCAGACCATTGTGTGCGGTCTGGGATTGCGTGCAAGTTGTTGTGTGCGGACCGGATTCAATTCATGGGCTAATTTCGGTGCCCACAATCACACACGTCATGTTGAAGATTCCTATTGATATTTAGGATTTGTCAAAAACTGTAACGGGCAAAACCTCAGTAGCAATGTTTGTAAGGTTAGAACACCCCAACCAATAGTTAGAAGCCAATGAAGGAGGAGAATCATCACTTCAACACCATTTAATCGGAGGCGGAGCCAACTAAAGCCCGGTGCCCCCCTAGGATTTGAAATTCTAAGTGTCAATTACACTTTGCCCCCCTAAAGTTTAGCTCATAAAATGCTTAACCCCCCTGTAGTTTATTTTGTTCCATATCGTTTCCTAAAGTTTGAAATGTAGCACATTACCCCTTTTGTCAACTACTTAATTTCCTCATTTGGTAATTTTTATACGATCAAAATTGAATTAAAGGGGGCAAAATGTAGTTTTTTAACTATAGAAGGGTTAAGTGTTTTTGAGCTAAACTTTAGGGGGTAAAGTACATGTAATTTTCCAAAATTCTAATACCCCTTAAAAGCATGTGTCAGTCAATAAATATGGTGCCCCCACCCCATCAAAACATAAAACCAAGAAGGGCCGCTAGATACAATAGTGCATATGAAAGAAGACAAAAAAAACAATTCATCTCCAGCAACGCACCTCAACGACGATCTCATAGTGCTCGCCGCTCGCTGGTCACAGTCTCGCGCATGCCGCACTAGCACACCACATGGTCTACTACTCTTCTAGACTGATTCCTGATAGTCGATTCCCCTTACGTGACTGCATCCAGTGTCCCTCTGAATAAAAAGTTGGTAAGTTCTTATACCCACGCTCACACTATCATGAAAAAAGAGAATTTTAGGGTTTTAAAATTTCTTGCCCCTGCTAGAATGAATTTTTAGCTCCGCCACAGCGCTTAACGTAGCTAGAAGTATATACGACTTCCTAGTAAGAGATGAAAAATGTGTTGAAGAGAGGTCCTCTTGTTGGAGAGATCCCCCTTGTTTCGAGAAACCCCGGAGTAACCAAGGTGGAGCACTCAAGACGGAGCGCTCAAGACGTATGAAGGCATTGTCATGGCCCAACAGACCTGGAGCCTTGGACACTAGTACACTGTGTGAAAACTTGAGAGCAGTGGCGCCCTGGGCGAGATGTTCGCACATGTTTGGATGTTTTTTTAGATTTCTCTTAGGGTTTATATAGGATTTTTATAGCCATCTTTTGCATATGAGTTGATGGAATTATTTTGTGCTTTTGGAGAACCGTCGGAGAGTGTCTCTCATGGGTTTGAAGAGCCCGGCCTAGCCTATTATATAATTCATTTATCGTTTGATAGTGGATCTCTCTCCGTGCCGTCGATGGACGTAAGCAAGATTGACGAACCACCTAAAATCTATGATGTTCTCTGTAATGTCTGTTTTTTTCTCTCATTTATTTATTTGATTATCTTGTATTTTTTTTTTAGTTTGTTATTCTGATTGTTTGTTTGGATGAGTATCGGTCACCGCTTTCGCTGTGAATAATCAAATAGTTTGAATTTATACCGATCGAATTCAGATTTTTTTTAAAAAAAAAACCCTATAGGTCGAGCCAAATTTGATAAATTTTAACCGTTCCAACCGGACCCAAATGACAGGCCTATGAGCAGCATGAGGCTTGGCAAAACACTTGTCCAAGACACCAAGCTAGTTTTTTTCCCAATTGCATGGGTCCTTTGTGAAGGAAGTGGGTCCTCGTTCTTTTGTTTCTTTGTCGGCGGCACCCATCACACAAAACAAAATTAGCATTTCAACATCGTACGTTGGCTACATCATGACGTGGCATCCGATCACAACCGTCCAACGTAACCACACTGAACCAAAACATGCAGACATCAGACGGCTGTGATGGGTGGCAAACAAAAACTATTTGGACGTGACTCCTCTACAGTCCCCCTGGCATTTGAGAGCAGCTGCGCCCTACAGCCTAATAATAATACACGACAGATCAAGATGCTGTCGCTAGCCTTTAACACCACGTGTCATGCATCCACAGTACCATGCCTCCTCATATGTACCCCACTCGGCAGCAGTAGTGGTACGACACACCCACTACTGCTAAGTACCACCACCTTGGTATCCACCCAGAGAGAGAGAGAGAGAGGAATAGCGAGAGAGAGAGAGAGACTACATAGGCCCTTGGTGGAGGTGGGCTGATGGCATGCATCAACATGTTCAACTCGGAGCGCCAGGGCCTGTATGGGGCACCGCCCCCGATGAGCCCCCGGATCTCCTTCTCCAACGACTTCGTGGTGGACCACTCCTCCTCGGCCGCCGCCGCCTCCGCCAAGCACGCGGCCGCCCCGCCGGACCCCAACTTCGAGTTCTCGGTGGGCAGCCGGCCGATGATGGCCGCCGACGAGCTCTTCTTCAAGGGCCGGATGCTCCCGCTCAGGGGGAGCCGGGACGGCAGCTGCTACGGATCCGGCCGGGGCGCCACCACCCTCCGCGACGAGCTCCGTGCGCCGGAGGACGACGACCCGTGGGACGCGGCCCGGACCCCCAAGGGCTCCGCCACCCGGTGGAGGCAGCTCCTCGGCCTCAAGAGGCCCCACTGCGCCAAGAAACCCGACAAGGGCGACGGCGGTGGCGGTGCTTCGGACCCAGAGGCCATTGATGCTCCCAAGCCTTCAGAGGTTGGTAGCTTCGTCAATGCTCCAAACTAAGCCTTTGGATCGTTTTCCAGAATCTACGGAGCGACGGAGTGTAACATAATAGAGAACGATCGATCGGCTCTTCTAAGAGATGGTGCATTGTTGACTGTTGACTGTTCCCTGTTTTTTTTTTCCCCAGTTGGCTTTGGGTTGGAAACTAGGGTTTGGTTGTGGGTGGGTGGGGAGGTGGGGGTGGTATTAACTCTCATTTATCTGTGTATTGTGGGACAATGTAATAGTATTTTTCCAAGGGCGGTGCTGCTCTGGCTTTCTGCAGCTCTCTTCTGTACAAATATTTCTTTTGCAAAGCTGTGATGTGGTGATTTGTGGCCGGGTTCATCAGATCTCTGAGGTCGGGGGCTTCCAAGGGTTGGATCTGGCGGCACCGAGTGGGGAGGGGGCTTTTTCGGTGGGGAGCAGCCGAACAGTGCTGCTGTTGTCTTCTAGGGTTTCGGGAGGGGGGGGACGGGATGGGATGGGATCATAAATGCTCTCATTTAGCTGTCACTTTGTTTCGATTACAGAGTTTGTTTCTTGTTAGGGAAATCAGCAAGCTATTGGATGGGGGCTAGACGACAAAAAGGGATGGGACGTGAAACTTTTTGACCAGAGATTGTGTGGATTGGGTGGAAAACGACAAAAGAATCCATTTCAGATATTAAAAATGGGTTTTTTTTTAAAATGTTTTTAGGTATGGAAACTAAAAGTGAAAAATTTCTGGATCGGTACTGACAAATATTCTCCAAATATTGTTTGAAAGTTTTTTTTTTGTACAAAATTTTTTCCAAGTAAAACGATCAAAATATTTTTTTTTTCTCTGTTCGAGACATGATTGGCCGATCAGAGCCGATCATTATATAGTACGTTCGGCCGATTACGGCTGAACATACCGTATCATGTTTGGGTGTCGAACGTATTGTATCATGTTCGGTCATGGTCGACCGAACGTACTGTATGTTTGGCTCTGGTCGCCCGAACATAAGGACTGGGTGGGAGAGCTCGGGGAGGAACCTACGGCGCCTGGGCGGGGAGATCGGGGAGGGGCGGAGAGCGGAGATGAGCTTGTCGGAGCGATTGATGGAGGAGGTAGGGTGTTAAACAAAGTGAAAATTGACGGAAGGAGAAATCTATGGTACTTGAGCAGGGGAGCCCGGGGAGGAGATGAGCTCGGGAAGCGACGAAAAGAGGAGAGGAGCTCACTGAAGTAGTTGATGGAGGAGGTAGGTTATTACGATACTTTGGGGGTGTGTAGAGTAATTTGGAGAAGAAGGATAATATAGGATTTTAAAAAAATTGAAAGTGTATAGTGAGCAAATATATACAATTTTTAAACTAGGTGGTGTGGGGAGATGTGTGAAGAGTATTTGTTGTGTAAAAAGGAATACTTGATGTACCAACTTTCTTGTCCACATGGAATCCGGAACTTTATTGCCTTTTTCTCTTTTTTTTTTTTTAGATTTATTGGGTTCATGGTAGGGTCAGAGAACTTAATAACCAATAGAGGGGTAATGTGCCTAAGGTTCCTGACAAAAGATCGGTATAGCGATAGGGACCGACAAGAAAATGGTTTTGCACCGGATCCCCCCATTTGGAAAATTTCAATTTTAGCTTTAGATTGAAAAATAATCATTTTACCCCTACATATAGCTGTGTAATAAAATCGCGTGACATTTCTGAAATACAGAGTAACATTTGCTACAATGATTTCATTTTAGCAAAAAGAGAGAACATGTTTTGATAAAAAACTTTGCTACAGTAAAATTACTATAGCAATTGTTGTCTTTTATCACTGGATCGTTACTCTTTACTGTCATTTTAGCAATTATTATTATTTATCGCCTAACTGAGCAATGATTGCTAGTGATTTCACTGTAGCTAAAAAATAGTTATAAAGATTTCTCAAAAGAAAAAAAATTGCTTCAGTGAAATCACTATAGCTATTGTTACTCAATTCGGTATTAAAGAGTATCAATTACTATTTAGCT
This sequence comes from Chamaelirium japonicum, assembly GCA_947650365.1. NCBI lineage: Eukaryota > Viridiplantae > Streptophyta > Magnoliopsida > Liliales > Melanthiaceae > Chamaelirium > Chamaelirium japonicum. The sequence goes on along the minus strand of CANTAL010000093.1, from coordinate 54,874 downwards.
GTAGCGAAGAGTAACATTTGTGATTCTAATTTTAAGGATAGTGTTGTCATTCAAAGGGGAGAAAATTCAACAAATGGACTTGCTATAAAAGCATCTTTTTTGGAAGGGGATTTGGTGCAAAGCCATCTTATTGTCTATCCTTCACACTAAACCGAACTATTGCCAGGGACCTATCACTAAGTCTCCCAATAATAATTAATAAGCACACTTCTTTTCGAATAGGTACATCATGAACTAAACAAATTAAAGAGGTGATTGTTACTAGACCGATCTATAGGATCTGACTAGGTATGTCCTAATCCAATCCGTTAAGTAAACGTGCTATCGGACTCGAACCACCACCGATCATCGGATAAAAAAAATCCATTCATATCCGACTTGCTTCGGATTCAGACAAAAATTTGATCCATTGACAAATCTACATGATACTGTTGAGCACCGAATTTGAAGAAGAGGAGTTAGTTTGGGACTTGGGAGGGCCAAGATAAGATCTAAATGTCGATCAATTGAGGGATCGTATCTTTTTTATGTTGACCCTTGGCCGAGTCTTAGATCTAAAATAATCTGATCTAACGTTGGATAAAGGATAAAGTACACAATGTTATATCTTTTGCTGGATCGGGTTCTTAATGGATTTGATTTGCCTAAATCCATATTCGATTTGTTCTGTAAACAGGTTATCGAAAATTCGGATCTAAATCCGTTTCATCCGTAGGGCTAGCTAATACTCATTTATGTTGTTGACAACAATATATATTTTCCAAAAAACTTTATGCTGTGGACCCCTATCAATTTATTAAAAAATTAATAAATATAACTACAAAATATAAAAATTATAGAAATTATTATTTTTCTCTCGTCTCTCGATGGAATCGTTGGTAAATCACCATTTCAATAAATGACAGATTCGATCAACTTCTACCATTCATAAAATAAATTCCCATATTTCTATCTGGGGGGTGTTTGTCTCGGTACCCAAGGTCTCTTTACGGCGCTCGTGCTTCTCGAGCACCAGATTAGCCTCTCGAACCCACATGAGAAAGGTGGAGCTCGCTTCGCCCTCAGACTTTAGTGGGAGGGGGAGTTTTATTGGGCTTTAGTCACACATTTACTGGGGATGGACAATGATCATCTTCATAAATCCTCTAGTGGACATTCCCTTACAACCCCGGTTTTGAGGCATGAGGGTATCTACATAAATTAAATTTCTCATCTTACATATCCTACTTTATAAATCTTACCTTAAGAAGTGGCCCAACACAAAAAACAAGACAATTCCGAAGGAGAGAGAGAGTCCCAAACACAAGGAAGCATTCATGAGAAATTTCATGCATTAGAAGCAATCAAAGAGAAATCGATTTACTGTATGTTCACCATATTATTGAAAAAAAATATATATAGAGAAGCCACCAATAGAGAAGCAACTACCTTCACCCGAAGAATTACAGGAGACCTGGTGAGCAAGCTAGCTGATTTGCACTCTATCCTTGCTCCATTCTCTATCGCAAATAATGCAGACTCCTCCACCAAGCGGCTCAACCACACTGACAAGTGCACTGTTAATTCGCTCTACAAGTTCTTTAATGGTGGAATTAAACCTTCTATGTACCCATGGGAATGTGCTCTGGAAGGTTAAGGTCCCCTTGAAGGTTAAAATCTTCATGTGTCTAGTATCTCAGGACAAAAATCTTACCAAGGCGAACCTAGTTAAGCGAAATCATCCAGGAACCATTGACTCTCTTTGCCCCCTTTGTGGTGCAGTAGATGAAACTTTAGGTTGCCATATGCTTTCATGCAGTTTTGTGTGACCCATCTGGGATATACTAAAGAGCAAGCTACATATCAGAGGTCACTCAACATTGACTCCCTCCCTATGGTCGCTTTGGAGGAAGAAGCGTGTTGGTTCCAACTCACGAAAGACATGGGACATCCAATCATGGCTACCGCTTGGAACATTCGGCTAGAGAGGAACATAAGAATCTTCCAACAATCCTCATCTCCTTGCATGGAAATCGTTTGTAGGATCAAGGACACGGCAAGGCTATGGAGCACTTCTCTAGCTGATCCTTTGAAGTCGAGTCTGCTGAGCATTATTGCCACCATTTGACTGCTTTTTGTATTGTGTTTTGTGTCAAGATTCATCTTGTTTTTCAGTCTTTTCTTCTTCATTTGTAATTACTAGTTTTATTATCAATATACTGGTCGGGGGTCTAGGCCAAACCCCCCCTCCCACCCTAGAGGGATTTCTCAAAAAAAAAAAAGCGTAGCCACCAATAACGTTGAATTAGCACTGAACGTACAATATTGAAAATCTATAGAGACCTAGGGCTTTCTCTTCTTTCAACTGATGGTTTGGTGAGGAGGTTGTAGGATCAATTCCCTCCCCCCCTCGAGTTACCCAGGAGTGTGTAGGGAAACTTTTGAGTGGGCTTTGAAGGGGGCATTTGTAGAACTAGTTCTGCGGAAAGCCAGCTAGTAAGGTTGGCATGTTCACTGATGCTTCCCGATCCAGAGATGTATTGGTGTTAGGCAAGGGGGTTACTGAGGAAACTTTTTCGCTCATTTCTTCTTGTCTTTTGGAGCGGTTGAAACTAACAATAGTCCAGATTCAATGGATTTCAAGAACCACCAATAGTGCGGCTCACTAGCTACCTCAGGAGATCCTTATGCAAGGGAGAGGAATGCAAGAAAGATGAGTTTCCTTTTGTGTTGGTTGCCCTAGTTGGGGACGACCTTAAGGCCATGATGTCATGACCTTAAGGTCATTAAGCACAACCATATATAAGATTCGTGGGGCTGTAAACCTTGGGGGTGAGAATCAAACAAGGTCCAATCATGGTCTTGATCCCAATATCACATCGCCAATCTCTCAATTACATCAATCACTTTAGTTATGCATAAATGTTGAGCCAAATTCAACTATGGTGTACTTGAAATGACTGAAACAAAAGACATGGGTATCTCTATCCACTGATGGTTCATCTCATCATGAAGCATGTTTTTATAATACAAGAATTGCCTACAACTACTATAATATTTTAACACCCCCTCCCCCCCCTTCTTCTTCTCTCAAACTCAAGTTGGATGGAACACCGAGAGTTTGCTGACTAGATGCTGGAAGTGTGGAGCTAGAAGAGACCTTGTGAAGAGGTCCACTATCTGCTTTGTAGAGGAGAAGAATGAAAGGGAGATGATATGAGCTTGAAACTGCTGACGAACGAAGTGATAATCGATCTCAATGTGCTTTGTACGCTCATGAAATACCGGATTGCTGGCAATTTGCATAGTGCAGCAGTTGTCGCAATGAGAAGGAGTCGACCCTGAGGAAGGAACACCAAGGTCAGCAAGAAGTCACCGAAGGTGGACAATCTTCTTGCCCGTAGAAGTCATAGCTCTATACTCAGCCTTCATGCTAGAGAGGGCGATAACATTCTACTTCTTATTGTGCCACGAAAGTAAAGAGTCACCTAAGAAGCAACAATAGCCTATAATAGAACAACGAGTAGTTGGGTCCCCTACCCAGTCAGCATCGGAGTAGACCCAAAGAGTGAGAGTAGAGTCAGATGGGAAGAACAATGTGCAAGTGACCATCTTCGAAAAAGAACACTGTAGTGTACTGAGGTAGGAGCAGCTACGAACTGGTTGATGATACTGACAACATGCGCAATATCTGCTCTAGTATAGCTAAGGTAGATGAGCTGACTCACTATCTGTCGGTAGCGAGTGGGATCAGTGAGGTTTTTCGTCGGTAGGTCGAAGCGTACATGAAGCTCAAGAGGAGTGGTTATTATGTAGTTGTTGGAGAGAGCAGCACGATTGAGGATGTCGACAATATACTTCTACTGGGAAAGCAGAATACCTCGCTACCTTGAGCAACCTCGAGGCCAAGGAAATAGCTGAGAGGGCCAAGGTCTTTCATCTGAAATTGACTTCGAATGTGCTGCTAAAGATAGGAGATAGCACTAGAGTCGTCGCCTGTCATGGTCATGTCATCCACATACAATAGCAAAAGAGTCTGTCTTTGTGAGGACGACCTAACAAACAGTGAGTGATCCTGAGAGCTCTCTAGGAAGCCGGCTGCTGTAATTGCCTGACCAAAGCACTCATACCATGAGTGGGGAGCCTGTTTGAGCCCGTAGATGGCTTGACGGAGATGTCATATGTGTCAAGGAGGAGTGGTAAGGCCGAGAGGAGGCTCCACGTAAACTGCCTCGGTTAGGTCACTATGAAGAAAAATATTTTTTACATCCATCTGAAGAAGAGGCCACTATCGAGCAGCGACGATAGCAAGAAGAATGTGAATTGTGGTCTGCTGAGCCATGGGGGCAAATGTCTCTCGTAGTCAATGCCGTACTCCTGAGTGAAACTGTGAGCCACGAGTCGAGCCTTGTGCCGCTCAATAGATCCATCAGGTCTATGCTTGACCTTGAAGATCCACTTGCACCTAACAAGCTGCACTCCTGCCGGTAGAGGGACAACATCCCAATTAAGTTCATGCCCGCTCAAATGCTCGAAATTCCTCATCCATGGTCGCACGCCATTGCGGGAGAGCCTTGCCTCCTAGTTGGTGCTAAGTACTTGATTAGTGTGAATAACAGCAAGCAAAGCATGAAAACGGTATGAGTAAGAGCTAACTGAGGCAAAACCAAAGCGATCAGGTGGTTTAGTGCTATAACTAAAGCATGGAGTCGCTCATGCATGAAAAAACATGATGGGCCTGGAGCTGCTACTATAGGTGATAGACCAGGAGTAGTGGGTGGAGTACTAGTTGGAATTGTAGGAGAGGATGTACCTATAGAGTCATCCTCAAGAGGATCACCTGAGACGGTACGAGAAGTTAAGAGTGCAGAAGTGGTCTCCAAAGAGGGAACTGATTCTGACTATGGTGATGAGAGACGCACAAGTGGGAAAGGGTCATCCTCAGTGGGAGAGAGTGAAGATGAAGTAGCAAGAGGTGATGTAGCAATCTCAGAAAGAAGATAAAGAAGGAGAGATAGGTGGTGGATCAAGGAATATGAGATCCTTGGACTTTAGGAAAAAGTAAGAAACATCCTCAGCAAAGGTGACGCGTCGAGAAACCCAAAGACGCCGTGCCAATGGATCGTAATAACGTTATCCTGTTGCTTGAGACTGAGACCGAGGAGGACATACTTAGTTACCTGTTCTGATAGTTTCGTGCACTCATGTAGGGGAAGAATGACAAAACATGTGCATCCAAACGTGTGGCGCAAATTGTAATCTAGAGTAGTTGAGAAAAATCTCTCATGAGGAGTAATATCACCCAGAAGAACAAAGGATGGGGTAATATTAATCAAATCGATAGAAGTCAAGATGGCCTCAGCCTAGAACCAACGAGGGACAGAACCAATGACGAGAAGGACTCGAGCTGTAGCAAGGATGTGCTGGTGTTTCCTTTCGGCAACACCGTTCTACTAGTGAATATGTGGACATAAATGCTAAAAAAGAGCATGTGACTGAAGGATGGTACTCATGGAGGATGAGAGATTCGAGAGTGCAGTCAGACCGAAAAGTCTTAATGCGCCGACTGAATAGAATGTACGTGAACCATCATTATGAAGGCCTCATAGATTTGAGGGACTTCAGAACGATGTCTCATAATTAAGATAAACCCATGTGTATGTGGTGTAGTCATCAATAAACGAGATGTAATACCGGTAAGAACTCAACGATAATAATGGAGATGGCCCCCAAATGTCTGAATGAACTAAATCAAATGGGTCTGACTGACTAACATGTAAAGGAAGGGATGTAGCTTTGGCAAGCTTACAGCTAGTACAAGGAGATATAAGAGAGGGAGTGAAATGACCAAAAGCAAGAGAGAGAGAGAGAGAGAGAGAGAGAGAGTCTCTTAAGGCGGGACTCGGAGGGATGACCAAGACGTTTGTGCCAAAGAGTAGCTTCAGGGGCGACTATACAACAGATAGTTGAAGATAACGATGGAAGATGGAGGTACTCTAGCCGGTACAACCCGCATGTTCTACGAGCTGCTCCTATCTTCTGTCCAGTGCGCGAGTCCTGCACAACACAAGCAGAAGAAGAAAATATTATCGTTGCGCCAAAATCGCAGAGAGCACTAACGAAAACAAGCTAAAATGTACGTTATGGTGCATGAAGGACAAAAGGTAAAGTAAGGCGACCAGTTGGCTCAGAGGTCTTTGTAACTGATCCTGACAGTAGGATGGTTAAAGGTGAACCATCGGTAGTAAGGATCGAGGGCACAAGTGATGCAGGTTGACAATTCGTGAAAATGGAGGAGTCGGGAGTGAGGTGGTGAGTGACCCCTCGAGTCGATGTACCAAGCAGAGGAACTAGGTGTGGCTAAAAGTGCAGACGCAACATTGGAGCTTGGAAGAGATTGCTGGAGCTGAGGCTGGATTTGAGCCATCTGTTGTTGAAGAGACATGTACTGGTCCGAAGAGATGGCATGCGTCGTTGATGGAGTTGCTATGCTAGGGGGGAAGAAGTGCTTGGTTGACGAGCCTAGAGCTGCCTCCTTTTCTCTAAATGAAGAGTGAAGCAGTTTGAGAGATGTCCCGAGTTCCATAGTGGGTACAGTAGGATCTGTTATGGGAGGAGGGATGAGATGGAACTGAAATCGCCAGAGGACCAATAGGTCGAGAGGAAGTGGCAACGAGAACTCTAGATTGGCCGGTACTGGGAACTCTAGAGGTCATTAGCCTGACTTCAGAGAGAGGTCCGACTGAGGACATACCGAGATGTGAGGAGAAGAGGCCGACTAGACTGTCGACGAAGAGGACCTGCAATCGACGGAGCTGGCTAGAGATTAGTGGTGCTGATGAGGTCATCGGTTTAGGAGGTGAGGCCGGTAAGAACTCGGTGGTCATTAGCAGTTCGAAACGCAGCGAAGAAGGTTTTCTTTGTCTCAACGGAGAAGCACTGTGCTGGCCAAGTGGTATTGTAGACTTAATGTCGCCGGTCACCACTAATGACTGCTTGGGATTGAAGAACAGAGGGTGGATTCGAAAGCTTTTGAAATAGCTTTGAAGAGGATCTATATACATACCCATTCAGGTATAGTAGGGTCCATGCCCATTCGGGTATAGTAGGGTCTATGCCCATTCAGGTATAAGAGATCCATATCTGACCCCACCCAATTGGGATTCGGGTCGTTTTTTATTTTTCCTTCACCATATATGATATGCAATTGCTTGAGAAAAAAAATCAATGCATCATCTCTTATTATGTTGGTTTTAGTTTGGAGTCCCCACTGTATTATCTAATATACACAAGTTATAGGAGAAATCGGATATCGGGTATGGACATTGAGGTACCCATACCAATACCCGAAACTTGATCGGGTAGAGTTCCTATAACCATACACTACCCACACCTTGTTTCGGGTACAAAATCAATACACATATCTTGAGTTTCGGGTCGGGTTTTCGGGCTCCATTCCCTCCCCTAAATTTTGGTCTTCGGCTTCACATGAAATCTCAACAAATTTTGATCTAACATCTTAATTGCACTGGTTTGCTAGAGATGGGAGGTAAGGCTTCGGGCTGATACTTGGTCTAACCGTGGCTCGAGCCCAATTGAGACAAACCGGCCTGAGGCAATGTATGGGCTCACCCAAAATTTTAAGATTGGGCTTTACACTTTAAGGCCCAACGAGAAATCGGCTGGGTCCGTGATTTCTATGATTCCTTCTTGCAGGATCTTTATAAGCTTTGGATCTTGGACAACCACATACCCACATCACGCAAGCTGTTGCATAAAGATTTGCAACATTCCGTCGGATTGATCTTCACTATTCAATTGTTGAGCTTAAAATTGAAGCAGATAGATTGGTCTCCTCTCCCTCTCTTCTCTCGTAGAGAGAGTGAGTTCCTTTTGATGGCCGGAGGTGCAAGCAGGCGTCTAGGGTTTCTCCAACAAGAAGAGAGAGAGAGATCGAGACAGGGCACTGCACCAATACTATTGAAAAAGGACGGGTAATGATCAAACGATTTAAGTGTCCATTCGAGTAGAGATACATGATGGGCACGATGTAACATACCAATCCACACTCTCAGGGTATCGTCTCAAATACACTCATCCAATGGCAGGTGGTGAGGGAAAATATATAACAATATAAAAAACAGCATATGTAGAAAAATATATATCAAGAATTTCTAGAGAAGCATATGTGGAAAAACATATGCATAGATAAAAAAATCATATGCAAGTTGTGGATGCTGAAGGCCTTGCTGCTGAGTTGCTACACCTTCCAAGAGTGGATCTTGTAAATGAGAGCAATGCTATTCAGCCCCAAGGTTTTCCCGATTCCGCTCAGCCCGATTGGCGTGGTAGTGTGCAACTGGTGGTGTAAAAGACTTAAATCTCACTAGTGGGTTTCAGCCACCAGTTGCACGCTGCCATGTCAATTGGGTCGGCGAAATCAGGAAAACCTTTAGGCTGAATAGCATTTCTCTGTGAATGAACATGAACACAAATGTCTTCCGAAGTTATGAGAAGACAATGAGGTGAACGAAGGCCTTCTGAAGTTGTGAGAACACAAATGCCTTCAGAAGTTTCTCATTCTCTGAGAGGGATTTCTCAAAAAAAAAAAAGACAATGAGGTGAACATCAAAGTCCTATGGGGAAGATGTTGTGAAGGCGCTAATCTCCACCTCCTTTTGCACCCACCTCTCCTCCTCCAGCAGCAGCGTGTAGCCAACCCTTGGTAAAATGTAGCCTCTCATATCGCAAAGAAACCCTTGGTCTTGTTAATGTAACTAATGGATATGATGAGCCAATCCTTTGTATCTAATGCAAAGCATTAAACAGACCCTCCAATCACAGCGTCCCTTTGCCTGCATGTCCGAGCTGAGTGCATTACACTGGTAAGGGTTGGGTGAGCGATCGACATTGATTGTGACACGTCATTCTGTATCGAAGAATCGGTAAAAGATATCAGGGTAAATAGTATTTTCTTTAAACAGGTAAAAATCTACCCCCATGTGATAAATGGAATTTGATGAGCTAAGCCTTGGCGCAAAGTATATAATAGGTTTGTTATCTTTAGCAAGGTTGCCTCTCAGTTTGTCATTAAGTTTTTGTGTTAAAACATTATTACCATCCTAAGGTTGTATTTCGTCTTTTTGAGTTCGGGGGGGGGGGGGGGGGGGATAGAGTTAGAGTGTTCGCTTCATGCCCTTGCTCACATCTGACAAAGACTCACTGAAGAACAAAGAACACTACAAGAAATACCTTATTTACCGACGGACATTTTAAGTACCGTCGGTAATAATGTTCATTTTACCGACGGTTACAATAACTTCCGTCGGTATTATAACTTCGATTTTTTTAATATATTTTGCATATTTATTACCGACGGTTATATATAATCCGTCGGTAAAATAGTTTATACCGACGGAAATATATTGTCTGTCGGTACAATTAGTTTATACCGACGAACAAATAACGTCCGTCGGTAATATGTTACGACAAACTCAGGGTAAAAACCGAGCCTCTGGAAAAAAATGGAACCCTGAGTTCCGTCGTGACATTTACCGACGGAACTTAGTTTTCCGTCTGTATATGCCGATGGATATTATATCTCCGTCGGTAAAAATATTTCCGTCGTGACATTTACCGACGGAAATTATTTTTCCGTCGGTATATGCCGACGGACATTATATCTCCGTCGGTAAAAATATCACGACGAAACTCAGGGTAAAAACCAAGCCTCTGGAAAAAAATGGTACCCTGAGTTTCGTCATGACATTATACCGACGGACCTGATGTTTCCGTCGGTATAAATCCATTATACCGACGGAACTTATTGTTCCGTCGGTATATACCGACGGACGTTAACTGGCCGTCGGTAAAAAGGTCACGACAGGGTTACGTCATGGATTTGTACCGACGGATATTATTATGCCGTCGGTAAAAAGGTTATTATTACCGACGGAACATAACATTTCCGTCGGTAAAAACCCTGTCTTAAATCAGATTCAGCGATCCCCCCTTCTGTTCTGTTTCGATCTAAACCCCTCCCCGCCTATCTCTCTCTCTCTCTCTCTCAATCTCCCCCCCTCCCCGGCCTCCCTCCCCCCCTCCCCGGCCTCCCCCCCCCTCCCCGGCCTCCCTCCCCCCCTCCGGCCGGCCACCCCTCCCCTCTCGTGCGCGCCGGCGAGCTCCGCCTCCTCCTCCTCCTGTGGACTCCGGTGAGCTCCTCTCGTGCGCGCCGGCGAGGTCCTCCTCCTCCTCCTCCTGTGGACTCCGGTGAGCTCCTCCTCCTCCTCCTCCCTCTCTCCCATAGTTACATTGAAACACTTCGCATCCATAGCATCAATTTCCGATCTCAACGAACACAGATGATGAGTGATTGGCGTCGGAGCACGACTCCGGTGCTTCCTTCAATGGTCAACCCTCGTCTATATCCCTCTAGTATCATCTCTGATCTTGACGGCAACTTCTCTGACTCCAGCGCTTCCATAAATATGAGTTGGAGGAGTCGTAATCGGGGTCGGAGATTATGCCAGCACCTACCGGAATCAGATTGGGGTTGGCCATTGATTAAATCACCGGAGCCCAAGGATTCATCGTTGATGTTCCTGAAGGGGGAGCGACGACACAAATCACTCGCCATTTGTGCACATTAAGGTAAGTGGTGCGTCATTCACGATACAATTGTACCTAGTTTCCCTAATTAATGGTAATTGAGTGAACCCAAACCGAGAGAACTCAAGTTGGGCTACTGCTCTTTTTCATCTATTGGGGACCACATAGCAAACAAGGCATTGCAGCCGTCCATGGAAAGCTAGTACCCAGAATAAGTGATTGCATTCAACACACCACACCGGATGGCAGTGATGTCATTTATGCCCCCTGGTGGACCATTTTCAAGAAAATGGAGTAACATAAGAGGAGTCCCGGAAGTAACCGAAAGCTCACGGAGAGAGATTCTAAGCTAGGAGGGGGTGACATGCAATTTGTTTTCCTCTGTATTGTGTCAATTATATCCTCGGCTTTGCATTTATGTAAGTGGCTGTGATCCTAAGGGACAGCTGAACCTTTTTCCTCATAGTGCAGCCAACAGATGCAGCCAATACAGTATGCCACTCAAGAAATTTTCAAAGTCTCAGGGGGGGCAACTGCCCCTCTCACAACACGGGAATTAATGAGGGCTTCATTTAAGTATTATACTATTAGATATTGTGACATGTACATACGTATGCAACCTAGTTTTGTGAGCCCCCGTGGGATCGGGGCAGCAAACGAATCTTGATGCACAACTGTGATGTTAGAATGACGGCGGTCCATATGCACAGTGCACGTACATATCCTATGGCGCTCGCGGCTTGGATACTGCGCGCACTTTACATACACGTCATGTATGCGTAGCATTATGAATGTCCTGTAGAAGTTTCGGTTTCGGTTCCGTGTTCCATACCCGAATCTATTTAGCTCGAAAATATTTTAGCTCAAAAATTTAGCTCAAAAAATTTAGCTCAAAAATATAAAGATTTATCCTATCCATTAGGGATGTGGATGGCCTGTAGAAGTTTTGGTTCGGTGTTCCATACCCGGGAACCGAAACCGAAATTGTGCGGAGTCTTATAACATTGTTTGAAATTATATGTCAGGTGTTGTATAGCCAGATAGACGAAGATGTCTTCGATCGATAAGAGTTGGATGCGTAATTCGAATCGCATAAGACAAGAGTACAGAGAAGGAGTCAGGAAATTTTTGGATTTTGCATTTGAGCGTCTTGCACCGCTTGATGGAAAAATTGTGTGTCCCTGTATAGACTGCAGAAGGGTGATTAGGAAGGTTCGAGAGGAATATGAGGTTGATCTGGTAATGCGTGGCATTGACATTACCTATACCCGTTGGTTCTCGCACGGTGAGGAGCTAGATGCAGTCCCCATGGCAGCTCACGGTGAAACTTCAAACACAGTGATCGCTGATGATAATATTAATACAGACGATGACGATGACATGCAGGGTATGATACATGATTTGCAAGGTGGAATAGGCACGGAAACACCGTCAGGTGATCAGCCCAATATCGAAGCGGACAAGTTCTACAGATTGCTTAAAGATGCCGAACAACCTCTATACTCGGGGTGTGAGAAGTTTTCAAAACTCTCTTTCACTGTAAAGCTTCTTCATTTGAAGTGCCTCAATGGTTGGAGTAATAAGTCATTTAATATGTTGGTAGAGTTGCTGAAAGAGGCTTTTCCTATGGGTGAGACAGTACCGAAATCATTCTACGAGGCAAAGAAGACAATTAAAGATCTCGGTCTGGGTTATGAGAAAATTGATGCATGTGTGAACGATTGTATGTTGTACCGGAAAGAGTACGAACATGCACGGTCATGCCACATATGCGGAGCAACGAGATATAAAGAGACGGATGCCGAGTCTAGTACCAGTCGAAGGAAGAAAAATGTATCTGCAAAGGTTCTCCTATACTTCCCGCTCAGGGACAGGCTTCAGAGGTTGTTTATGTCATCGAAAACTGCTGAGCACATGAGGTGGCATGCACGAGAACGTACAGATGACGGGATTATGAGACATCCTGCCGACTCTCTGACGTGGAAAGATTTTGATCATACCTATCCTGAATTCGCATGTGAAGTTCGCAACGTCAGGTTAGGGCTTGCTAGCGATGGCTTCAATCCCTTTGGGAATATGAGTATGTCGTACAGCATTTGGCCAGTTGTCCTAGTTCCATACAATTTGCCTCCCTGGATGTGCTTAAAATAGCCATACACAATGCTCTCCTTGCTCATTCCCGGACCCAGGTCGCCTGGTAATGATATTGACGTTTACTTGCAACCGTTGATTGAGGAGTTGAACGAGTTATGGGAAGTTGGGGCCGATACGTATGATGCCTCGTTGCGCCAGAATTTTCGGATGCATGCGGCACTTCTATGGACCATCAACGATTTTCCTGCATATGCTAACTTATCCGGGTGGAGTACTAAAGGAAAATTGGCGTGCCCTACATGCAATAAGGAGACAGATTCATTACGGTTGAAGAACGGAGGCAAGTTCTGTTATATGGGCCATCGAAGATTCCTTGGTGACGGCCATAGGTGGAGGCAGAACAAAAGAGCTTTCAACGGCAAGAAGGAACTTGCAAAGGCCCCGGAGCAGCTTTCGGGGGTAGAAGTCTTGTGCGAATTGGATCAGCTTGATGCCGTGGCACTTGGAAAAGGTAAAAAGAAGAGAACGCATGAAGATTCTATGCATGAGCATAACTGGAAGAAGAAGAGTATTTTTTTTAAACTACCGTACTGGAGCAGCCTACTCTTGCGGCATAACTTGGATGTCATGCATATCAAGAAAAATGTGTGTGACAATATTATAGGAACACTGCTGAATCTCGACGGTAAGACGAAGGATAATCTTAAATCTCATCTCGATCTTAAGGAGTTGGGCATCCGAAAATCACTTCATCCCTAAGAGATTGGGGATAAGTATGTGTTGCCAGTTGCATGCTACACCATGAGCTCACAGCAAAAGGCAGCCTTATGTGCATTCCTACGGTCTGTGAAAACGCCAGATGGTTATTCTTCGAATATCGCACGATACGTGCAAGAGAACGGCCGGAAGTTGTCTGGATTAAAGAGCCACGATTGTCATGTTCTTATGCAACGATTGTTATCTCTTGCTATACGTGGGAATTTAACCGAACAGGTGTCTGGTCCGTTAATTGAGCTCAGCACTTTTTTCAGACAGTTGTGCTCGAAGGTACTTAGAGTGGACCAACTTGAACAGATGGAGAGGGATATTGCGCTCACATTGTGCAAGTTAGAGATGATATTTCCACCTTCCTTCTTTGATGTCATGGTGCATTTGACCGTTCACTTGGAAAATAAGGCCAAACTCGGTGGCCCAGTTCATTACCGGTGGATGTATTTTATCGAGAGGTAATCGTCTCGTCTCATTCGCACAATGTATTTGATCGTTCTTGATATATTCATCCAAATATTTTTTTCTCAAATTAAGTACTTGCGAACATTGAAATCATATGTTCGTAATAAAAGTCGTCCGGAGGGATCAATTGCTGAAGGATACCTAACAGAAGAATGTCTAACATTCTGCTCAAGATACCTACATGGTATAGACACGCGATTCAATCAACTTGAGCGGAACTATGACGGTGGTCCAATAGACTTCGATGGGGGTCTGTCTATATTTGCCGAAATGGGTAGACCTGTAGGAGGAGGCAAAACCCGTCGATTGTCTGTAGATGAGATTCAACAGGCACATATGTATGTGTTGCGCCAATGTGATGAAGTGTGGCCATTCATTGAGTAAGCATTTTACGATCATTTACTCATTCTTTCAGTCCATTCATTAAGTATATGTGCTAATTATAATCTAATTCATAACCGGTAAAACAGGAAGCATAAAGCCATCATTAATAATCGGGGTACTCGAAATGCTCCCCAAATTCATGATCGTGAATTCCCATCGTGGTTCGAGAAACACGTAAGTATTCACATCATTACTGAATTTCATTGACATCCATTACCGAACAATAATTATGTGTTCATATCATGAATGTCATGTGGTTATTATAGGCACAGGAGCTGCACGACAACCACGATCCGCTGATGAATGAGGATCTCTGGTGCTTATCTTGTAGTCCTTTGCAAGACGCAATATCGTACGATGGTTATATCGTGAACGGTTATAGATTTCGGATGAAAGATAGTGAAAAATCACGAAGAACCCAAAATAGTGGGGTTGTCGTCAACGGTGAGCAAGAAGAATTAGAAAATATCGACTTCTACGGCGTCCTCAATGAGATTCTCGAGATTAAATTCCTTAGCCAAAATCGGATCGTATTATTCAAATGCGATTGGTATGATGTTAATAATCGCGGGACTGGTTATAATGTCGACAAATACGGTTTTATCAGCATCAACACTGCCAAGAGATTGAATACCCAATATGAAGATCCATTCATTCTTGCCTCTAGAGCGCAACAGATATTTTATGCACCGGATAATACCTCTCCAGGTTGGCAAATTATAGTCAGGTCACCACCCAGAGATTTTTATGACATGGGAGACAAGGATGCGGGGGTCGTCGATGATGATTTGGATGCATACCAGAATGATGAGATAATCATTGTCGACGCAGTGCACGACGAAAATGAAGATGTCGACAATATAAACTGGACAGCGAATGCAGATCAAATAATAGAAGAGGGAAGCGATGAGAGTGACAGAGATGAGACAGAAAATGACTAGACCGTATGTAAATCAAATTGTTTCATATTTAAATCAAATTGTTTCATATATAAATCATATTGTTTCATATGTATATCATATTGTTTCATATATAAATTATACCGTTTCACCGATTCATATGTAAATCATACCGTTTCATATGTAAATCATACCGTTTCACCGATTTACGATCCGATCGATTCACCGATTTAGAGTCTAAGAGTTGGAAAATCATAAGTTAGCGTGTTTCGGATATGAAATAGGTTTGGATTCGATCCGATCATCATCGGATCGGTATCCGATAATTCGAACTTGGAATTATTCCGTATTTTGGACTTGCGAGCGGGTTCTAATTGGATATTTGACCAATTTACACTCCGATTCACCGATTTAGAGTCTAAGTGTTGGAAAATCATAACTTAGCGTGTTTCGGATATGAAATAGGTTTGGATTCGATCGGATCGTCATCGGATCGGCATCCGATAATTCGAAGTTGGAATTATTCCGTATTTCGGATTTGCGAGCGGGTTCTAATTGGATATTTGACCAATTTACGCTCCGATTCACCGATTTAGAGTCTAAGTGTTGGAAAATCATAACTTAGCGTGTTTCGGATATGAAATAGGTTTGGATTCGATCGGATCGTCATCGGATCGGCATCCGATAATTCGAAGTTGGAATTATTCCGTATTTCGGACTTGCGAGCGGGTTCTAATTGGATATTTGACCAATTTACGTTCCGATTCACCGATTTAGAGTCTAAGTGTTGGATAATCATAACTTAGTGTGTTTCGGATATGAAATAGGTTTGGATTCGATCCGATCGTCATCGGATCGGCATCCGATAATTCGAAGTTGGAATTATTCCGTATTTCGGACTTGCGAGCGGGTTCTAATTGGATATTTGACCAATTTACACTCCGATTCACCGATTTAGAGTCTAAGTGTTGGATAATCATAACTTAGCGTGTTTCGGATATGAAATAGGTTTGGATTCGATCCGATCATCATCGGATCGGTATCCGATAATTCGAACTTGGAATTATTCCATATTTCGGACTTGCGAGCGGGTTCTAATTGGATATTTGACCAATTTACGCTCCGATTCACCGATTTAGAGTCTAAGTGTTGGATAATCATAACTTAGCGTGTTTCGGATATGAAATAGGTTTGGATTCGATCCGATCGTCATCGGATCGGCATCCGATAATTCGAACTTGGAATTATTCCGTATTTCGGACTTGCGAGCGGGTTCTAATTGGATATTTCACCAATTTACGCTCCGATTCACCGATTTAGAGTCTAAGTGTTGGATAATCATAACTTAGCGTGTTTTGGATATGAAATAGGTTTGGATTCGATCCAATCGTCATCGGATCGGCATCCGATAATTCGAACTTGGAATTATATTCCGTATTTCGGACTTGCGAGCGGGTTCTAATTGGATATTTGACCAATTTACGATCCGATTAACCGATTTAGAGTCTAACTGTTTCATATTGTTTCATATTGCGAGCGGGTTCATATTGTTTCATATTGTTTCATATATAAATCATACTGTTTCATATGTAAATCAAACTGTTTCATATTGTTTCATATGTAAATCTTACTGTTTCATATGTAAATTAAATTGTTTCAGATGGCATCACGGTCATATATTCGTAGAGGCAGAGGCAGGGGTGGGGTAGCTCGGAGCGCTCCGGCTGCCACCCCAGGGTCCGAGGCTGAGCCGTCCGGATCTGGTAGTGCTGTTCCTCTCTCCACACCAGCTCCTGCTGTGGTCGCAGCCTCCGGAGCTTCGAGCAGTGCTCAGCACTCGGCTACAGCGTCTACGCCCACAGGTAATGTTTAGATCTAAAGTTTTATACATGTTGTAAATACTTCTTCAGTACTGATGTATATTTTATTTGTAGGGTCGACCAGGCACGTAGGCAACCGGGGCGTGACGACGGCCCGGCGCTTGTCGGCCTTACGCGAGCCGCTGTCCCTACAGTGGAGCGGCAGGACCTTTGTGGGCGAGCACGCTTCTGACGCCGCCACGTGGGTCGGCATGATAGTACGGGAGGAGAGGAATGCCTCGATTGTGGGGTTAAGGGGGTGGAAGAACATTGATGCATCCTATAAGGAGAGGATGTATCAGCAGTTTTTGGTATGTTAGTTTCATTAAAGCATTTTAGAATAATATCGTACTTCTTTATAATTTGATTTGATAAAATGACTTGTTTCTAAATTGATTTTACAGGAGAAATTTAAATGGAAGAACATGGAAACCGACACCCATCGGGAGGACTTGTGGAAGACGATGGGTAGCGGTACAGGGATTACCGTCACGAGCTCTACCAGCCCTACAGTTACTTGGTCGGCCAGCCGGCTGAGGAGGTATAGGCTGCGGCCGGGACGAGAGACGCGCCACCGCTACACATTCTACAGTTTTTGGTCGCTCACTGGGCCACCCCTAGCTTTCAGGTATAATTATAATTTTGTTGATTCGTACTTATTTTAATGTTATACTAAAAATTTGTATTGATGTTTCAAAATTTAATCGATTGCACAGAATAAATCTGCTATAGGCAAGCAGAATAGAAGTGCCTCGACGACACCTGCTCCAGTGAAGGGGAGGACCTCCATGCCCCAGCTTTCCCAGCAGCTGGTAAATAATACAAACATTGTTATTATTTAAAGCTCTATACATGTTATATTAACTCATCTATTTATTTTATATGTCCAACAGACACAGTCCTTGGGCCACGAGCCTAATAGGATTGACCTTTTTGAGGCCTCTAGGAGGCGGCGTATCGATGGGGCATTTCTGGACGACAGGGTTGCCTCGCAAGTGGTAAGTAATTAAATTACTATTAATATATTCTTATACATATGCCATAAAATATCATTGAATATCATTGGTTGTTTTTATATAGGAGAGGATGCGACTTCTGGTGACCCCGTCGGGCGAGGCTGGCTCCTCCTCCAGCTCAGTATCTGTCGACTCAGCGATGGATACTGTGCTGAGACCTGCCACGAACGGCCGTGTCCTCTGTACGGGCCTTGGAGTCACGCCCTCCTCCTACTTTGGACGAGAGGGTATGCGCTCGAGGGCACGGGACACCCAGACCGGTGCTATCACTCAGCTGCAGTCTGCGCTAGACGCGGAGCGAGAGCAGAGGCAGGCCCTCGAGCAGAGGATTGAGGCAGAGCGAGAGCAGAGGCAGGCCCTCGAGCAGAGGGTTGAGGCGGAGAAGAAGGCCCTCGATGAGGAAAGAGAAGCTCGCAGAGAACTAGAGCGTCGGCTTAATGACTTCATAAGCCGGTCTAGCGGTGGCTCATGATCAGGTACTTACTAATCTTTATAATATTAGTAAAAAATATGAATCTTACTAATTTGAGTTTAGATCATATTATCACACTTATGATTTTCCAACACTTAGATTCTAAATCGGTGAATCGAAGCGTAAATTCTTCAAATATCCAATTAGAACCCGCTCGCAAGTCCGAAATACGGAATAATTCCAAGTTCGAATTATCGGATGCCGATCCGATACGGATCGGATCGAATCCAAACCTATTTCATATCCGAAACACGCTAACTTATGATTTTCCAACACTTAGATTCTAAATCGGTGAATCGGAGCGTAAATTCTTCAAATATCCAATTAGAACTCGCTTGCAAGTTCGAAATACAGAATAATTCCAAGTTCGAATTATCGGATGCCGATCCGATGACGATCGGATCGAATCCAAACCTATTTCATATCCGAAACACGCTAAGTTATGATTTTCCAACACTTAGACTCTAAATCGGTGAATCGGAGCGTAAATTGGTCAAATATCCAATTAGAACCTGCTCGCAAGTCCGAAATACGGAATAATTCCAAGTTCGAATTATCGGATGCCGATCCGATGACGATCGGATCGAATCCAAACCTATTTCATATCCGAAACACGCTAAGTTATGATTTTCCAACACTTAGACTCTAAATCGGTGAATCGGAGCGTAAATTGGTCAAATATCCAATTAGAACCCGCTCGCAAGTCCGAAATACGGAATAATTCCAACTTCGAATTATCGGATGCCGATCCGATGACGATCGGATCGAATCCAAACCTAGCTATTTCATATCCGAAACACGCTAACTTATGATTTTCCAACACTTAGACTCTAAATCGGTGAATCGAATCGTAAATTGGTCAAATATCCAATTAGAACCCGCTCGCAAGTCCGAAATACGGAATAATTCCAACTTCGAATTATCGGATGCCGATCCGATGACGATCGGATCGAATCCAAACCTATTTCATATCCGAAACACGCTAAGTTATGATTTTCCAACACTTAGACTCTAAATCGGTGAATCGGAGCGTAAATTGGTCAAATATCCAATTAGAACCCGCTCGCAAGTCCGAAATACGGAATAATTCCAAGTTCGAATTATCGGATGCCGATCCGATGACGATCGGATCGAATCATAACCTATTTCATATTCGAAACACGCTAAGTTATGATTTTCCAACACTTAGACTCTAAATCGGTGAATCGGAGCGTAAATTGGTCAAATATCCAATTAGAACCCGCTCGCAAGTCCAAAATACAGAATAATTCCAACTTTAAATTATCGGATGCCGATCCGATGACGATCGGATCGAATCCAAACCTATTTCATATCCGAAACACGCTAAGTTATGATTTTCCAACACTTAGACTCTAAATCGGTGAATCGGAGCGTAAATTGGTCAAATATCCAAATAGAACCCGCTCGCAAGTCCGAAATACGGAATAATTCCAACTTCGAATTATCGGATGCCGATCCGATGACGATCCGATCGAATCCAAACCTAGCTATTTCATATCCGAAACACGCTAACTTATGATTTTCCAACACTTAGACTCTAAATCGGTGAATCGAATCGTAAATTGGTCAAATATCCAATTAGAACCAGCTCGCAAGTCCAAAATACGGAATAATTCTAAGTTCGAATTATCGGATGCCGATCCGATGACGATCCGATCGAATCCAAACCTATTTCATATCCGAAACACGCTAAGTTATGATTTTCCAACACTTAGACTCTAAATCGGTGAATCGGAGCGTAAATTGGTCAAATATCCAATTAGAATTTGCTCGCAAGTCCAAAATACGGAATAATTCCAAGTTCGAATTATCGGATGCCGATCCGATGACGATCCGATCGAATCCAAACCTAGCTATTTCATATCCGAAACACGCTAAGTTAAGATTTTCCAACACTTAGACTCTAAATCGGTGAATCGAATCGTAAATTGGTCAAATATCCAATTAGAACCCGCTCGCAAGTCCGAAATACGGAATAATTCCAACTTCGAATTATCGGATGCCGATCCGATGACGATCGGATCGAATCCAAACCTATTTCATATCCGAAACACGCTAAGTTATGATTTTCCAACACTTAGACTCTAAATCGGTGAATCGGAGCGTAAATTGGTCAAATATCCAATTAGAACCCGCTCGCAAGTCCGAAATACGGAATAATTCCAAGTTCGAATTATCGGATGCCGATCCGATGACGATCGGATCGAATCATAACCTATTTCATATTCGAAACACGCTAAGTTATGATTTTCCAACACTTAGACTCTAAATCGGTGAATCGGAGCGTAAATTGGTCAAATATCCAATTAGAACCCGCTCGCAAGTCCAAAATACGGAATAATTCCAACTTTAAATTATCGGATGCCGATCCGATGACGATCGGATCGAATCCAAACCTATTTCATATCCGAAACACGCTAAGTTATGATTTTCCAACACTTAGACTCTAAATCGGTGAATCGGAGCGTAAATTGGTCAAATATCCAATTAGAACCCGCTCGCAAGTCCGAAATACGGAATAATTCCAACTTCGAATTATCGGATGCCGATCCGATGACGATCCGATCGAATCCAAACCTAGCTATTTCATATCCGAAACACGCTAACTTATGATTTTCCAACACTTAGACTCTAAATCGGTGAATCGAATCGTAA
The DNA here is from genome assembly GCA_947650365.1 of Chamaelirium japonicum. Taxonomy (NCBI): domain Eukaryota; kingdom Viridiplantae; phylum Streptophyta; class Magnoliopsida; order Liliales; family Melanthiaceae; genus Chamaelirium; species Chamaelirium japonicum. The sequence continues at coordinate 33,654 of CANTAL010000093.1, read as the reverse complement.
ATTGGTCAAATATCCAATTAGAACCAGCTCGCAAGTCCAAAATACGGAATAATTCTAAGTTCGAATTATCGGATGCCGATCCGATGACGATCCGATCGAATCCAAACCTATTTCATATCCGAAACACGCTAAGTTATGATTTTCCAACACTTAGACTCTAAATCGGTGAATCGGAGCGTAAATTGGTCAAATATCCAATTAGAATTTGCTCGCAAGTCCAAAATACGGAATAATTCCAAGTTCGAATTATCGGATGCCGATCCGATGACGATCCGATCGAATCCAAACCTAGCTATTTCATATCCGAAACACGCTAAGTTAAGATTTTCCAACACTTAGACTCTAAATCGGTGAATCGAATCGTAAATTGGTCAAATATCCAATTAGAACCCGCTCGCAAGTCCGAAATACGGAATAATTCCAACTTCGAATTATCGGATGCCGATCCGATGATGATCGGATCGAATCCAAACCTATTTCATATCCGAAACACGCTAAGTTATGATTTTCCAACACTTAGACTCTAAATCGGTGAATCGGAGCGAAAATTGGTCAAATATCCAATTAGAACCTGCTCGCAAGTCCGAAATACGGAATAATTCCAACTTCGAATTATCGGATGCCGATCCTATGATGATCGGATCGAATCCAAACCTATTTCATATCCGAAACACGCTAACTTATGATTTTCCAACACTTAGACTCTAAATCGGTGAATCGAATCGTAAATTTGTCAAATATCCAATTAGAACCCGCTCGCAAGTCCGAAATACGGAATAATTCCAACTTCGAATTATCGGATGCCGATCCGATGACGATCGGATCGAATCCAAACCTATTTCATATCCGAAACACGCTAAGTTATGATTTTCCAACACTTAGACTCTAAATCGGTGAATCGGAGCGTAAATTGGTCAAATATCCAATTAGAACCCGCTCGCAAGTCCGAAATACGGAATAATTCCAAGTTCGAATTATCGGATGCCGATCCGATGACGATCCGATCGAATCCAAACCTATTTCATATCCGAAACACGCTAAGTTATGATTTTCCAACACTTAGACTCTAAATCGGTGAATCGGAGCGTAAATTGGTCAAATATCCAATTAGAACCCGCTCGCAAGTCCGAAATACGGAATAATTCCAACTTCGAATTATCGGATGCCGATCCGATGACGATCGGATCGAATCCAAACATATTTTATATCCGAAACACGCTAAGTTATGATTTTCCAACACTTAGATTCTAAATCGTTGAATCGGAGCGTAAATTGGTCAAATATCCAATTAGAATTTGCTCGCAAGTCCAAAATACAGAATAATTCCAAGTTCGAATTATCGGATGCCGATCCGATGACGATCCGATCGAATCCAAACCTAGCTATTTCATATCCGAAACACGCTAACTTATGATTTTCCAACACTTAGTCTCAAAATCGGTGAATCGAATCGTAAATTGGTCAAATATCCAATTAGAACCCGCTCGCAAGTCCGAAATATGGAATAATTCCATCTTCGAAATATCGGATGCCGATCCGATGACGATCGGATCGAATCCAAACCTATTTCATATCCGAAACACGCTAAGTTATGATTTTCCAACACTTAGACTCTAAATCGGTGAATCGGAGCATAAATTGGTCAAATATCCAATTAGAACCCGCTCGCAAGTCCGAAATACGGAATAATTCCAACTTCGAATTATCGGATGGCGATCCGATGACGATCGGATCGAATCCAAACCTATTTCATATCCGAAACACGCTAAGTTATGATTATCCAACACTTAGACTCTAAATCGGTGAATCGGAGCGTAAATTGGTCAAATATCCAATTAGAACCCGCTCGCAAGTCCGAAATACGGAATAATTCCAACTTCGAATTATCGGATGCCGATCCGATGACGATCGGATCGAATCCAAACCTATTTCATATCCGAAACACGCTAAGTTATGATTTTCCAACACTTAGACTCTAAATCGGTGAATCGGAGCGTAAATTGGTCAAATATCCAATTAGAATTTGCTCGCAAGTCCAAAATACGGAATAATTCCAAGTTCGAATTATCGGATGCCGATCCGATGACGATCCGATCGAATCCAAACCTAGCTATTTCATATTCGAAACACGCTAACTTATGATTTTCCAACACTTAGACTCTAAATCGGTGAATCGAATCGTAAATTGGTCAAATATCCAATTAGAACCCGCTCACAAGTCCGAAATACGAAATAATTCCAACTTCGAATTATCGGATGCCGATCCGATGACGATCGGATCGAATCCAAACCTATTTCATATCCGAAACACGCTAAGTTATGATTTTCCAACACTTAGACTCTAAATCGATGAATCGGAGCGTAAATTGGTCAAATATCCAATTAGAACCCGCTCGCAAGTCCGAAATACGGAATAATTCCAACTTCGAATTATCGGATGCCGATCCGATGATGATCGGATCGAATCCAAACCTATTTCATATCCGAAACACGCTAAGTTATGATTTTCCAACACTTAGACTCTAAATCGGTGAATCGGAGCGTAAATTGGTCAAATATCCAATTAGAACCCGCTCGCAAGTCCAAAATACGGAATAATTCCAAGTTCGAATTATCGGATGCCGATCCGATGACGATCTGATCGAATCCAAACCTATTTCATATCCGAAACACGCTAAGTTATGATTTTCCAACACTTAGACTCTAAATCGGTGAATCGGAGCGTAAATTGGTCAAATATCCAATTAGAACCCGCTCGCAAGTCCGAAATACGGAATAATTCCAACTTCGAATTATCGGATGCCGATCCGATGACGATCGGATCGAATCCAAACCTATTTCATATCCGAAACACGCTAAGTTATGATTTTTCAACACTTAGACTCTAAATCGGAGCGTAAATTGGTCAAATATCCAATTAGAATTTGCTCGCAAGTCCAAAATACGGAATAATTCCAAGTTCGAATTATCGGATGCCGATCCGATGACGATCCGATCGAATCCAAACCTAGCTATTTTATATCCGAAACACGCTAACTTATGATTTTCCAACACTTAGACTCTAAATCGGTGAATCGAATCATAAATTGGTCAAATATCCAATTAGAACCCGCTCGCAAGTCCGAAATACGGAATAATTCCAACTTCGAATTATCGGATGCCGATCCGATGACGATCGGATCAAATCCAAACTTATTTCATATCCGAAACTCGCTAAGTTATGATTTTTCAACACTTAGACACTAAATCGGTGAATCGGAGCGTAAATTGGTCAAATATCCAATTAGAACCCGCTCGCAAGTCCGAAATACGGAATAATTCCAACTTCGAATTATCGGATGCCGATCCGATTGAATCCAAACCTATTTCAAAACCGAAACACGCTAACTTATCATTTTTTAACACTTAGACTCGGTTATAGATATAAACCATATTTTTAACAAATACATGTTAATTGCAGGAGCAGGGCGGCGTCAGGGGATCGATGAGAGCACCAGCATTGGTGGTGGGCGGGCGTGGTTGAGATAGGACGGCGTCAGGGGATCGATGAGAGCACCAGCGTTGGTGGCGGGCGGGGGTGGTTGAGATAGGGCATGTATCATCTCTCAGTTCTGGATTGTGTAAATATTATTTTGTAATATGTGGTTATTTTTTGTTCTTGTCTATAATTGTCGGCCGGGTACTGTGGTAATATTCACTACACCAAAACTGTGATTTTGTAACACACTGTTTTTTTGGTTTGTAACATTTATTACCGTTACAAAATTGGTAACAGTTATAAGCGTTAGTAATTGAAAATTTCTGTTAGTAATTCATTGAATAGCGTTTTTGATATAACGTAACGTTTTTATTTATGTTTGTAACGATTACAAATGTTACTAAAATATCAAAAAATTTATTTTAAAAATATTTTTGTTTCACGTGATTAACTCGTGACCCAAACTTAAGCTAACTCGTGACCCAAACTTAAGCGTAAGGGTTTGTTTCGCGAGTAAATACCCGAGCATCGTTCGTTCGTTTCTCTCCTTCCCCCGCTTCTCCCACGCCGGCGACACCCTACCTTCGCTGCAGGTAAACCCCCCCCCCCTCTCTCTCTCTCTTGTTGCCGTCGGGCGTCGTGCCTCCCACTCGCCGTCGTGCCTCCCGCTTCTCCCACTCGCCGTCGGGCCACCGGTGTGCCGCTAGGGTTGCCGTCGGGCCGTCGGGCATCGTTCCTCCGGTCCGCCGGTGCGTCGCCGTCGCGCCTCCCACGTCTCCGATCTCTCTCACTGTATTCAATTTGGTGGAGCCGGGGGAATCTACATGGGCGGCGGAGCGTCGGGAGGAGGAAGCGGCGAAGCCGGTGGTAGAGGCTGAGAGGAATTTGACCCAGGAACAAATCTCGAGGGTCTCAACTACCACCGAGAGACGTCGGCGCAGGTCCTTCGGCCTCCCTTCCTTAGTTGCCACCCTTGCCTATTGACGTTTAGGACTTTTCAGAACAAGGTTGTGGGACTGGTCTATGATATTTGATAACTTTTTTGGGTTCGTAATTTTTCTGAACTTACAATTCTAATACATGTTCAGACTTTCGTCATTAATCTTAGAGTATTGACATCAGATTGATGAATTGAAAATTCTCCACACTGACAAAATAATTTTCATCTGCCTGTTCTTTTCAACTTTATTCAAGTCAATACAAAGACCATCTATATTCTAGAATAGATTGAGCTATCTGTAAGTACATAGAAAAAAAAAGAAGAAAGAAATAGATGGATCATGGAGTAGTCCAGCTGCTCTTGATTCTCTAGTCCAGGTGTTCTTTATTCTCCCCTCTCTTAATCGTACTATTTTTCATCGAGACCAAAATAACTCAACACCAACTGCAACGCTAGTCTTTCTCCGACAAATCGGTGGATAAGGTGGTTAGGTGTATTCGTTGTTATGCGGTCGAGTAGTGTACGGGTATACCCACCAACCTCTTGGGTTGCATCCGTGTAGTATGTAATCGTTTCTATTTTTTTTTCTCCGGGACCTACCTAATAAACTGGTTGGGGACCAAGCCAAAACCCCCTCATCGCGAGATTTCTAGAAAGAAATAAGAAAAAGATGAAAATTCTTTGATGCCCACTTGGGTACCATACCGAAATTCATAGGGATGCATGGAAAATGAGATGGATGGTGGAGATGGATTCGGTACCGGTTTGGAATGGGATTTTCCAACTCGGTACCATAGAGAAACCCTAAAGATTATGCTGGCCTTGTCAAGAACATGTCCACACGAAACCAATGCCTCCCACGTCTCCCAGCCCGACCCAGTAGGCCTCGGTTCTTTTTGTTTGTGTTTATAAGTTCAGATTTCACTGTACATAATCATCTCCATGTTAAACTCTAGCCAACTTTGTCTTTGTATTGGTTGTGGAGATATTAGGTTTGAAATTGTTACATCTCCCTTTGTTAAGCTCTATATGCTTTATCTTGGAGCTAGTGATGGAGATATTAGTTTTAAAAATGTTTTCATCTTTATGTTAACATTTATTTATTTAATTTGTCAGTCTAATTATGCATATATGCATTCAACATGTATTAATATAATATATTTAATATTTTTAAAGTTCTGCCAAACATGTGTCTAATTCTCTGAGTTTATTTCTAACTTTGACGCTATTATATCTTTTGTTTCAGAATGTCACGACCAATTCAGAAAGATTGGATGTATGAAAAAAACAGAATATGCATTCAGTATACTGAGGGGGTTAAAGATTTTATTGAATTTGCAAAAGCAAACAGTGATGGGTTGTCTACTTGTCCTTGTCCATGTAAGAAGTGCCGAAATAGAAAAAGAGCAACGTTTGAAGAAGTTGAACAACATTTGGTCGTGAACTCTATAGATCCGTCATATCGCATATGGGCTTTACATGGGGAGAGACCATCTAATAATTCGATGCAGCATCTAACAGTTAAAATAGCTGAAAAAGAAAATATTGAGGACGAAAACATTGAGGATGGAGGCCTTGGGATAAGAAACCTTGTTGATGCTTGTTATGAAGTGCACGAAGGGATAGATAACAATACTTATAGAGGCGATGATGATCAGACCATTGATTTGGAAGAACCATATATTCCCGAACCAAACTTAGATAAGAGGTACAGTGATTATAAGAAAAAAGCAGAAGAAAAATTATATCCGTCCTGTGAGGGTACTGAGACAACTCTTTCTGCAATTGTGGAGCTACATAACATAAAGAAACAATTTGGTTGGTCAGGAACTAGTGTTACTGCACTCTTAACCGTGTTAAGGAAGTGGTTACCAAAAGGAAACACATTGCCAGATAAGTATCCAGTAATGAAGGAAATGCTGAAAGACTTAGGGATGAAGGCCAAGTGCATTCATGCGTGCATGAACGACTGCATATTATATTGGAAACAGTATGAAAATGCAACAGAGTGTCCTCAATGTGGAACACCTAGATTTAAAGTGAAAGAGGGAAAATCGGGTAAGAAGAAATTGAAAGAACCTAATAAAGTATTGAGACATTTTCCTTTAATTCCAAGACTTAAGAGGTTATATACTATACCATGGATAGCACACGACATGACATGGCATAATCGAGCAAAATCTTCATGGGATTATATGCGACATCCAGCTGATTCAGGACAATGGAAATTGTGTAAAGATAGATGGCCAGACTTTGCTAAGGAAGGGCGTAATGTTTGGCTTGCAATTGCAACAGATGGGTTTAATCCGCGTGGTGTTCAATCCACTAGTTACAGTTGTTGGCCTGTCATCATGGTGCCTTATAATCTTCCACCTTCGCTATGTATGAAATCAGAGTTCCAAATGTTGTCTTTATTGATACCAGGACCAAAGGCACCGAGTCAAGATATTGATGTTTTTCTCGAACCACTTGTAGATGAGCTGAAGCAACTTTGGGATGAAGGAGTGCTGACTTATGACATGTATAAAAAGGAACATTTCACGATGAAAGCTATGCTAATGTGGGGTATTCATGATTTTCCCGCATATGGAAATTTGTCTGGTTGCGTTACACATGGTTACAAAGCTTGTCCTATTTGTGGTGACAAAACTCCATCCGTTCGATTACCTAATGGCAGGAAGAATGTTTATACAAACTACCGTATGTTCCTTAAGATGGATCATCCGTTCAGAAATGGTAAGTATTTGGGACTTAGGACGATAGAAGATAAGCCTCCTCCAAAACGGTTAAATGGACAAGCGCTTTTGCAAACTTTAAGTCACGTCCACTATGTACCAGGTAAGATTCAAAAAAGTTTTGGCAGGAAGCAGAAGAGAATTGAGGTGAATGAACTTGATACCGTTGATGATGATGGTGGTGGTGATGGTGATGAAGTTACTGAAGCGTGGTATAAGAGATCTATTTTGTTTGATCTCGAATATTGGATTCACCATCCAGTTCGTCATGTCATTGATGTGATGCACACTGAGAAGAATGTTGCTGAACATATAATAAACACGATACTAGATAAAAAGGACAAAACTAAGGATACAATAAATGCACGAGAGGATTTAAGAAAGATGGGCATGCACAGTGGCCAATGGATGCAAACAGACAAGACTACTGGGAAACAGATAAAACCGATAGCTCCATTTATTCTGGATAAAGATGAGAAGAAACATTTTTGCCAAATTTTGAAAGACTTGAAGCTCCCCTCAGGTTTTTCGTCTAATCTAAGCAACATTGTCACTCTTCAACCACCTGGTTTGCACGCATTGAAGTCTCATGATTATCATGTCATTATGCAATATTTGCTACCCGTATTGCTTCAGCATGCCTTTCCGAAACACCGTGACTTACGACGAGCTATTCACCAAATAAGCTTATTCTTCAACCTATTGTGCTCAAAGGTCTTAATTCGTAAGGAAATTCAAGAGGCTAAATACATGGTTGCAGAGGCATTGTGTGTATTGGAAAAATATTTTCCACCATCATTTTTTGATATCAGTATCCACCTAATGGTGCATCTTGCTGATGAAGCTTTGATTTGTGGACCCACTAGACATCGATGGATGTATCCTTTTGAAAGGTAACCTACATATCTTATATTATAACTGCATATTTGTTAACGAAACTAATAAATATAATTTTTGAATTTTCAACTTAATTAGGGCGATGAAGGAGTGCAAAGATATACCGAGCAATAAACGATATGTTGAAGGGTCCATTGCAGAATCCTATCTTGTTTCTGAATCCGTTAGGTATGCCATGGAATACATGCCAAATCCACGAGATGGAAATCATAAATCTACTCGTGAGGCCTTTCTAGATGATAATGGGGAGTATAGTGATGAAGGGCCTTTGCTTGACGGTAAGACTGTGACGCTATGCCCAGAACAATTTATACAAATTCGTAGATGGGTACTCTTTAGAGTAGAAGTCGATGAACTTGATGAATACTACAGGTTCGTTTTATTTCACTTGTTTGGATTGATAATCTATTTATTTCGTAGATCGTAAATACTCATAGTAAAACTTATATGCATGAATTACAGTGAATATCGCTCGTCCTTGCAATCAAATATCCGTGGTAAAGGAAAAGGGATAGCAAAAACCGAAGTAGAGATCCAGACAGAATTTATCGTTTGGTTATATGACAAGGTATTAGTTTATTTGATAAAATACTAATATATTACCTTTGGGGCTTTAGTTATGTTCACTTTTTAATTATGATATTTTTTTATTCTACAGTTGTTGAAGGCCGGTGTCACAAACTCAACGTTGTGGCGTTTGGTTAAGGGTCCATTGTTCCAGGCAAAAACTTTTAGAAAGTACCGTGTTAATGGTTTTGTCTTCTCTACTAAGTTTCACGATGATACTGTTGCGACACAAGATAGTGGTGTTTGCATGAAGGCAATTACTACGTTTACGGCAAGTAGGAAAGATAAAAACCCTATCGACGCATCGACCATGTACTATGGGGTTATCAAAGAGATATTCGAGCTGGACTATACGGAGTTCAAGGAGGTTATCTTTTATTGCGACTGGGTGAGGGTGGAGGATAAAACTAATGGTTGTAAACTCTGTCCAGACTCTAACTTGGTGCTAGTCAATTTTAATAAGCTAAAGAGTGCTACTACACCGTTAGACGAGCCAGCCATTCTTGCCTCCGAGGCAAGTCAAGTGTTTTATTCAAAAGATCTAAAAAATCCAGATTGGTGGGTGGTCATACACTCACCGAGACGATTGACTAGTCGAGTCGACGAGCTAGATGAACCAACGGTCTTCCAATCCACACTTGAAGACCAACCTACTTTGAAACCCTTATTGGTGACACAACGCTAATTGTAATAATTGTAATAAGGTTCTTCCGGAATCCCTGTTGAGTATATTAAAGAGGAAGAATGAAGAGGATGATTTAACCAATGAACCTGAGGCTGAGGTGCAGTGGCAACTTCTAAGCGGAAAACATCAATTTTCCGAGTCATTGCTTTCTAAGGCCGCTGAAATTTTTAAAGTGAGTTTGCTGAAATTTTAATTCTGAGGTGCAGTGGCATTTTAAAGTGGTATGCATTTTTAAAGTGGTATGCATTTCAGGTTGGACGAAAGTCTATGATGTCCGTATAGCATCAGGCGAACCATTTTGTACTTGACATATGAAGTTGATTGTAGATGATAATCTCTTTTTATGAAAGAATGCACCATTTCTAGACTGCCTATCATAGATGGCTTCACCTCCCTTGCATGAATTTTGTTGGTATGCAACATAATAAGCATGCCAAAAGTGTTTCTTTCATTTTTCTCTCTGCAATCGTAGTCGATGTTTGTAGTTTGTTGGCTAGTGGATCTGGATTTCGTGCTGTGTTTCAATGGGAGCTCTTGTTTCTCCTTGAATTTTACTGTTGGATGGAGTTTTTCGGGAGGATGATTTTTTTTTGTCGGGGGGTTTGTGGGTTTTGAGATTAGGAACTCGTAGAGTTTGGATCGCATCTTGCATGTCGGATGTGCTCTTGTATTGGGGATCTTATTGGTTCTGGAGAAGTGTTGATATGTTATTCTGGTTCTCGTTTGAGGACTGAAAAATATTCTGATATGGGTTTTATAGATGCTGATAGCATTGAATTCATTTGTTGTAAGTGGAGCTGTTTCTATTTTATTGATTTTATCTATAGAAATGTTCATTTTAGTTCTCCGTTTGGTGTTAAATTGTGAAAATTCTGTTGATACATATTAAATGTTCAATCAGCTTCATCGATCATTTGTTTTTGACGAGTCACTGTTCAAGTCGTGATAATGTGGTATAGAGTTTCGTGGTTGGGGTTTTTACTGGATCCTGATGTTGTGCATTCCATATGTGCTAGTGCTGGATCCATCACCATTCGAGGAGCCTTAAGAGTAGTCATCTTTGGTTGCCCAATTGATTCTCAAGTCAAGAATTCAGTTAATATGTAGGAGGCACCCCAAACTTACTTTTGAATAATCGTGTTGTTGATGTGCTTTTGGTTCAAATTGAGCTGCCATTTTTCTCTCCTCCCTGAACAGATTGAAGTGTCTGGGCCTAGCAACTCAAGTATAGTTTTAAGTTGGGATTTCTTTGCTTATAATGTCTGAACTACCATATGCAATTCTTTCGATGATCTCTTGTTTTTCAAATCTTGATGCCGTATTTGATTCATGAGATGTCTTGGAGGCTTCTTAAAATCCAAAACTTGAAAGGCGGTCTTGGTTGTTAACCATAGGTGTACATTTCATAATTCAAACAAGCTTGTTTATTGTTCTCTACTTCTCTTAAGTTATTTTCGTCTTAATTAGTGAAGCTTGGTGCAACGTCAATTAGTATTAGACTTGGGGCGTTGTTTTTGATTGTCACCTAAATTCTGAATCCCAATAAGTATCCCTTATTGTTTCTCTATGAATGGTGTCGTTTAAACAAATATCCTCTGCTGTGTTATTGTTTTATACTATGATCTGTAGACACGACAACGAGTGTCGAGTGTCAACATGGACAGGGGAGTTGGACACAACAACATCATAAAAGAAGACATGTGGACATATACACACACACACCCCAACAAAATTATGAAATTGATATAAATTAAAAATTACTACGCCTTTTGGATTTCTGCTCTGACACGGTCTACCATTTTCCTCTGTTCACTCGATTGGAGAAGGGAGAGACTCACAACATTTGGTTTAATAACATGGAGCGATGGTATCATGCCGAGTCAACACGGGTGGACATAAGAATCTGTGTCGACACGGCTCCGAGGGCTCAATTAGGGGTGTCCCCCATATCATAGGTTTCATACATATAGTAGCACATATGCTTAAATTCAGAAGTACTTCATGTTTAGTCAGGTTGCTTGAATATGATTGTACTCACTTTGATGCTTCTCAATATGCGTTCTTTGGTAAGGGTGTTATGGAGGAAGTTGAATTGGGGGGATTAGATGATGGTGATGATGCTGGATTTGTTGGGCCATACGATGAGGAATTTCATTTTTCTTCTGTTGGAGATAGGGACCAGGTGACTTTCTTTATTGTAGAAGACTACCTAATTTTCCATTTTGTTTCAAATTAGTTCATGCTCATAAGTGTCTTTGCTGCAAGAATCTGTGATGGTGATGGAGGCACTCATATTCTATAAATACACACCGATTGGATATCATTTCCAAATAATTCGTTCCCTATTATCGCCATTGTATTTAGTCCCGCCTTGTAGTTGTGTCCTTTAGCCTTGACTTGTGGGCATCACACACATTGTGCTACATCAGATATTGTTATACATATTTTGAGGTTGGGTTATGTATTCTGATTGTATACTATTCCAATGCCACTACCTGTGCATCGATATAGCAGATTTATTTTATTTGCTGGATTGTTTCATGCATATTTAACTTTTGTTATTACTTCTGGACTTGTATGATGTTACTTTTATTTGATATTTCATTATGAGGTTAATAACCCATTGTATTTTCTTCATGTATTATTAGTCATGCTCCGATCCATTGCTTTTAATGGTGGCTTTCACAGTTTACGATCATCTGTTATCAACCAATGTATATTACACTATGAAGAAGCTAAAAGCACACTCATAGATCACATAATATGAGGTTTCTGTCTATATAATAGTTATGCTTGATCTCTAATGTTATTTTATATTCACCATGAAATTAAGTCCTTTATTTACATCACTATTATTTTGGAGTTAATTTTTGACCGAAATTTCGATGGCAGGTCACCGCCCATCCCATATAATCCATTGTCACCATCGTGTGCTCTTTCTTTTCTTCCTTTATTTTTCTTTTCATTGCAGTAATAAGCGCATGGTTTCAATTACTACTTAGACTCTTATAGTCCCGAAGTGAACTTGGACATAATCCATTGACATGTTACTGATGTTTTTGTCGAGTCCATCTTTTTATTTTTCTTTTCATTGCAGTAGGCAGTTCATATTACTGGCACCAAGGGAAAAGGATCAACTGCAGCATATCTATCCAACATTTTAAGAGAAGAGGGTTACTCTGTTGGCTGTTACACTAGGTATTTTTTATTTTTTCATCCATCTTTCAGTGCTCTACATCAATAGATTATTTCGGAATCATACGATCTCTCCAATGCTTGTTGGATCGATTCAAACTTCCTAAAGTTTGAATTGGTTTGCGCACACTATATAGAGGGACACTATAATATTAAGTAAAATTGTAGCTTTTGCTCACTGTATTTTACCCGTGCACTTAAGTGGGAGGAAATCAAGTATGGGAATTACTATTAATTTCCATACTTACTATTAATTTCCATACTTCCTAAAGTTTTTTATTTGCATTTACAACAACAATTGAATCAAATTGCATTGCCTAAACTCTTGTCCACTCTAAAATTAGGTGAATACAATGGCATCAAGTGATCCAACTACTCAATCCCAAGGTACACAATCAACGAGTAGCACCATAAAGTTGCCTATCGAAATCCAACCTGACGGCGCCGTTGTGGGTAAAAATGCGAGTAAATGGAGTACACGTACTGGACACTTCATTCGATCTCATGTCCCTATTGATATCAAGGACTGGAGGCTAGTGCCAAAGAACTTCAAGGACGATGTTTGGAATGCTTTGATGGTAATGTTTACTTATTTGTAATGGAATAACATTAGCATTATTTACTTGTTTCCTTATTATTTCATATGATGCAATCTAACTAGACTACTTTTGATAGGGTGAATTCGAATTAAATATTGTCCCAGAACTGGCTCGTCCTTTGTTGGAGAAGGCATTTCCCCAAAAGTTTAGAACAATGAAAGCGGCATATCGGAAAGAATTTTTAAAAAATGTTGAAAGCTTAGAAGCAGCTATAACAACATGCCCACCCGGTATTGATCCGGGTCATTGGACAAATTTCGTCGCCCGTGAGGACAAGCGTGAAGTAAAAGAAGCGAATACGAAAAACTCACAAAATAGACAGAAGAATACGGTCGGCCATACTCTTGGGCGGTCCTCTTATGCCCAAATTCATCATACTCTGGTGTGTATATACCCTATACAATAAAATTATAATGACAAAATATTTATAACTAATGTTAATTTTTTGCACAGCAAAAAAAAGATCCTACAAAAAAAATTACGCGTGTAGATGATTGGTATAAAGGGCATGAACGTACTGATGGGACTGTGTTGGAGAGTGCTCGTGAAAAATATGTGAGTATAACTACATTTTACTTTTGCATATACTTGTGAACTACTGTTACCAATACTCTTTCCTATGTGAAAACTACAGGAACTAGTAAAGGCTGCCGGAGAAAAAAGAAAAAATACAAGCACGAGCGGAGGTGGTAGTTCGAGTCTGTTAGACCTCGACTCGGATGAACTGACAGAGGTCTTTGGGGGGGATAAAATGGGAAAAATTCGTGCAGTCGGCTCCCATGTCTCTAAGAAGCAACTACAACATACTGCTGTTGCGACGGCAGTACTTGAACAATCAAAATCTACATCTTATGATGAGATGAAGGCTGATATTGTGGCTGAGGTCAAATGCACCCTAGCCAGATTTGAGGGTGTATTATCGGTGAGTTTGTTATTGCAATTATTCTTACATACAGTTAATACGATATATCTAATGTATATATATTTGTTATTCATTGCTTCACAGGTTGTGATTAATCATGTAACTGGGACGCCGAGCGCCCAATCACAGCCTGTGCTGACTACGCCTAGAACTGAAGTTGGTTCCAATTCAGTTAGTCGAACAACACCGATTACACCTATAAATTTGGCTCCAATTTTGGAAACTTTGAATCGTCCTTCTGGGTCGTCTACCAATCCTAAGGTCATTTTATTGGATAGAGATGGTAGATCAGTGGCTAAGGGGTATATTGTGACTGATCAAACTAGTGGAATTTGTCATGGTAGAAAAGTGGGACTCGGTGAAAAAAATGTCTATGTCGAGGAAGTACTGGTTGGACAAGCTCTCATTTATGACGGTCCCCAAGATGGCCATACTCTGATGCAAGGTTTAGTTGAAGGTGGTTTTTTAATTTGGCTTGAAGCCAGACTACAAATACAGTAATTTGGAGGTATTTGTTTATTTTCAATACCCTATTTTTTTTCTTATAAAAGCATGTATCTTTTATCATTATTGTATATATAGGCTTTGAGGCTTTATTATTTTTTCCTTCAAATTTATAACATAGTCATATCTCTGTTTACTTTTCACAATGACCACATGTATTAGTTAGAAGTATTTGGTGTCCATTCTCTTTGTCACTAATCAATAAAATCTTATTTATCTATTTAAAAAACAAGGGCTATAATGGGAAGGGTAATCCCACTAATCCACTCCCATTCTTCCTTCCATCCCACATTTTGTTCCCCATTTTAATCTTCTCAATTCTATGTTTTAAAACAACATCAAGGGAAATGTTTGGGTAGGATATTGGCATCAAATACCCTAATACCCATACTCAAAACCCAATTTCTTAGTTGGGTTTTCCTAGCGAATTGCTTATGACCTATTGGTCTTGTATATTGTTGTAAGAAGTGATAAGGCCAAGCATTTTTCAACTCCATTGTAAGCACAACAATTTCAATTCTATGTACTAGCTAGTAGTGTGTATTGTCAATTTGGAGACTTAAAGCTCTGAACTTGATTATGTACTTATCTCAGTTGTGGGTATATGGTGTGGTCAATTTGAAGATTATGATACTAATATTTACTCTTATTTTTTAAAATTGCAGGTTTGCTGCTGGTTTCCATGGTGGTGCAAGTGGTGGGGCTGCGGGCGGGCTTTTGATGTTCAGAACACTTATTTGTTTTCTTGTTGCTCTATGTATATGGTGTCTGTCTCTCTGATAGTCTACGGCTACTATTTCAATGTGCTAGCTAGTAGTATGTATTATAAATTTAAAGACTTAAAGCTCTGAACTTGATTATGTACTTATCTCAGTTGTGGATATATGGTGTGGTCAATTTGGAGACATAAAACTCTGAATTTGATTCAATTCTTATCTCAGTTGTGGATACAATATAGCCTTTTATTTGTTTATTATACCACTAGTATTTGTTTATATAGCCTTGAATTTGTTTATTGTACCGATAGTATTTTATTAATGCTTCAATAGTTTTCTTATAGCCAAGAGAATTATTAAAAAAAAAATACATATTATTCGTAACGGTTATAATTGTTAGATATTGATCGTTACTAAATTTTGTAACGGTTATAAGTGTTACAAATTGAATTAATATGTGAGGAGTTTTGCTTCTTCGATCTGTTACAGAATATATAAATCACGCTTATAACTGTTAGTAATGTTAGTAACAAATAATATCTAACGTTTATATCCGTAAGATATGTACCGTTACTAATGTTTGTAACGATTATAAGTGTTACGAATGAGAATGAATTTGGCTTCTGAACATCCGTTACGAAAGAAACGTAACGCTTATAACCGTTACTAAAACTAATTTTTTCACACTTATAACTGTTACAAAATGTGTTACAAATATTTGTAACGCCGTATTTCTAACGGTTTTTTTGTGTTACTAAAATTTATTGTAACAATTATAAGCGTTGCAAAATCGTGATTTTGGTGTAGTGATTTGATAATTTGCTGTAATTTTTTATCAATTTTGGTAATATTTTAAAATTTGCGATAATATTTTATAAATTGTGGTAATATTTGATAAATTGTGGTAATATATTGTGGTATTGTTGTAAATCACAGGAATTAAATAATATTATTTAGATAAATTTATTAAAAAAAAACATACTTATTACCGACGAAAATTAATTATTTCGTCGGTAATAATATTTTTATTTTTTAAAATTATAAATAATTTGCCGACGGCATATAATATTCGTCGGTAATATATTTATTATTACCGACGAGTAATATATATATGCGTCGGTAATATATATAGTATTACCGACGGATATATAATATCTGTCGGTAATATATATATTATCGCCGACGGGCAATATATATATGCGTCGGTAATATATATAGTATTACCGACAGTACAATCCTATCCGTCGGTAAAATGCTTATATATTACCGACGTATTATTTAGTTTCGTCGGTACAAATATATTATATTAATTTTTAATTGATTAAATATTACCGACGGCTTTAATATTGCCGTCGGTATTAATTTTTATTACCGACGGTAGTATTTGGTCCGTCGTGTTGTTTTCCCCGACGCCTTTTTTCCCGACAGCCAGCGACGGAAATATCGTCCGTCGCTATAGAATATTACCGACGGATATTGTCCGTCGGTAATAACTGTTTTTTTTGTAGTGGAATCACTCTTCCTCCAAGCTATCGCAAGCTCAGGTATAACTCTTTCACCCTGATGGATAGTTTCAGACTTTTTAGTTTGAGTATTGGTCTTTTATCTTTCAAAACTAGGATTGTTCGATTGCACTTTTCATGTTTTCTGGATTTGATCATTTTGCATGACCATGAAAACTTTTTTAATATTGAAAAATGATTGCGTGGCTTCTAGTGCATAAGCATGTGAAGTGCTCTCATTCATAATGATTTTATTCAGATTGGAGACCCAACTCCATTCAGAGCCTAAGTCCTTTTTGTAGAAGTTGTGCCCATGACTTGTAGGTTGTGTGCACGATCCAAGTCTTGAGCACGATGTATGTCATGCACACGACTCTGAGCACGATTCAAGAGATCCCGGATATTCCAGTTCAAATCTCAACGACTAGAATTTATAGGATTTGAACAGGGATCATGCTCACGACTCCCTGTCGTGCTCATGATTTCTTGATCATGAGCACGACTTGGAATTGTCTGTGCACGACTTGGAGATAGTTCAATTCAAATTCCTCCTAGGTCGTGAGCACGACCATCTAGTGGGGACAGAGATCGATTGGATTGTGGATGCCAACCACAAGAGCTTCTGGAGCAAGTACCTATCCACCGAGATGGACATGGTGAGGAAGATGATCCTGCATAGCATCAGGCCTACACTCAGTTCCAAGGCCTTGGTGTTGTGGGATACAGCACAACTGATGTTTGAGCTATCGAGAGGAGCGGAGTCGGACTTCGACGTGTGCGCCTTCATTGTTGCTCAGATGCACCACATCTTCACCAATCAAGCCACCGGCAACAAGTCAGTGTTGCCTTACCCCTCCCTGATTTCGAAACTGTTGCAAGAGGCAGGAATGATAATACTAGAGAGCGAGGTTGTGGAGCAGACTGTTGGCGCAAGTGGTATGTCTTCAAGTCTGTAGCAATAAGGAAGTGACTTCGAGAGTCTGAGGATGCATAGGCTAATGAATATGATGATGATGACGATGATGAGGATAATGATGAGGCTCAGGGTGCAGGGGCAGCAGTTGCAGCTGCAGTTGTCGAGACCTTGAGGGCTTCTGGCACGTTCTTTGTGGATGACGATGTCCCTCAGGTGCTGACATGGCCTAGGACTCGGCTTCGCACTCAGGGGGGATTTACACTTGGTTGTTTGCTTTACACACTCACATGATGTACATATTATGTTGAGCTTGATTGTTGTAGTCATCATGTTGTTAAGGTACATCTTTCTCTTCTGCTTGTCATGACTCTTTTGTGACAAAAAGGGAGAGATGTGCCCACTCCAGAATGGATGGGAGGTGTGCCAACTGTGCTTTGCACATGCGGGAGTCCCTCTATGTGTTGATTATATAGATGGAAATTGACTCCACTAAAGCCATGCACGGGTCAAGGTGGAGCTTGTGTTCCCTCTTGATACTATGCATGACTTTAGGGGGAGCAAATAGCATTTCATGACTGAAGTTGTATCTTGATAGGATGCTATTTAGTGTGCTTGTGCTAGAGAGCTTGTGCTAGATAGCTTGTTAGTTGTTCTTTGATCTTCTGCAGAGAAAGAAAGTATTTGACATGTGCGTTTGGTTTCTTTCTGGATATCAGATACTCTCACATTTCCTCTCTTGCATATGATTTTTTTGTTTTAGTCACTGAGTCACTCAAGGGGTAGGTTTAATAGTGGAAAGGCATGCATCGAATGCCCCCTTGAAGTGTTTTGTCACAAAAACTATATGACAAGGGGAGAGGTTGTCACCTTTAGTATGGTGGCCTCTCAGTTTGTCATTAAGTTTTTGTCATGACAAGGGGCCGGGGACCTTTCTGGTTGATTTTCGGTAGCTATACAAAATTGAAAATATAAATCTTGCATGTACTATAGTGGTTATAATATCATGCTAGACTAGGAAACGTTATGGAGGGATAACTGTGTTTTAAGCAGATCAATCTATGTGCGAATAAGATTAAAAAGCCTAAAATAAGATAATGACACGGTTGTAGGGCCCATGCTAGACTTGGGGACGTTATGGAAGGCCTCCGATCACCCATTTGTATTTGTGTATAAATTACACTTTGCCCCCCTAAAGTTTAGCTGAAAAACACTTAACGGGTAGTTTTTATTTGATCAAACTGAATTGAAGGGGGCAAAATGTTGTTTTTAAACTATAGAGGAGTTAAGTGTTTTTGAGCTAAACTTTTTTTTTTTCTTCTGAGAAATCCCTCGGAGAGGGGGAGGGGGGGGGGGGGGGGGGGGGGTTAGGCATGGATCCCAACCTATAGATTAAAAACAAAAACAACTTACTACAAAAGCCGATTGGTCGATCGACCAACGCCTCTCAAAAGAAAGGAGAGAAAAAAGAGACACCAGCCGTCACTTTTCCTCGCCTAACCAAGAGAAACCAGTTCTCGACCAATAACCTGATCACCACACCAATTTGAGGAATAAACTACATAAATAAACGACGAGCAAAGTTCGTCTTTTAATAAACAACGTTCAATATATATTTTTTAAGTAGTAAAAGACAACGTGCATTGAAGAACAACAGACTGAGAAACGACATACTAAAAAACGACGATCATTGCCCGTCCTTTTTCAACAGTATTAGTGTAGTGGATCTTGCGTAGAGTAGCCTCCCAATCCACTGCCTTTCCCGAGAAGATCCTCTTGTTCCTCTCCAGCCAGATGGACCAGACGACTGCCACGACCAGCAAATAGATCCCAGCCTTCTCGGCACTCTATAGAAATGCACCGTCGCCGCCATACAGTCCATAGGAGGAACAATGAAGAAGGAACCACTGAAATGCCGAATTTGAGCTAAACTTCAGGGGGCAAAACGTAGTTTACCCTAAAATATAGCCTGTCGGATTGGAAAGAAACCCTTAGTCTTTTTAACATAATTGATGGGTATGATGAGCCAACCCTTCGTATCCGGTGTAGAGCATTAAATGAGGCATTCAAACACAACTGTCTGAGCTGAATGCGTTTCACTAGTCGGTGCTAGATGAATGGGCATTTGTGATCGTGACACTCATTCTGTGTGGAAGAATCGGTAAAAGCTATCAGAGTAAATAGTATTTTTCTTAAACAGGCAAAAGTCTACAACCACATGATAATGGGATTTGACCGGTGAATTATTTTGAAAAATCAAATTTAAAAATAAATTACTTTAAGGAGGGGCTGACACGTGGTGCAAGAGGTCTCAGCTTTATAAGATTACTATGAGTTCAGATCTCCTCCAATCGGTCAGCCTCAGCCGGTAGGGCCCGAAACAAATCACAGCCATACACAGTCGGCTGGAGTACATCCACTTTCGGGTCACCTGCCATCGTGCGGCTGTGATACACACGGGCCCACCGACCGGGGCGAACCACTGGAAGGATCTCAACTGGATTAGTATAGATCACCCATTCCAATCTAACCATCACTATGGCCGACATTCCCTTGCTTTAGGGAGGCTCACATGCCTCGTTATGAGTGCAGCCTTTAAGGCCTCACCAGCCTCAAACAACGGATGCCCCCTGCTCCTAAATTTATGGAGGGCCCATTCGGATCCTCGAGTGTTCTGACGAACAATACAGCCACCTGCTCCAGCAGTGAGTCCACCGGTCGGACGACGGCGATGGGATGCCGTCGCTGAACTCACCTGATCCGGTGACCGCCACACAAATGCGACGGGTCCGACAGCACAGAGCTATAGCTGCATGATTGAGGTCTGATGAGGGGTTGCGATCATCGTCGAGTACAATCGGAATAAATGAAGATGGAGATTGGGATGGCTCCGTGGTGATCCCTGAGCCACTGGAACAATAGGGTTTGAAAGATATAAGGGGTTTTTGCATATAGCCCCCTCGAAACTAGACTAATTTTATATCAACCCCTACAACTTTCATATTTATATACATTGACTCCTACAAACTATGCTGGTTGTGCAAATCAGCCCCTCAAGTTAACTGGTGTCGATTTGGAGGAATAATCCATGTATATCTTGCGTTACCAGGTAGAATTTAGCAATGGCCTGTCTTTAACCGAGGCCTCAAATGACTACTTTGCATCAATTTCAGAATTAATCCGGCCTCATCATCTCTCCATTTACCTTCATTTAGGGTTTTTTGTTTGGTTCCCTAAATCCTAAACAAGTGTAAAATCGTCCTAGTAAAGTAAATCCGTTGTATGAAAGGACTAGTCTAACAATAAATGTACCTGCAATATTAATTTCCCCCGAATAGACGGCAATTAACATGAGTGGTTGATTTGCACAAGCAGGTTATTCTGTAGAGCTTAATCTATAAATATTAAGTTTCTAGAGATTAATATACAATAAGCCTAGTTTTCAGGGGGTTACATGTAAAAATCGTTTAGGACAAACACGTTCGAAAGCGTATCGTTGCTCAAGTGAGCATTGTTGTGCATGTAAACCCAACGAACTACTGCAAACTATAAATTTGATATAGATCCAAACCCAAAAGGATTCAACAAACCAAATCAAACACAAAGCAAAAGTAATGAACACAAATATCGAAGCTTAATAAAGAAATTTTCAGCATAAAAAGTTGATGGAGAGGCTAATTGCAGATGGAGCATAGTTTAAGGTTGAAGTTTTTTTTTTTTTTTGAAGGACCAATATGAGATGAGTTGTTTAGTTGAGGGGAGGTTCTCGTAAGTTTTCGTATGTAATATATAGTCCTTGGTTGGGATGTGCGCAACAATCAATTCAATTCATTTCTTAGCATCCTGCAACCGTGTGGTAGGTTAGTTGTATTCAAGAACTCTTGCACTGTCGCTGTAAGTGCAAAGAATGGTACTAATCCTGCCAGCCGACTCTGGTCGCTCTAGATTTGAAGGATGAACAGCGGGTGGTGGCCCATGTCGGCATTGTCGACGACACGTTTCCGATCGATCAATATATGAGGCTACAAAATCAAAAAGCCTCCACCGTGGCAGAGGCATTTTGAGCTATGTATTTAATTTATTTTTGGTAAAGAAAAACAATCTAACGATTATCGTGGCCGAATAAACAGAGAGTTATCGTTAGCAACATTCCAGTGAAATCTCGGAAACCGAGTATGACAATGAATCAGATGTTTGCCTGTACGTACAAGTGAGCCAGTTGGTTGGAGGCTGACGACTGACATCGTCCACAACGAACAATGTCTTACGTGTTAGCCGAACAGTTTCAAGGGATAATTAGTCTTAAATCCCTTTGATCATAGATCTTTATTTAAGCTTATAAAGGATATAGTTTATTAAGATATTAGCTAAATTTGCTCCGAAGGGCGCATAATTTGTACAGTAAGTTTCTAGCTGAAAATATTGACTTTTTCAACCCTTTAAATGATAAAATTATCCCTCCAATAAGAGTTTCCAATTGTCTTCAGCAAGAGTATATATCCATTCGCCGGTTGATACTGTGCATGTAACGGTTGCTACAATGATTTCACTATAGTTGTTACAGTGAAATCACTGTAGCAAGATAATCCATTCTGCTAATTGATCTTACCAAACCGAATTGATACTCTTACTATAGTGAAATCACTGTATGAACAATATCAATTCGCTAAATCGATACACTTACAAAACCGATCGAGTGGACACATACTCTTTGCTATAGTGATTTTATTGTAGTAGCTACAGTGGTTTTACTGTAGCAGCTATAGTGAAATCACTATAGGAACAATTTCAATTCGCTAAATTGATACTATTACAAAACCATTGAATGGACACTCTTTGCTACAGTGATTTCATTGTGCAGCTACTATGATTTCACTGTAGCATGCAACAGTATCAATTCGTTAAATGGATACTCTTATAAAACAGATCGAATTAATGGACACTCTTGCTATATTGATTTCAATGTAGCAACCGCTATATGCACAGTGTCAACCGGCGAATGGATACTCTTGCTGGAGATGATCCATGAATGGATAGTACTCTTACTTCAGACAAATTGGAGAGACAAATTTATCATTTGAGGGGGTAAAATAAGGGTGAGGGACTTGCTGCAATATTGAAACATTTTTGTGGCACGTGATGTTTGGGAAGGACTTGGTGCAATATTGAAACATTGCATGTTCTTTAGCTAAATATATATAGCATATGCTACAAGGACTTAAGGCTAAGTCTCCTCAGTTTCAAATCATTCAATTGAACGGTTTCAAATTATGTCGATATATGGGCCCTTTGTTGTCGACGATGTTAGCCTGCAGCCACCAAAAAGATATATAGGAGTTAGGGTGTAACATGCATCCTGCCCTAACACGCAAGATGTTGTCCGATCCTTACCCATTGGGCCGGGTTGGATCCATAATGGGTTAGGTCTGCATGGCCCACTTGGAATTGGACTGGGAGTCCTACTTTGCACGCCATGTTTCCATCAAGGGGAGTTTGTACATACACATTTCCACCCTTAAGGACTTGTAAAAGTGAATCTTCAATGGATAAGCAGAGAAACTAGTTTCTCCACAAAAATATAACCAGACATAATAATTGAAAACTATTTTTTTAAAAAAAACAAAATTCTAAACAAGATCTCAGTGATCGATCTCTTGGATATCGTAAAGAACACCCACATTAACTGGCGTCATTCGTTTTTTTTTTTTTTTGGCAGGGATCATTCTATAACCTTTGATACACATTTCTCACATGTGATTTACTTACAATTAATTTCAATACCAAAAAAAAAAAAAAAAAACTACAATATATATAATAATAAGAATTACTCAATACAGAGTTTACAGTTATCCTCCTTCATGGCAATAGAATTCTTGCAATGGGCGATGGCCGCCTGGATGGCGCTCTGGAGCTCCTCCATCGTGCTCTCGTCCGACGTAGAGAAGGCGGTCGGTGCGGCCAGCAGGAGACCGCTGTTGGTCGGCGAAGTCCTCATAGAAGTCGGTAGCGAGAGCTCCCCTCGCTTCCTGGGCCGCCACCCGTCCCTCTCTCTAGGGTTGAGATTACCGGAGAAGGAGTAAGGCTTCCGGCGGAGGTCGACGCGCTTCTCCTTCTCTCCCTTGAAGAACAAGAGGGGCTCCACGATGCTCGCGTACTTCCGCCATATCGATCTTATATCGAATCTCCTCTTCTTCTTATTGGTATTGTTGTAACTATCGCAATTCATCTCCTCCTTCGCGCAATCCTCGCTCCCCTTCCGCCACCTCCCGAGCCGGAGCAACGAGGAGAGAGACTTGGGCTTGCCCCTCTCCTTGGCGTCGTCGGCGGCCGATGCGTCGGCTTCGCGGTGGCGGTGGTTGGGGTGGAACCTCGGGCTTTGCTCGCCGGGGGCGTGCTTGATGGGGAGGTCGAGGTCTTCGATGGAGATGTCGGAGGGGCGGGGGGAGATGGCCGGGCGGGAGAGGTGGAGCGGAAGGAGGTGGCCGTGGAAGAAGATGTCGTCGGCCGGGCTCAGGTCGATCTCGAAGGTGGGCGGCGGGGTCTTGTTGGGCTTGGGACTGGGGTGGAGGGAGATGGTGAAGGAGAATTCATGGGATGGAGAGGATGTGGATGATGGTGGTGATGCAGCAGCTGCTGCTGCTGCCGCCTTCTCTTCTATTGAGTTCGGGGTTGCTGCTTCTGGGTTGGCTCCCTTCTCTCTCTCCTCCTCGAGTCTTTCGGTCTCCATGGCCCAAAATTGGAGTGTGGGAGAGGCTAGAGGGAGTATTTATGGAGGGTTAAGTCATAAGTGATTCACCCTGCTAGGTGGACCATCTGTATGCATAGATTTTCTCTTTCTAGATAAGGAGTTTAGAAGCTAGTGAGAGGAGAGAGAGAGAGGTGGGTAGTACTGAATCAACGTTGCATGCTGTTAACTGAAGCTTGTAACGCCTCTGTTAGAACCTACAGTGGCCCAAGAAAAAACAGCAACGACAGAACGTTACGGCTGGGCTGGTCACTGTTGTGTAGTAAAATGTTGGGTTATTTTGACTTTGCCCCCCAAACTTTGGCTTGAATTAGACTTTACCCCCCATCTTTCATTAATTAGACTTTACCCCCATCGTTTTAATTAATTAGAATTTACCCCCCAAAACTAATTGTTCTGTCAGCTCACCATCTAAGAGAAAGGGTGAGCTGACGGAAAATAAATAAACTTTTGGGGGGGTAAAGTCTAATTAATGAAAATGTTGGGGGTAAAGTCTAATTCAGGGTAAAATTTGGGGGGCAAAGTCAAAATAACCCTAAAATGTTTGAATTAAGACTTTGAAACAGCTAGTCTCATTGGATTTTGACCAAGGGTCGCGTAGTCCGGGCGTTAAGAGAAAACTCGATCAATCGAGGGCTAGCGTGTTGCTCTGGTCTTGGTCTTGAATAGATCGATTAGGTGTGGTCGAGCTCATCCCTCTAATTTTGTCATGTCTTTTGATAGGGACTAGCAGCTACTGGTCGAGGTTCAGAAGCAATGGGTGTCCAGATCGATCCCCCTCTGTTGCACACTGGCTTGCTCAGAAAGCGCCAAGATCTGATCGGGATTGCTGGTGGGACTCTAAGGGCCTGTTTGGTATACGGAATCGCTGTTCCGCTTAAACCTCATCCGGTAGAGGGTATTCCTGACATTTACTATTTCCAGTGTAAATAATCCAGAGGTTCAGCGTGTTGGTTAGCAAAGAAACTCACAGAACGAGAAAATTCCGTTCTCAACTCTGCGTTCTAGCACAACGAAATTGTCCGTTACTTTTTAATTAACGGATAGAATTAATCGAAACAGCGTTTCCGAATTGATGCCAAACACCCTCTAATTTTTCTATTGTTTTAAATTTGTTGGCTTTGCTCGGGCAGGCTTGCAGGCCATCATGTAATGACCATGACTGACGTAACAAAATAAATAAATAACCCAACAAATTACTAGGGCCCCCCAACTCAAGAAAAGAAGAAATGGATGACGTCTCGAGACCTACCAGGCATATTGCTAAGGGCACCTTGGTCCCTACACCACTGGCTCCTACCCAATCCATAAATCTTTAAACTGGTTAAAGCTAGCCGGATTTAATTAGCTATAAGCAAATGGTTAACACGTATCGTGTACGCATAGTAGCTGATGACTAGACATGTTGATATGGTATGGCTTAGTTTTGCTTCATATGGGATTTATGACCTAGCTAGGATGGACATGATTTTTTGCTTCCAAGTCCTCTCTTGGCTTCATTGATCCAGGGAAAGGGGAAGGTCAATAGACATCTTTGAGACGCCACAGCCTGGTGCTAGCTACAATAATCATCTCTGGCGGTGAGACCAGCAGCCACCACCAGGTGGAAAGAAGGGGGACAGAACCCTGAGACGACAGCCACTCGATCGGAACAAACACATGAATTGCGCATAAGCGGGTACCGCACCCCCGCTACCGGCGGGGAAGAAGAAGAGGAAACAAAAAGGGGCAAACCCAAAAAACAGGACCCCCAAATGATAACAACCATGCGTCATCTTCGGCGACACGGTCAAACCTGAAAGATCTGCAGCCGCTCACCGTCCTCCGACAAACGCCGCCACCACCTCAGCTCTAGGACCCGCACCACCAGCCAAAGGAGGCGACCCAGAAAATTACCGACTCCAACTTGGGGTTTGGGCCAGATCTGACTCTCCTACTGGTACAGGCGAGAAATCACGTCCCCGTCGCCAAGAGGGAACCGTAGAAACCGAGGAGAGGCTCGCCACTGCGTCTCTCACACTATGATCACAAAAATCTTGCCATCGGAGAAGCCCTATGTACAGGTGATGAAATTGGGACCAGATCCCAACCCCGAGTGCGCTAGCACCAAGCTCCTAGCCTCTCCGGAGCTGTCGTCGGCACCCAAAAAGGGATCATCGAAACCCTAGGACTGGAGGAGAAAAATTAAGGGCAGAAAACAGGGGGCGCTCCGAACCCTACCTCAACGATAACTACTACGTTGGTTGGACATGATTATTTGTATCAATGGCTATAGTACTTTCTTTGTTCGTTCGTGTAACACCTACTGAGAATTATAGTGATAAATCATCTATTGACTCTATAATAGAAACACTCTATTACAGACCCATGATCGGTGGCACATGTTTAAGGGTCGACTATACCGTGGTTTTTTTTTAAATACCATAAATACCTATAGTGTCCTCCCATATTAAATAACGGTAGATGATATATGACACATTTTTTTTTACAACAATAGTAGCACTGGTTGCTACAGGGATTTCACTGTAGTTGCTATAGTGAAATCACTGTAGTAATCCGTGATTTCATTGTAGCTGCTACAGTGATTTCGCAGTAGTTGCTATAGTGAAATCACTGTAGCAACCATTGATTTAATCGTGGATGCTAAAAAGATATTTCTACAGTAAAATCATTGTAGTAATCCGCTCTTTTTTTTTCATATTGGGCTGTTGTGGTGGCCAAGACCCCACAAAAGGTGCAAATACGATGGCCAGGCCGCCGCAAAAGGTTCGGCAAATATGGCTATCATGGCTGAACCTTTATTGCAAATTCAATGGATGTTAATGCGACCACCAATAGCGACAGCCAGGACGCCGAATATAATCAGATCCAGCCTGTTTTAACCATCACATTAGGATGGTTTTCTTGTAGTTGTATGTGATAATATGAACACAGCAGGTAGCAACACTCACCTTACAAGCAAGATCAATTAAGGTCTATCCTACCCAGTTGAACTCAGACCAAAATCCATTGGGCATGGGTCCCAAGTTTCGATAAATTTCTTGGATTGGGTCAGGATCACTAGTCCCATGATTTGAATTGAGTCTGACATACACCCAAAGATTTATGGATCACTTCGGGTCCAATGGTCGAGCCAATCAGGACCCTAAGAGCATCTTTAACGACTCCTTGACAATGAATTTCTTCGGTATTGTAGCTAAAAAACTATGGGTCCATCCTGAAAACGATCCTCCAATTGACTTCTTAATATTTAGCCAGGATTGGATTTTCCTACTCATCTCGTTGGTGCTGACGAGAGGAGTAAGGAAAGTTTTATGTGACTCCCCTTGGTTTGAATAAAACTATACTAAAGTTATCCATACTATTTAATCTCCTGAAACATCTTTCTCCATTTGCTGTGTTGGTCGAAATGCAAATAGGAGTATTTGGTCTTTTCAAGAATGAGGGAGAGATTTGAGGAACTCGTTGAAGTACTCTACAATTTCCATTCCATACTTTACCTATGTGGGAGTTAGGTTAGGATCGAGCTCCTAGATTAGAGAAACATCCTAGGAGCATGTTGGAAATGCTCTAACTGGTGGAATTTTTAATGGAGCAATGCTATTCCACTATCCTGATTCACAATGTAGGAATCCTACACCCTGGCGTAGTGATCAAGAAAAGACGAATCATCTGGGGGTCTCTGGCCCGTCTTGCGGCCTGTGCGGCAGGGAGGAGGAGAGTACTGACTACCTGCTGATGGGTTGCGATTATTCGAGGGCCGTCTAGACCCACTTTACGAATCGCCTGGTCGTCAGACAGGTACCGGATTCCACGGCTGAACTGTGGAGTCGTTGATGTCGCAGGCGCGTCAGGGGTCAGGACAGACGAGCTTGGGACTTGCTAGCCATAGGTGTTAGAGGATGACGGCTAGGGTTTGGAGAGAATGGAGTAGTTCTCATTGAGGGACTAAAGCCCAATATATAAGTACATGTATACACATAGAATCCGACCCGACTGTACATAGAACCCGACCCGGTATATACATTAACACTCCCTCTCAAACTCACGGTGGATCATGTACCGAGAGTTTGCTTATAAAATGACGAAATCTAGCAATTGTCAGGGGCTTGGTGAGAAAATCAGCAGTCTGCTCTGTCGAGAGAATGAACGGCAAGGAGATGATGTTGGCAAGAAACTCCTGCCGAACATAATGACAGTCGCCCTCGATGTGTTTGGTCCGTTCATGAAAAACCGGATTGCTAGCAATTTGAATGGCACTCCGGTTGTCACAGAATAGAGGTGTGGCCCCAGAAATTCGGACTCCCAAGTTGAGTAGAATACGTCGAAGCCAGACAATCTCTGCAGTGGTGGAAGCCATAGCTCGGTATTCGGCTTCGGTGCTAGAGCGTGCAACAGACTCCTGTTTCTTGCTGCACCAAGAAATGAGGGAATCACCAAGGAACACGCAGTAGCCGGTGGTGGATCGACGAGTAGCAATATCTCCAGCCCAATCTGCATCGGAGTAAGCACGCAGAACCAGTGAAGATGTGGAGGGAAACAACAGCGATCGAGTGATAGTGCCATGGAGATACCGAATAATCCGAAGGACTGTTGCATAGTGAACCGACCGAGGAGACTGAATGAACTGACTGACAATACCAACGGCATGGGCAATGTCAGGCCTCGTCATGGTGAGATAAACGAGCATCCCAACCAGCCGCTGATAACGAGAGATATCCTGGAGAGGCTCACCATCAGTAGAGAGAAGCTTCAAGTTGAGCTCCATAGGCGTATCAGCAGTACGAGAATCAGTAAGAGCAGCCTCGGTAAAAATATCAGAGATGTACTTCTGCTGGGAGATCAACAATCCTCGAGCTGACCGGGCAATTTCAAGGCCAAGAAAGTACCAGAGAGGGCCTAGATCCTTTATCTCAAACTGGCTCTGAAGGTGACGCTAAAGGGAAGCTATGGTAGCACTATCATCCCCGGTGATGATCATATCATCCACATACAGAAGTAGCACAGCAATACCCTGACTAGAGGAGCGGGTGAACAGAGCGTAGTCAGAGTGTCTCTCGACAAACCCAGCTGCCAGAACTGCACTGCGGAAACGCTCAAACCATGCCCGAGGTGCTTGTTTGAGCCCGTAGATAGCACGGCGTAAACGACAAACGTGCCCTGGAGGAACTGAAATGCCCGGAGGAGGAGCCATATATACTTCCTCGGAGAGGTCACCATGAAGGAACGCATTGGTGACATCCATCTGATGGAGAGGCCACCCTCGAGCAGCTGCCACAGCTAAGAGGGTGCGCACAGTAGTCATCTGAGCAACTGGAGCAAATGTCTCCTCATAATCAATCCCATACTCCTGGAAGAAGCCACGAGCAACGAGACGGGCCTTGTGTCGCTCAATGGATCCGTTAGGACGAGTCTTGACCTTGAAGATCCACTTGCAGCTAACAGGCACCACGCCTGAGGGACAAGGCACCAAATCCCATGTCTGGGTCCGCTGAAAAGCCTCAAGCTCTACTTACAAGTCCTGCCGCCACTCTGGGTGTAAAGCTGCCTCACGGTACGACTGGGGCTCCCGGTGGGTGTGAAGTGCGGTAAGAAAAGCCTGATAAGCTGGAGAATAGGAGGCAATGGCAAAGTAGCCAGAGGAGTCAGGAGAGTCAGAGGTAAAGGCAGAGTTGCCAAACCTGTCCGGAGAGTAGTCATATCTGTCAGGAGGGTGATGTTCGTGCGCCGGGTAGCGCCGAACAGGAGCAGGATCCGCGACCGGTGAGGAGGAAGCAACAGCATCAGGCGAGGGAGTACCAGTGTGAACCGACTCTGGAGGAGGAGCTGCAGACCGACGAACATAAACACGAGTAATAGGTGGTGGTGGTGGAGGTGACGGGGGAGAGGAAGGTGGTGGGGGAGGTGGTGGAGACGGGGAGGTGGAGGTGGTGGAGGAGGCTCAACCGGGAAGGTAGGCGTAGGAGCAGGATATGGAGGTAAGAAGGGGATGTTGAGAAGGGGTGACGACGTAGAAGATGACGTAAGTGGTGAGGGAAGATCCCAGGACTCAGTGGAAAAGTACGAGACATCCTCTACAAAGGAGACGTGGCGAGAGACACGGATCCGGCGAGCCAAGGGATCGTAGCACCGATAGCCCTTGTGCTCCCGACTGAGTCCTAAGTGAACACACCTAACAGACCTAGCAGAGAGTTTGGTGCGCTCATGGGGAGGGAGGAGGACGAAACACGTGCACCCAAAGGTACGAAGAAGAGAGTAGTCAGGAGATGTAGAGTAAAGCCGCTTGTACGGGGAAACACCAGAGAGGGATGAGGACGGAGTGATGTTGATGAGGTGAACAGCGGTCAAGACAGCTTCAGCCCAGTAGGAATGTGGAACAGAAGCAGACAGAAGTAGAGCTCGTGCTTTCTCGAGGACATGGTGATGTTTACGCTCGGTGACTCCGTTTTGTTCATGGGTGTGGGGACACGACTGTTGGTGAAGAGTGCCATGAGTCTGAAGGATCTCGCGCATCTCAGAGGAGAGATACTCCTGGGCACAATCAGACTGAAAAGTCTTAATGCGCCGACCAAACTGGGGTGTGAAGCATAGTAGTGAAGGTCCTATAAATATGAGGAATCTCGGAGCGGCGACGCATGAGATAGACCCAGGTGCAGCGGGAGTAATCATCTATGAAGCTCACATAATACAAAAAACCAGTAAAAGAGGCAACTGGAGCAGGACCCCACACGTTAGAGTGCACGAGATCAAAAGGGGCGCTGGAACGGAAAACACTAGTAAAAAAAGGAAGAGCAAGGTGCTTTGCTAATCGACACCCAGTGCAGACAGAGAGAGGGGAGAAGGACACCCGACCCAAAGCGCCAGAGCGAAAAATGCTTTGGAGTCGATCACTGGATATGTGATTTAACCTTCTGTGCCACAAATCGGCATCAGAGGTAACAGACAGAGCCGACGGAGTGAAAATAGGAACCTGAAGGTGATCCAACTGATATAGTCCCCCTGCTCGACGACCCAGCCCAACTCTCTGACCCGTTCGCGGATCCTGCACAGAACAAGAAGAAGAAGTAAATGTAACGATCAGGCCCGAGTCACAAAGAGAACTAACAGATATTAAGTTAATGTTTAAGCGGGGGAGCAAGGTGAACATGAGGTAAGGTTAGGCGACCAGTGGGATTGGAGGCAGGGGTGATGGATCCACACTGCGAAATGGGTAGACGAGTCCCGTCAGCAGTGTGGATCCCCATGTGGGTAGGAGCAGGGCTATAGTCCGTGAGGGCAGAAGGATCGGAGGTAAGGTGGCAGGAGGCACCCGAGTCGAAGATCCATGGAGCAGTAGTACCCGGAGTGGCAGAGAGACTGTGAGCTGTCGAAGAGCTGATGGAGGCGAGGTATCGAAACAGTAACTCCTCAAAGCGCTGGAGGCGGTCGGAGTAGGACCGAGACTGAGCAGAAGTACCCGGAGTGGTAGAGAGACTATGATCTGTCGAAGAGCTGGTGGAGGCGAGGTATCGCAACAGTAACTCCTCAAAGCACTGGAGGCAGTCGGAGTAAGACCGAGACCGGAGCAGGAGTGGTGGCCAGGCGGGTGCTAGAGTAGGGAGATCAGCAGTAGCAGCAGTCTCGCCATCATGGCGGAGGGGATCCTGACGACGTCCACAGTCGACTGACGTGGTGGAGGGACGTGGCCCGAGAATACCATCAAAACGAGGAGACAGAGGGACTCGACGAGCAGCGACTGTGTGCAGGCAGTATGGGAGCCGAGAGATGCTGTAGGAAGCCATACCCTGAAGTACGAGGGCGAGCCGGCACAAGGGAGGTCCCGGGCAGTCAATATAGAGGAGACGGACCGGAGAAGGAGGGCCAGGGGAGGAGCGGTGGGGCGATGGGGGGCAGTAGGGGGTGCAGGAGGGGGGCGGTGTAGGCTGCAGGAGGTACAGAAGGGGGGCGACGGGGCGTCAGGGGGTGCAGGAGGGGGGCGGCGGGTGCTTCAGGGGATGGCGGGGGGGTCGGAGGGGCTGCAGGGGGGGTTCTGTTGGAAGAGGAGGGGCGCGGGGTGCTGCAGGAGGTGCAGAAGGGGGGCGGCGGGGCTTCAGGAGGTGCAGAAGGGGGGTGGCGGTGGTTGCAGGAGGTGCAGGAGGGGGCGGCGGGGGCTGCAGGAGGTGCAGGAGGGGGCGGCGGGGGCTTCCAGAGTGCTGGAGGGGCTGCCGGAGGGGGGAATCGGGTGTAGGAGGGGCTGCCGGAGGGAGGAATCGGGTGCAGGAGGGGGTTGGAGGGGCTGCCGGAGTGGGGAATCGGGTGCTGGAGGGGGCAGCGGGGGATGCAGGAGGTGCAGGAGAGGGCGACGGTGGCTTCCGGAGTGCTGGAGGGGCTACCGGAAGGGGGAATCGGGTACAGGAGGGTGCTGGAGGGGCTGCCGGAGGGGGTAATCGGGTGCTGGAGGGGCTGCCGGAGGGGATAATC
The DNA here is from genome assembly GCA_947650365.1 of Chamaelirium japonicum. Lineage (NCBI taxonomy): Eukaryota > Viridiplantae > Streptophyta > Magnoliopsida > Liliales > Melanthiaceae > Chamaelirium > Chamaelirium japonicum. The sequence goes on along the minus strand of CANTAL010000093.1, from coordinate 796 downwards.
GGGTGCTGGAGGGGCTGCCGAAGTGCTGGAGGGGCTGCCGAGTGTTGGAGGGGCTGCCGGAGGGGGGAATCAAGTGTAGGAGGGTGCTGGAGGGGCTGCCGGAGGAGTCGCCTTCACCGCGGAGAAACCCTAGAGCTCTGATACCATGTTAGATACCCTCACACCTCAAAACCCGGGTTGTAAGGGGAGGTCCACAGCGGGTATATTAAGCGGGTGATGGGTGCCTCCCTTACCGATGTTAATGTATATACCGGGTCGGGTTCTATGTACAGTCGGGTCGGATTCTATGTGTATACATGTACTTATATATTGGGCTTTAGTCCCTCAATGAGAACTACTCCATTCTCTCCAAACCCTAGCCGTCATCCTCTAACATGGTATCAGAGCAAGGTTCACCTGCTCCTGCTCCTGCTCCTGCTCCTGCTCCTGCTCCAACTCCGGGTGCTCTCCACCGATCGTGCCTTGCCACGCGTGCTCCGCGTGAGGGGGAATGTTAACGGATAGTCCCACATCGGTAAGGGAGGCACCCATCACCCGCTTAATATACCCGCTGTGGACCTCCCCTTACAACCCGGGTTTTGAGGTGTGAGGGTATCTAACAATAGGAATCTCGTGGTCTTTATGACTGGAGCAGAATCGGAGGACTTTCGAGAGCTGCTCCTTACCGGTGGACCGAATGATCATCTCGACGAAGCCGCTGATCCACCTCTGGGCGTCTTGCGCGTCAGAGGGAGCAAAGGCTTTTCTGCTGCACATTTGTACTAGCAATCCCTGAGCTGTAATTCTCTCCCTCTTT